>CAWUFW010002498.1:600000-1045000 GCA_963921515.1 Calotriton arnoldi
CCTAGGTACAACAAGTTGACATAATCCAACCTAGAAGTGATCAGGGCTTGGACCACTGTTTTCCTATTCGAGACTGGAAGTAAAGGGAGGAAATTTCTCAACATTTTCAGTAGCCCAAAACACGTACCGGCCACTGTTTGGACCTGAGACTTCATGGACATGTCGGCGTCCAGTTTCACCCCAAGGTTTTTTACGGTGGTTACTGGACTTGCTGGGGGGGACATATTCTGCGGCCACCATTGGCGCCATTCCTCACCTGGAGCATGGCCAAAAAAGATAATTTCAGTCTTTTCTGAATTGCATAACAATTGATTTTGCCTGAACCAGGCGAACACCTTCGCCAGGCAAGCATCTATTTCACTTCCTTTCAGCACATCATCCTTCTCACAGGTGAACAACAGCTGCGTGATACCGGCGTAGGATATTACTTTAGCACCATATTCCTCAGCCAAGAGTGCAAGGGGAGCCATATATACATTAAACAAAGTTGGGCTCAAAACAGAGCCCTGAGTAACTCCTACTTTCATCGGGGGGATAGGAGCTGAGAAAGGGGGGGACCATACTGTTTGCTGGTGGTTTTCCAAAAAGGAGGTAAACCACCTGAGGACCATGCCACCAATGCCGCAGTCATCAAGTCTGTGCAGGAGTAAATCATGGGGCACGGTGTCGAAAGCCGCAGAGAGGTCCAATAGTATCAATACCGCTTTGCCCCCTCTGTCAAGAGTTGTTTTGATAGTTTCCGACTCTTCCAGTAGAGCCATCTCCATGCTAAAATTAGCTCTAAACCCTGACTGGCTCGGATGTAGTACGTCATTGGCCTCTACAAAATCTGTGATAACAGCGTTTACGTATTTCTCCAAGGCCTTGGAGAGGAAAGGCAACAGCGATATTGGCCTATAATTACTGGCTACAGAAGGGTCTGCTGAAGGTTTTTTTAAAAGCGGGAGAATTTTACTGTGTTTCCAGCTGTCGGGCATCACTCCCTCGGACAAGGAGAGGTTCAAGACCAGATTAACAGCTGGGTTGATCACATCGGCAATGGATGCCAATACTCTTGCAGGACAAGGGTCCGAGGGAGAGCCGGATTTCAGCGCTTTCATAATCTTAAGAGATATATCCAGCGGGATAGGGGGGAACTGCAGGAGGGCCTCACCTGAGTTGGAGATGACAGGGGGGACAAACCTGTATTGTCATCCCTTGTTTGAGGGAGATCCCCAAACGATTCTTGGATGGTTTTAATTTTGTTGTAAAAGTATTGCGCGATATGATTCGTCCATTCATAAGTAGGGGTGAAAGGGCGATTGCTTGCATTAGGGGAGGAAACGTTTTTTACAATCATAAACAGTTCCCTACTGCTGTTCCCAGCTTGTAATAAATGTATTAATAATTTTTAGAAGTTATTAATTTTTTTAAATTAAATTTTGCGTTTTAGTTCCGTAGCGGGTTGTGGGTTTATAGGGGAATAGGGTGGGAAGTAATTTAATTATAATTAATTAATTAATATTTTTTATTAATTAATATTTATGTATTTAATATTTTATATTGTTAATTGTGGTAATGAATGTATTATTAATTAGTTATTAATGGGGTTGTTAATTATTAATAATGAATTGCTAATTATGTTAATTGTATCATTTTTTTAGGAGCGGGTTGTGGGTTTATAGGGGAGTAGGGTGGGAAGTAATTTAATTATAATTAATTAATTAATATTTTTATTAATTAATATTTATGTATTTAATATTTTATAATGTTAATTGTGGTAAATAATTTATTATTATTTAGTTATTAATTGATTATTAATATATATTAATTAATTGTTAATTGTGTCATTTTTTAGGAGCGGGTTGTGGGTTGATAGGGGAGTAGGGTAGGAAGTAATTTAATTTTAATACATTTTTTTATATTTTTTATATAATATTTATTTAATGTTGTTTTATAGTGTTAATTGTGTGAATTTATTTATTAATAATTGTTTTTAATTTGCTTGCTAATTGTTATTAATTGAGTAATTAATTGTTAATTAATTATGTTAATTGTGTCATGTTTTACGACATTGGTGGTGTCATTTATAGGGGAATATGGTGGGAGGTAAATTATTTTTAATTAAATAATTAATTGTTTGTTAATTAATGCTAATTAATTTGCTGGAGTGGGAATAGTAAATTATTCCCCTCCGCTGTCCAACACTTTCCCTACTGTTGCACTTGCTGGAGTGGGAATAGTAAATTATTCCCCTCTGCTATCCAACACTTTCCCTACTGTTGCACTTGCTGGAGTGGGAATAGTAATTTTTACCCCTACGCTATCCAACACTTTCCCTTCTGTTGCAGTCCCTGGAGTGGGAATAGTAAATTATTCCCCTCCCCTATCCAACACTTTCCCTACTGTTGCACTCCCTGGAGTGGGAATAGTAATTTTTACCCTTACGCTATCCAACACTTTCCCTACTGTTGCTATCCCAGGAGTGGAAATAGTAATTTTTACCCCTACGCTATCCAACACTTTCCCTACTGTTGCACTCCCTGGAGTGGGAATAGTAAATTATTCCCCTTCGCTATCCAACACTTTCCCTACTGTTGCACTTGCTGGAGTGGGAATAGTAAATTATTCCCCTTCGCTATCCAACACTTTACCTACTGTTGCACTTGCTGGAGTGGGAATAGTAATTGTTACTCCTTCGCTATCCAACACTTTCCCTACTGTTGCACTCGCTGGAGTGGGAATAGTAATTGTATCCCCTCCGCTATCCAACACTTTCCCTACTGTTGCACTCGCTGGAGTGGGAATAGTAAATTATTCCCCTCCGCTATCCAACACTTTCCCTACTGTTGCACTCGCTGGAGTGGGAATAGTAAATTATTCCCCTCCGTTATCCAACACTTTCCCTACTGTTGCACTTGCTGGAGTGGGAATAGTAAATTATTCCCCTTCGCTATCCAACAGTTTCCCTACTGTTGCACTTGCTGGAGTGGGAATAGTAATTGTTACCCCTACGCTATCCAACACTTTCCCTACTCTTGCACTCCCTGGAGTGGGAATAGTAATTTTTACTCCTTCGCTATCCAACACTTTCCCTACTGTTGCACTCGCTGGAGTGGGAATAGTAATTTTATCCCCTCTGCTATCCAACACTTTCCCTACTGTTGCACTCGCTGGAGTGGGAATAGTAATTTTTACCCCTACGCTATCCAACACTTTCCCTACTGTTGCTATCCCTGAAGTGGGAATAGTAATTTTTACCCCTACGCTATCCAACACTTTCCCTACTGTTGCACTCCCTGGAATGGGAATAGTAAATTATTCCCCTCCGCTATCCAACACTTTCCCTACTGTTGTACTTGCTGGAGTGGGAATAGTAAATTATTCCCCTCCGCTATCCAACACTTTCCCTACTGTTGTACTTGCTGGAGTGGGAATAGTAACTTATTCCCCTCCGCTATCCAATACTTTCCCTACTGTTGCACTCTCTGGAGTGGGAATAGTAATTTTATCCCCTCCGCTATCCAACATTTTCCCTACTGTTGCAGTTAATGTAGTGTAAAATGTAGTTTAAAAAAATAAAAATATTTTAATTTTTAATTTATTATATATATATTTTATTTTTATTTTTATTTTACAGGTGTGTGTATATATGTATTTATAATTTTTAATATGTTTCTAACAGTTTATAATTTATTAAAATAATTATTTATTAGTATTATTAAGTAAATATATATATTATATGTTATATATATGTATGTTTAATTTATTTTTACATTATATTTATTACTTATAATTTTAATTTTTTAAAAATAATTCTAACTATGTTTTTTAAAATTATATGTATTATTTAATGTATTTTACATTATTTTTTAAACATTTAAAAAACCGATATTTTTAACAACGATATTTTTAACAATGATATTTTTTCCCCAATATTTTTGTACTTATTATTATGTAGATAGGAGGTCGATATTTTTGACAACAATATTTTTGTCACGATATTTTTGTAGGTCGACATTTCTGTTGTCGATATTCTGTCAGTGATCCAAGCCTTCTAAAGAAACTTGGAGGTTTAACCCTCCCAGACTATTGGAGATACCAAACTGCTTCCTTAGCGAGACAAAGATTCTTCTAGTTCTCCCTACCAAATTCCACTCCTCCCTCTTGGCTTGTCATTAAAAACAATTTCGCTCGACTACTGTCCCTCATTTCATTCATCACCACTAAGTTAATAAGGAAGGAACACTCGTCAATCATTCTTTCCAGCACAGCACATGCCCTTCGCAAAATTGATAACAAACTCCCTAATAAAATGCGATTCTCCCTCCTGGCCGCACTATGGCAGAATGATAACTTGAAATCAGAAAGCAAGATGCTATTTCATGAGAAATGGGCACAAAAAGGCATCCTATTAGTAGGGGACCTGGGATCTCCCACCAATCCAGTACCCTTCTCACACCTTAAATCCAAATTTGAACTTGAGGAAATAGACTTTTATCACTTTCCAAAAAATAAAGCCATCATCTCCAGGCATAAATCCCTGGGACCTCCCGATCTCCCCAACACATGGAAGACCTTAGCTAAAGGGGGGGCACATAGCTTCCAAACTATACTCTATTCTTACACCCACTACCTCCTCTCTAACTAAGGGGCCGATTCCTATCTCGGCCGGGAAGTGCTCCGAATCGGATTCGGATTCACCGGATCCGATTCGGAGCCCTGTTTCCCGACCGAATCGTACGCGGGTCCGGCCGAGCGAGTACGATGCAAGCACCCGCGAAATCGCCGACCGACTCGAACGCGGCTTCAACACGCTCCGACCGACTCGCATGGACACGACTCGCACCACGCTATGGAGACGTTTCCCGGCCGGGTAAGTACAATGCGCGCCGCGAGCAGTCCGACCGACTCGTGCCGTCCGGCTCGAAAAAGCTGTCGGAGCCGGACTTTGGGGGTCCGCGTCGGACCCCCCTGTACGCGTAGGCGCGCGAGTCGCACACAGGGGGGACCCATGGGTCCCCCCTACCTGTGCATGTACGCCGCGATGCGCATGGACGCGTACACGCTGTAGGGGGTGCCCTTGTCCGCCTCGCACCCATTGAGTCAATGGGAGCCCGCAAACGCGTTGTACGACCGGCTCCCATTGACTTCAATGGGAGTCCGACCGACTCGAGTCCGATAGCATGCGTGCGCATCGTACTCGTTCGGTCGGACTGCTAGGGTCCGATTCGGTCGGAATTCTCTCCGGATCCGGCTCGGTCGGAGAGATTTCCGGACGGAATCGGAATCGGCCCCTAAATCGTTACAGAGCAAATGGGAATAGATCTTATGCAATACAAACAAGACACATATTATGACACTAAATTGGCCTTCCATCTGGACTAACCTCACGACTAACAAAATGACACCCTCCTTAGCACAATGTAGATTTTGGACTGCTTATTTGGCCCACCGGCCCCCTCTAAACTTTTCAAACTAGGTCTCCGTGACTCAGACATATGTTGGAGCTGCGGAAAAGTGACAGGGAACTTACAACATATGGTACTTAACGTACCTTCTCTAAAAAATTCTGGTCTGAACTCTGCAATATCATCTCACAAATCCTACAGAAAAGTTGGACCCCTGACCTTGCCTCTATTGTTCTTGGTATCCTCCCTTCAGAAACACTTCTTTGGCTGGACAAAGAAGGACGCACCTTATGGGATATCCTTGTCTCAACAGGTCTTAAAGCCATGCTATCTGAAAGGAACGACCTCTCCAAACTTTCTTCCCACGTTTGGTGGGATTGGGTCCAATTTACTCAGGGAGCAGATAACTCTCTAAACACCTACCTGAAAACCCCATCTAAGAAATGACAAAAAATCTGCCTACACACGTTGTTGTGGGCGAACTCTACATAGACGTTTGTGAATTGATGATTAGTAGTAGATGCTGTCTAATGCCATCACGTTTTCTTATCTTGCATTGAATTTTGGTGCATACTTGGGACATTTCCTTTAAGCCTCTGGTATAAAATGCTTACGGCAAGTTGGTATTGACATTCCATAAAATATGTAACATCATAGACACAACCTCTTTGTCCCAACCAATATCTGTACCGCCCATCATATATAAAGGGCACCCATCCCAACCTATACTGTCACTCTATATCAGGTCATCTTTGTTGTAAATGGTGCACAGAATGCATCACATCACATCTTATCTAATTTCCAAAACCACACCCTCAACTCAGCCATCAGTTGGACACACCAAAAGACTATTGTTATTCACATGGCACGCATCACACAGGGGCCAGTAACCATGCCCTACTAGAAATGCCGAGGTTGATTGAGAGACAAAGCATGTACCAATGCGTGAAAAACTTGCAACATGGTGTGGGTGGGTGGATCCAACTATTCCCAAGCATAAAAGACTGAGGGGTCGATTCCGATCTCGGCCGGAAGCGCACCTAACAGTATTCGTCCGGAAAAAAACCAAGCCGAACGCGTGTTTCCCGACCGATTCGAACAGTCGTCCGAACGAGCAAGTACGATGCGCATAACAGCACAGATTCCGAGCGAGCCGTACTTACCCATTCCAGCTCCTGTTCCCCGCCCGAGCCGGAATAGTAAATGCCGAATTGAGTCGCACGGAAGCAAATACACAGCACCTTCCGGCCGGACTAGTACGATGCGCCTTCCGTATGCGCCGAACCCGTCGCTACGTCCGGCACGTCAGAGCATCCGGGAGAGCTGTACATAAGCTCCGATTCGCGCCACAAGACGATCCACAGCGACGAGACGAACAAGCCAGCGACGAGTACGAGTCGAAGCCACGAGAAACCTGAACGAGGCGACCCAGCCATGAATCCCATCGCGCAGGTCCTACAAATACTCTACATCTATTACCGGGACCGGTACGGACGCGTACGGCGCAGACGGTAAGTCAAACACCCACAACACAAACAAACGACACGTACCCGACATATGTCACACACACATAGGGATGCAGAAATGACGTACACTAGCAACAGCAGAACCATAGGGGCGGGATGTCTATCACCAATGCCATACACACCCATAGGGGATGGATGCCTACCACTACCACCACCCCTACTCAGGGGGCCTGGACGCCTGTCACTACTACCATCCCCACTCATAGGGGGATGGATGCCTACCACTAACACCACCCCTACTCATGGGGGCCTGGATGCCTACCACTACCACCACCCCTACTCAGGTGGGCCTGGATGCCTGTCACTACTACCATCCCCACTCATAGGGGGATGGATGCCTACCACTAACACCACCCCTACTCATGGGGGCCTGGATGCCTACCACTACCACCACCCCTACTCAAGTGGGCCTGGATGCCTTTCACTACTACCATCCCCACTCATAGGGGGATGGATGCCTACCACTAACACCACCCCTACTCATGGGGGCCTGGATGCCTACCACTACCACCACCCCTACTCATGGGGGCCTGGATGCCTACCACTACCACCACCCCTACTCAGGGGGCCTGGATGCCTGTCACTACTACCATCCCCACTCATAGGGGGATGGATGCCTACCACTAACACCACCCCTACTCATGGGGGCCTGGATGCCTACCACTACCACCACCCCTACTCAGGTGGGCCTGGATGCCTGTCACTACTACCATCCCCACTCATAGGGGGATGGATGCCTACCATTAACACCACCCCTACTCATGGGGGCCTGGATGCCTACCACTACAACCACCCCTACTCATGGGGGCCTGGATGCCTGTCACTACTACCATCCCCACTCATAGGGGGATGGATGCCTACCACTAACACCACCCCTACTCCTGGGGGCCTGGATGCCTACAACTACCACCACCCCTACTCAGGGGGGCCTGGATGCCTGTCACTACTACCATCCCCACTCATAGGGTGATGGATGCCTTCCACTAACACCACCCCTACTCATGGGGGCCTGGATGCCTACCACTACCACCACCCCTACTCAGGGGGGCCTGGATGCCTGTCACTACTACCATCCCCACTCATAGGGGGATGGATGCCTACCACTAACATCACCCCTACTCATGGGGGCCTGGATGCCTACCACTACCACCACCCCTACTCAGGGGGGCCTGGATGCCTACCACTACCACCACCCCTACTCATGTGTGCCTGGATGCCTGTCACTACTACCATCCCCACCCATAGGGGGATGGATGCCTACCACTACCACCACCCCTACTCAGGGGGGCCTGGATGCCTACCACTAACACCACCCCTACTCATGGGGGCCTGGATGCCTGTCACTACTACCATCCCCACTCATAGGGGGATGGATGCCTACCACTAACACCACCCCTACTCAGGGGGGCCTGGATGCCTACCACTAACACCACCCTTACTCAGGGGGCCTGTATGCCTGTCACTACTACCATCCCCACTCATAGGGGGATGGATGCCTACCACTAACACCACCCCTACTCATGTGTGCCTGGATGCCTGTCACTACTACCATCCCCACCCATAGGGGGGTGGATGCCTACCACTAACACCACCCCTACTCACGGGGGCCTGGATGCCTGTCACTACTACCATCCCCACTCATAGGGGGATGGATGCCTACCACTAACACCACCCCTACTCATGTGTGCCTGGATGCCTGTCACTACTACCATCCCCACCCATAGGGGGATGGATGCCTACCACTAACACCACCCCTACTCATGGGGGCCTGGATGCCTGTCACTACTACCATCCCCACTCATAGGGGGATGGATGCCTACCACTAACACCACCCCTACTCATGGGGGCCTGGATGCCTACCACTACCACCACCCCTACTCAGGGGGGCCTGGTTGCCTGTCACTACTACCATCCCCACTCATAGGGGGGATGGATGCCTACCACTACCACCACCCCTACTCATGGGGGCCTGGATGCCTACCACTACCACCACCCCTACTCAGGGGGGCCTGGATGCCTGTCACTACTACCCTCCCCACTCATAGGGGGATGGATGCCTACCACTAACACCACCCCTACTCATGTGTGCCTGGATGCCTACCACTACCACCACCCCTACTCATGGGGGCCTGGATGCCTACCACTACCACCACCCCTACTCAGGGGGGCCTGGATGCCTGTCACTACTACCATCCCCACTCATAGGGGGATGGATGCCTACCACTAACACCACCCCTACTCATGGGGGCCTGGATGCCTACCACTACCACCACCCCTACTCAGGGGGCCTGGATGCCTGTCACTACTACCATCCCCACTCATAGGGGGATGGATGCCTACCACTAACACCACCCCTACTCATGGGGGCCTGGATGCCTACCACTACCACCACCCCTACTCAGGGGGCCTGGATGCCTACCACTAACACCACCCCTACTCATGGGGGCCTAGATACCTGTCACTACTACCATCCCCACTCATAGGGGGATGGATGCCTACCACTAACACCACCCCAACTCATGTGTGCCTGGATGCCTGTCACTACTACCATAACCACCCATAGGGGGATGGATGCCTACCACTAACACCACCCCTACTCATGGGGGCCTGGATGCCTGTCACTACTACCATCCCCACTCATAGGGGGATGGATGCCTACCACTAACACCACCCCTACTCATGGGGGCCTGGATGCCTGTCACTACTACCATCCCCACTCATAGGGGATGGATGCCTACCACTAACACCACCCCTACTCATGGGGGCCTGGATGCCTACCACTACCACCACCCCTACTCAGGGGGGCCTGGATGCCTGTCACTACTACCATCCCCACTCATAGGGGGATGGATGCCTACCACTAACACCACCCCTACTCATGGGGGCCTGGATGCCTACCACTAACACCACCCCTACTCATGGGGGCCTGGATGCCTGTCACTACTACCATCCCCACTCATAGGGGGATGGATGCCTACCACTAACACCACCCCTACTCAGGGGGGCCTGGATGCCTACCACCACTACCATCCCCACTCACAGGACGGGTAATGCATGACACAACCAGCATACTCCAACATAAGGAATGTCAGAAAAAGACATCACCCCAACATCATGACAAGCGTGTGTAGTCTGTGTCAAATGCCTACAACACTGAACATGACAATGAACATACAATGTGACCCCCTATCACATGTGTCACACATAAATGTGTGTGGCCTCCACAATGCAAGCAGACCATGACCACTGTGGGAATGGGGTCTAAACCCCCATCATCACAGTGACCAAAAGGTAAGTGTGGGGTCCATAGCTGAAGCACATTTTGAACATTGTGGCAATGGGGTCTAAACCCCCATCATCACAGTGTCCAAAATGTAAGTGTGGGGTCCATAGCTGAAGCACATTTTGAACATTGTGGCAATGGGGTCTAAACCCCCATCATCACAGTGTCCAAAATGTAAGTGTGGGGTCCATAGCTGAAGCACATTTTGAACATTGTGGCAATGGGGTCTAAACCCCCATCATCACAGTGTCAAAAATGTAAGTGTGGGGTCCATAGCTGAAGCACATTTCGAACATTGTGGCAATGGGGTCTAAACCCCCATCTTCACAGTGTCCAAAATGTAAGTGTGGGGTCCATAGCTGAAGCACATTTCGAACATTGTGGCAATGGGGTTTAAACCCCCATCATCACAGTGACCAAAATGTAAGTGTGGGGTCCATAGCTGAAGCCCAATTGAACATTGTGGGAATGGGGTCTAAAGCCCCATCATCACAGTGACGAAAAGGTAAGTGTTGTCATGGAAAAAGCTGCAACTGCCAAACAGCATGAATGATTCCTGGTCACACAACAACAACACATCAGTGGCAAAGTAGTGCTTGTGTCCCATAGCAACATAGATTGGGTGAGGCAAACAGTGCAGTGCAAATAAGACATACCTTTGGCCATGTGCAGACAAACATCATCCATGGGGGCTGACATTGTCAACATTTATCAGTTACACAATGACAGAAGTGACCATCATAATGCAGACCCACATATCTGCACCAATGGACACACAAATGTAGATATCCTGTGGAGACTGTAGATGTGAGGTGAACAAATACCATGCCATGGCAGCAATGGGACATACAAACCATGATTATTGTGCTGACTGATGACCTAGGAGTCCCAGGGACAGCAGGGGAAATCCACCAAACAACATACAGCCAATGCAACACTAAAGATATGCCAATGCAGTGGTGCAGATGCACAAACACAAACAGGCAGCCTCACACTGCATATCAAACACAACAGGTGATGGGGGGGTGTGCCAGTGTCCCCAGGCAACCACACAACACATGAGGAGGCCTGAATCCCAATTACACAGATGTGTATACAGTGCCACACAAACGTAACTCATGGATCGAATTCCCCTATGTGGGCAATCAGGCATTGTTAGTTGAGAGGGAGCCCAAATTACACATGTCACACAAGCTTGTAGGAACAGCAACTAACACAGCAAGAGACAGACCCACCACAGCACTACTCCCAGGGACACCACATTGTGGTGACACTAGCCTGCATGATAATCCCACTGTGATGACAAAGGTAGATGTCGTTCACACAGTGAACCACAGCCATGTGTCCTGAGCAACTAACTACCATCACACCTACACAAGCACAAATCAATCAGCACGGCCTGTCAGTCAAGGCCAATATGGAGGTAGGGGTCTAGCCGTGCAACAACTCACATTTGCACACACTCAACACCACACACCTTGATCTCCACCAATGTGCAGCTGTGAAGCTCACATGGACTGGTGACATTGCACATGCACCCATGACAATCCCAGGGGGGGTGGTGGGAACTAAGGTGTGAAACCCATCACACATGGCCAGTCAACAAGACTCGTGAATGTCTGACACACTGCACAGTACGCCGTACATGGGCATGACGTGAAATCCACCCCAATCAATGGGATTCCGGCCACAGTCACACACCAATGAAGAAGCCAAGGTGACACACAAAGAACACACATAGACAACTTCCAACATTGCAGCTCTGACCCTGAGGAGTGGCAGCAGTCACACACACAACGTGTCACAATCACTGAAAGCTACCACAAACTGTAAATTACATGACTTGTGTAACCCACAAGTGCCAAGGGGAATCCTGACTGTGTCCCATCTGCGTTTGCCCACATCCCCAGCCCTGACAACAAAGACAACTAGGGATGACAACCTCATGAACATTAGTTTGCCATGCACCCACATCCCGGAGAAACCAGGTCCAAGATGCTGGATGAACACAGGACAACTCAGCAAGCATCACAAACAGGAACATCCCTAGGGACACAGCCTGTGTAGGAAAAGGGAAGGGAACACACACAGACATGCTCACACAACACACAACACGGGCCCAGCCAATGTCACAGGATTACACACTGCCATGAGGGCACTCCACTCCTGTGGAAGGTCCGCTGTGCCAAACCTTGTCTGTGCACGACTCAAACATGTTAGCAGAACACTCGGTCAGTGAGTCAACAACTACAACACACTGAAGGCTCTGCTCACATCAGCCTGGGTACGGGAGTGTCACGTCAGTCATCTGCATACCCCCTAAACACGTGTCAAGCAAGTTGCACTGTATACACAGATGAGTCCTTCAGCATTGATGTGCTAAACTGCATGTCCAGTGGAGATGGGCACACAGTCAGGGAAATAGAAACATTGAACAGTGGTAAGCACACCAGATGTGCATCAGTGTAAGCCAACGATGTTAATTTACAAATGCAAAACGTACATCCATGTGTCAAATGCTGAACATTACACCCTCAGACTGCAGCAAAGGATGCTATAGATCCAGACTACATTAGGACACATATCCCATGGACCACATGGAGTCCATCACAGCAACACTTCATTTTCCTGATCTGAACACTATTACAACTGCAAATGCATGATGATAGTCATCTACATCATGTACATCCTGTTCAACCTCTCTGGATGCGGTGAACGTGACCCACGCACGTTGCCGTAACGTCTCCTGATTCATTGATGCCCCGCCCTGCCCCGTGAGAGGAGCTGTGCTGGAATGGTTGCCGTCTCCGTCTCCGTTTCTGTGAGATTTCTCCGAACCGCTGGAAACCTTTGAATCGGTTTGAATCGGTCGCGCTTCCCTGTACGATCGTGAGAGACTGCTGGCTTTTTGTTGCGCGTGCCCGGCCCTCCTGTATTCTTCTAATTTGTTGAGAAAGGCGGGAGACCTGAGGGGGTGCCGGACACGGAAAGGGACGCAAGACTTTTCACAGCAGACCTGGCGCTGCGGTAAGCAATCACTGCAGCGTTTGATTGTAGCAGTCGAGTGCCAGGAGGGTTAAGGAGTGTCAACTTTTTCGAGTTCAAAATGCGAAATAAACAGCCTAAAACTGGGGCTGGGAAGGAGTTCCTAAAAACTGGTCAATCACCACCGACACCCGTGCTAGCACCCAAGGATGTCAGAAGAGGGAAAAGAAACGCTCAGCAGAGATTGGATTTTAAAGCCAAAACACTGGCACTGGCTGAGAAAAACTTACAGATCGGTCAAAATGCCTCTGATAAAACCTTGGAGGGAGAGGAGACCTTATCTGAAATTTCAGCTGAGTTAAGTATGTTGGCTGTGGGGGCTGTGGGGGGTGAAGAAGAAGTAAGAAAGGGGGGTGAAGCAGGGGAAACATTGAAAAGGATGGAGGATAATGTGGGGAATGTCAAACAGTATCCCCTTTTTGGTAGCACCCTTGCAACACGGAGTATACCGACCAGCACCCCTCTTGTGAACAGGGAGGAGCAAAGGCCGGAAGATCTAACAGGTCAGGTAGATCCACAGGATACCCAAGGTCAAAAACGCTACCACCCCCACCCCGGCACATACCCTCTCAGTTCAAACAATGCACTCACAGCTGCAAGCGAAATCACACGCTGTGTTAGATCCTGCAGAAATAACTATAGCTATCCAGGTGGAAGGATCTCTGATTAACCAGCCACCGTCTCAAGACGTTCAGGTACCTCCACGGATCTCGCAAAAGGAGAATGGGAGTCGGGCGTCAGTAGACAAGTCAGACAAGCTGGATTCTGTGTCCATATCCGATTCAGAATCAGAACCAGAATCAGAACTAGAGCAGGGGGAAAGGAAAAAGGAAGGAGAAAAGGAAATATTCTCTAACTCTATGAAAGTCGGCGAAACATTGGGACTAAAAGAAAAAAAGAAAAAAAATGCTGAACTTGATACCTCAGTACAAGAAATGCTTACAATCATTCTGCAAGAGGTAAGAGATCTGAAGGCGTCACAAATATACGAAATATCACAACTACATGATAGACTAACTAAGATGGAGGAAAAATTAGGTAACCTACCCACAAGGGTCACAGAGCTGGAAACTCGTGTCTTAGTTCTGGAGGATAATATTGTCACTATGCAGAAGGATCTACAGGTGTTGAATAAAAGTAAGTGCCAGATGGAATCGAAGTTACAAGATCTCGAGAATTATAATAGGAGATCTAATTTACGCCTTGTGGGAATATCGGAGGGACTGGAGAGTGCAGAAATGGTAAAATGGACTGAGTCTCTGTTGAAAAAAGTAATACCTGAATTACAAGGGGATCTCACAATCACAAGAGCGCATAGGGTACCCGCATACAAGCCTGCCAACCTTAAGTACCCACGAACAATCTTAATAAATTTCTTAGACTATAGAATTAAGGAGCGAATTCTAAACGCTGCAATAGCAAGGAGATCATTTACAACGGATGAAATTAAAAATTTTAAAATCTTTTCTGATATGTCAGCAGCCTCTGCCCTCAGACGCAAGAACTTTATTAAAATGATTGACTCTTTCAAGGCCAAAGGGGCACAGGCAATGATTGTGCAACAATCTAAATTAAAAGTCTTAGCCAAAGGAAAATTCTTTATCTTGACGGACATATTAGAAGCCCAAAACCTTTTGGAGGGCCTTAACGCCACATAAGGAAGGGGAGAAGGAGAGGGAGACTTTCTGTTTATAAAGTCTGTGTGGAATAACAAGCAGCTGTATTTCAGTAGTGGTTTTTAGGGCGGTTGCGAGGTGAATCAGGGGACGTAACAGGATGCAACAAGATGGCATCCAGTAAAAGGAGGGAGAAGGAGGGAAGGATAGTGGGGGAGGTTGGGTTTTCCCTCCTTCTGGAGAGGGTGGGGGGTGGTGGTGGGGGTGAAGCAGTTAGAAAAAGAGAGTTCATAGATGGAAATATTTGCTTGAATAAATCCAAGAAGAGGAGACCAAGTAATGAGTACTTTGAGGTCTAGGAGTAAGTTGTGGTACCGCATAATAGAAAATATACATTGCATATATATTGCACATGGAACTTTGCACTTTAATGCACTTTAATGCATATTTTGCACAATGGTCATAATTGGTACTGTACTATATCGGTTTAACAGCTGCGCAATTTGCACTTTAATGCACATTTTGCACAATTGATATTATCTGTATTGTTTTTATTCTATCTGTACTGTAATGTATTGGTCCAATAGCTGCACGATCGTTTTTTATCACATTTTATATACATTTGACATAATAGGCATTGCAGTTTATTTGTTTGGTAGTTGTCTGATTTCTATTTCTATTTTTATGCATATTTTGTACAATTGTTATCATATGTATGACATCCTATTGGTCTAACATCTGTGCAGTCTGCATAATAGATGGGGCTTGCATTTTAGCGTATAAAATAGTCAGCCACCTTTTTACTAGGAAGAAAAGAGTCAAATTGAAAGCTATGGCTCATAGGTGCATTTGGTGTTCTTCGTACAGTTTGTATTTTAGAAAGATATTCTATATATGAATAGGAATAAATTGTCGATATTGTCTTTAAACGCCAATGGTTTAAATAATAGACGTAAAATGTGTGCAATAGAGAGTTGGCTAAAGGGTTACCGCCCAGATGTGATCTTTATACAAGAGACACATTTTCGTGCTTTATCAAATGCTAGCAAAATGTTTAGAAATTGGGCGGGTTTCTATTGCTCATCTGTGTTGGGGGCAGCTCAGAGAGGTGTGAGCATTTTTATAGGTAAGCATGTCCAATTTCATGTTGAAGCATCACATTCAGACACGAACGGTAGATGGACATTCGTGCATGGAAAAATAAATCAGACAAATCTTATATTTGCCACATTTTATGCACCAGTCATTGATGACCCGCTTTCTATCCTACAGCTAAAGCAAGCACTTTCTGGTATACCGGGTCAGATCATATGGGGAGGTGATTTTAATTTTCTACAAAATCCCGCGGTTGATTCAACCAAAAATGATCGAAGACAAAATAAACCACAATTTGCTATTGCCTTGCTGAGTTGTAAGTCAGATCTAGATATCCTGGATAGCTGGCGTCTCAATAATCCGGTAAAACGCGAGTATTCCTGTTATTCGGCAAAATACGACTCAGCATCTAGGCTAGACTTTTTCTAACCTCTTATAATCTTCAAATTAGTAAATATGAGCATATAGTAAATCCCTTTTCAGATCATGCCCTTATTAAACTTGAAATTATCTTAGGAAAGATAGATGTAGAAGTATCAAGAAGGTGGTATTTCAATAGACTTAATTTAGCTGAGAAACAATGGTGTGCAGAAATAGAAAAGGAGATTACCTTCTTTTTTAATATAAACAAGGATTCTGCCCCAATTAACGTAATATGGGATGCATTTAAGGCAACATTGAGAGGCATAGTTACCTCAAAAGAGATACCAAAACAGAAGGCTAAAAGGGAGGAGAGAGTGGCGATAGAAAACAGATTGGCCCATGCAAATCAAGCTTATTTTAGAAATAGGACCCTAGATACTAGACAAGAAGTATTGAATGCAAAAACAAGAATGAGGGAATTTTATTATGAATTAGGTGATATGGCAAGTAGATTATACCTTCAGTCAAGCTATGAAAATAGCGAGTATACGGGAAGATTGCTGGCCTGGCAAGCAAAGGAGAAGCAAGTTCGCAATAGAGTCGCATGCATTAAGGATAATGTAACTAAAACGCGTGTAACGACTACACCATTAATAGGTGAGGTCTTTCTTAAACATTATAAAGACATCTATCAGACATCTCACCAGGTCTCCTTAGATTCAATTAATGAATTTCTACAGCATTTGCCAATTCCAAATTTGGGAGATAATTCGAAAGAGCTGTTACTTGCTGAATTCACTAAAGAAGAATTAGATGTAGTTATCAGCTCCCTGCCAAACTGTAAAGCAACCGGGGAAGATGGTATTCCCGCTGAATTTTTAAAACATTTGCTATAATACTTCGCCCCGAACTGTTAAGACTTGTGAATTATTTATTACAAGGGGTGATCCGCCAGCATCTTTTCGTACCGCAGTAGTGGTCAGCATTTTAAAAAAAGACAAAGATAGCGAAAATGTGAATTCTTACAGGCCAATAAGTCTTTTAAATACTGACTATAAAATTTTCACTAAACTTTTAACCAATAGACTAAATAAGATGGTGGGTTCACTTATTGGGACGGATCAGTGCGGCTTTGTAGCAGGGAGACACCTCTATACTAACACAAATTTTTTATTAGAGGCATTGGATTTTTTTAATATTAATAAAGTTGAGGCTCAGATCTGGTTTTTAGATGCTGAAAAAGCATTTGATTTTGTTTCTTGGAATTGTCTTTTTACGATCTTAGAAAAATTCGGCTTCCCAACTGAGTTTATATTTTTATTAAAACAACTTTATTCGAACTCCCATGCGCAAATTTTAATCAACTCTACTAATATTGGGACATGTCAAATAAATAGAGGCACTAGACAAGGCTGCCCCCTCTCCCCGATTTTATTTGCTCTATTTATAGAGCCACTGGCAATTGCAATCAGGGAAAAAAGAGCCTGTACAGTCCCAGTTCAAGGTATGACGAACATAAAACTCTATGCTGACGACATTGCTCTTTTTTTGGACTCAAAGATAGACACCCAGGTGGAAGTTATGAGGGTATTTGCAGATTTCGAAGAAATAGGTGGTTATAAAATCAATAAGACCAAAACAGAAATTATATTATGCAATTGTGGTGTGAATTCTTTATTACCTGAGTTTAGACAGATATACAACACCCGCCCCAAGAGATATCTAGGGATTCAGGTAACGGAGAAAGTAGAAGACCTTTTTTCTTTAAATTATATCCCACTGATGAAAAAGGTGAACTCACAGCTATTACGATGGAACCAGCTCCCGCTATCAATAATAGGACGAGTTGCGTTAATTCGAATGTCTATTCTTCCATTGTTTAACTTTCTCTTCAGTGCAGCCCCTTGTGCAATACAGACCTCTTTTTTTAAAGAGATAGATAGTATGTTCTCTTCTTTTCTATGGGCAAATAAGGTACCAAGATTGGCACTTAGCACTTTAACATATCCTGTATCAGAAGGGGATTATCTCTTCCGAACGTTAGAAATTATTATTATGCGACATTTGCACATCACAGTTTTAGATTTTTCTTTTTAGATCCCCAAGAGGCAGATAATTTTTTTATGAAAAAGATCTTAAGGGAATACAATATTATCGATCCTACAAGAGTTACTAAGTACCCTAAGAAAGTACGTTATAAGATCCTACAATGGTTTTTTAAACAAAAAACTCAGCTTTTAACACACTATGATATTCCAAGAGTTAATAATTCAACCAGGCTCTCGAATATATATATGGGGGATATAGGTATTTTGGAGAAGAATATACTAAGGTTGTGGGAAGAAAATGGGTATGTCCAGATTCAGGATTTTATTAAGGGGAACTGTTGGAAAACCTGGGCGGAGATTGAAACGGGACTTCAACATTCTAACACAATCTTAAAGTGGTCGTTTATCAGATTAAAACCTATATTGGAAAAATTAGATATGGAAAATCTGCGCTATAAAACTAGCGTTAGCGATGCATTTAATCGCCCCATTAGTCGGAAGATTAGTATCTGGATTAAAATCTTTGAGGAAAATAATTCCTTCTCATTATATGAAAAAATTAGAGATAGATGGAAGAAAAGGGAAGATATACAGATTTTTAAACCAACTTGGAATAGGCTTAACAAGCTTAACAAAGTTATATTCAGAGGGGCAAATTTTAAACGCATGCAATACTATTCGAAATGGTTGATATATAGAACACCCTCCTTTCTTCATAATATATACCCTCATATAGAAGATAAATGCTTCCGCTGCGCTGAGAAAGGCACCTGGGCGCATATCATCTGGAAGTGCCCAAAAATTCAGAGTTTATGGGAGGAGATCGAGAAATATCTTAGAATTACAATAGATCCCCTCATATCATTCGATGAATCCATTGCAGTTCTGGGCTGCTCTCCTACTATTTCTTCGCATGAGGAGTCTTTGTTTATTGCAGCATTAATAGCAAGATCTTTAATCTTGCAACTTTGGAAATCTGAGAAAGTACCTACCTTTAATGCATGGAGAGCTAAATTATCTAAAATACAAGAATTAGAAAGGAAATATGCTATAAGATCAGGAGCCATAAGAAAGTATGAGAAATATTGGAGTATGTTTGAATGATAGGATAATACATCGCAGTTGACATAATAGGTTGGATCAGATAGCTGTGTAATAATTCTGATATTCTAGTCTGCATTCTATCTTAGGGTGATCTTTTTTTTTTTTTCTTTTTTTTTACTTCTGTAATATTTGGTATCAAATGATAGAATTTATAGGTATGTAGCACTTTGCACTTTAGCTTTGATCTTTTTCTGTATTACAGGAATACTATGTTTGTACTGTTGAACACTTTGAATCAAGTATTTATAAATTTTTAATAGTTTGCACTTTTGACTAATGTTGTCATCTCCTCTCCTTAATATTTTGGAATATGTATTTATATATGATATAATTGTATGTTTGTAATATCTATGAACTCTCAATAAAAATAATAAAAAAAAAAAAAAAAAATCTACATCATGTACATCCAAAGAAAAACCACAATTAAACAAAAAGAGGCTTTATTCAGCAAATGTTAAATTAAAATTTGAAGTCCAAAAGAAACTAAGGCCAATGGCCACTCCAAATACACAGTCCCAACAGGGTGATACGTGACAAATTGTCACACATTGCTTGCCTGCACTGCTACGGACAGGGGACATCCCCCTCGGAGGGGCATACAAGGGGCAGGCCAGGCACCGCAGGGACAGGATCAGGGGATGCCAGAAGGAGGCAGTGAAGGGGTGGTGGGTGCAGGAGTGTCACCGGCAACTGCAGTGGAGGTGTCTGACTCAGTGGGGGCCGGCACCACTGTAGGGCACAAGTCAGATGGTGTGGGTGCTGCAACCACTGCAGTGGGCCGGTCAGATGGAGTGGACTGGGTCCCCACTTCAGTGCCCGAGTCAGACGGGGTGGTTGTGGACTCCACTGCAGTGCATAACTCCGAGGGAGTGGAAGGGGGGGCAGATGAGGTGGACAGGACAGAGGGGGGGACCCGGTCTCCACATCAGTGGCACAAACAGGCAGAGCGTCTGGTTTGGGGGTGGAAGAGCAAGTGGTAGGGGGGGAGCGACTAAGCAGTTTGGGGATGCGGTATCGGTGTGTGGGGGAACCTGGGGCAGGGTGTGGCGGTGGAACCTGTGCAGTGGTGGCCTGGGGGATGGAGGAGAGAGACTGTGTGGTGGAGCTGCGTGGTGGTGGTGGGGTCTTGCCCTTCCTGTTCCTGGGGGACTTTCGAATGGGGTCCTCTGTCTGCCTGTGCTTGGGGGAGGGTGTCCAGTGTCCGGGTGTGAGGGGCACTCCCCTCTGTGTGTGGTGGTCGCCTCTTCCACCTCGACTTCGTGTCAGGTGTATCTGTGGGGAAGAGGCCAAGCTCACAGAGGAAGAGCTTCTGGGAGGGGTGGTTGCAGGTGAGGCAAGGGAAGGGCTTTTGGAGGGAGAGGTATCTGAGGACTGCGCAGTGCTCGTGGATGCATGTGTGTGTCTGGGCCCCATCCCCTGTGAGTGAGGTATCAGTCCCCTGAATGTGCGTGCGTGTGCATCTGGATTTTGGTGTGTGTGCTGCTTGTGTCTGTGCTGCTGCGTGCCGGTGCCGGTGTGTGTGTGCTTGGGACAGGTAGGGTGCTGGGTATTGAGGATGGGGCAGAGGTAGGAGGGGCGAGGGACTGTTGCAGGAGGGACACTGCTGCCGTCAGTGAGGAGGCCATGGACTGATTGGTCCGATGTAGGGCAGACATGCCAGATGACATGCCCTCCATGAATGACACCAGTTGTGTCAAAAGACCCGTGTGTGCATGGAGGACACTCAGAATAGATGTCTGCCCTACATGGATCTGTTTCAGCAAGTCCACAGACTCCACACTCAGGGCAGCAGGGGGACAGAGGCAGGGGGTGCGGTGCCTGGCATGAAGGAGACACGCTCCCCTACACGGGAGCCTCCACGGACATGTGGGATGGGAGCAGATGGGAGGGTGGAGATGGTGGTGGTGGCAGGGACAGACTTGCTTGACGTTGCCTCTGGTCTGCTGACACCCGCCTCCACAAGGGAG
The DNA here is from genome assembly GCA_963921515.1 of Calotriton arnoldi. Lineage (NCBI taxonomy): Eukaryota > Metazoa > Chordata > Amphibia > Caudata > Salamandridae > Calotriton > Calotriton arnoldi. Next base: position 621,438 of record CAWUFW010002498.1, read on the forward strand.
TCCTCACTGGAGATGCTGTTTTCCCCAGCCAAGGTGGTCGTAGCTGAGGTATCCTCAGTGTGGCTCCCCTCACCCTCCGTGCCACTGGGTCCCTCGGTCTCCCATGCAGTGGACCCAGTCTGGCTCTGCCGCTCCTCTTGGTCCGTGGAGCTGTCTCCTCCTGTGGCCGTGGATGTATCTGCAAACAATCAGGATAAACAGAGCAACATTAGTCACCTGTACTGACCACACACACCACAGTAAGTACAGCACATCACAGAGCAAGCCCTGCCATCATTTGCTAGACATTGCAATTAGTGCTGACACTGATTTCAAGAAGCCCATTGTCTGCCTGACAGTCAATCATGCCACACATATCCTACCTGTCCATGCACCCATCTGTCTGCTGCCTGTTGTATGCGACTAATCATATGTGCACACATGCACCACATACACAGTTGTTGGACATCCAAGAGTATATATGGAAATGTGTCACTCCAAACACATGCCATCTCCTGCCACTGACTCAGTACATGTGTCAGGAAAAGTGATGGGCAAAGTCTCTGTTGATATGCGGGTTTTGCTTCCATCACCAGACACAATGATGTCCTCATGTCCTGATAGACAATGCAACAATGGTGTGCATGCAGGACATGTCACACCACTGCTGGATCACCCTTTGCGATTGGAATGTCATGGCACAGGCGTGTCTGGCAAGTCAGTCATAACTGTCTCCTGTCACAGGGGCAGTGCATACACACAACACCAGTCTGCACTGTGTCACAATCAGGGGAGTTTTAGAAATGTAAGCCCTGTAGCTGACAGGTGCACATGTGCACCCCTGGCCACCCACATCATGAGGACTGAGATGATCCCACGTCAATCAAATGAGACATTTGAGTGACTGCAAACACAAATCCATACACATGAGCACTTCACCGTCTGATGAGAATGAACCAAAGCTGCCGGCACCTCAATGTTTCATACAACATTGTGCACAGTCAAGGGATCAGAGACCTATGCATTGACCTATGTGCAGATCCCATAGTCATAACTCAGATGGCTGGCCACCCCAAATTGTTAAACACTCCAGGAGTCCAAATAGCAAGGCCACACCACGGTGACACAGAGGCACACACCTGAGTGCACTCTTCACAATGCCCAATATGTATGCTGACACACGGGAGTGGGAGAACAGAGTGCCTTCGATGTACGGAGTAGGCATTACAGTCCTGGTCCATGTGCAACATGGTATTACCCTGAACACTAGGCAGGTGGCTATGCATGTGTCACACACATGATGTACATACTTCTGAGGCCCCTACCATGGTCTCTGCAGCAGCATGGGTGTGTGGCACATACCCCAGACATGTGGTGAGTCAGAGCAGCAATTGGAACACATATTAAAACCATACCCAGAGTACATGTCAGATCGCAGGCAATGTGAGCAATTGTACCACCCATGCAGCCCACCACAAAGTTCCTGTAACTGATGCTGTCCCCAACTTGAACCACAGGTAACTGCAAGTACACAGTACCCAAGTGACCTAAGTCACAGACTGTAAGGGCCACACCTGTGTATCAGATGAGGAGGGGGCATGACACAAGTGAGGGACATGAGTCCAGGACGACATGACAGTTGTACTGTGGAAGTGGAACCAGGCTAAAGGAGTGCATAGAGCATGTCAGTCATAGTACACAGTTGAGGCTAGCACTTACCCCCTCCTTGCTGCTGTCTGGCCTTCAGCTGCCCATCCAGGTCAGGGAAGACCACCGCCAGGATCCGGAGCATGTGGGGGGTCAGGGTCCGGTGTCCGCCCATCCTACGAGGAGGCGACAGCTTCAGCTGGACCCTTGCGATCCTCCAAAGTCCAGCCCCGAGGTCCTGCCACCTCTTCTGGCAGTTGCGGATCCTGCGCCTGTAGACCCCCACAGATCGTACTGCCCGGACGATGGTCAGACAGATCTCCTGCTTCTGGTGGGCATCAACCTGTGAGGATGACAAAGTGAAAAGGCCATTACTACACATGCAACATTTCCGTGCATCACACAGTTGGATATACATGTCTCAATCACAGGGGCATATGATCTACACAGGTAGTGCAACTATGGTTATGAACAGTTTGCCAGCAGTTACTAAATGGTATCATTGCCTGGGAAGTAAAACCTTGTTGGAATGCACTGTTACTGCACTATACCTGTTCAGTGCATGTGACTACACACTTTGAGGGGGTGACAACTACTCAGTGAGCATGCTAGGCTCTGGTGTACACACTGTACGTCTTGCTAGTCAGACAACATGCACAATTAGTAAGGCAGTGGACAGCACACTCACCTGCTCCCCTGGTTTCCCATACAGCTTGCTGTACTGTGGAAGGAGGCTGTCCAGCAGGGCCTGGTTCTCCTCAGTGCTGAAGGCTGGGGCTCTATCCACAGTACGTGCCATTGCAGTAGCCAGAGGATGCAGAGATAGCAGCAGTGGTAGTGGCAGATGTCGTCCTGGAGCATGTAGTGCAGGCAAGTGAGCTCTCAGGGGAACAGCCAGCATTATATGTGTGCTGCAGAGGCAGATACTGTCCCATGTGTCCAAAGTGATAGGTCCAAGTCGTTTGTATCTTCTGAATCTGGCCAATCCATGGAATTGCACCACTTATACACGCCCACAGCATCCTTCAAAAGTTCAACTTCATGACACCCATTAATTTGCAACATTGTTGTGGGTGGCCAACTGAATTCACTGCATCCGACTCGTTAAAGCTTCGAAAACGCGTCCGTTACCATGTCAGGCCCTAGCCAATCCGTGCGCACCGATCGGTCCATTGCTGTACAACGCGTATTTTGAAAAACAACACACTTCCGCTCACATCATATGCAATGGCCAATGCGTGCGCACCGATCGGTCCATTGCTGTACAACGCGTATCCGCTCACATCATGTTCAATGGCCAATGCTTGCGCACCGATCGGTCCATTGCTGTACAACGCGTATCCGCTCACATCATATGCAATGGCCAATGCGTGCGCACCGATCGGTCCATTGTTGTACAACGCGTATCCGCTCACATCATATGCAATGGCCAATGCGTGAGCACCGATCGGTCCATTGCTGTACAACGCATATCCGTTCACATCATATGCAATGGCCAATGCGTGCGCACCGATCGGTCCATTGCTGTACAACGCGTATCCGCTCACATCATATGCAATGGCCAATGCGTGCGCACCGATCGGTCCATTGCTGAACAACGCGTATCCGCTCACATCATATCCAATGGCCAATGCGTGCGCACCGATCGGTCCATTGCTGTACAACGCGTATCCGCTCACATCGTATGCAATGGCCAATGCGTGCGCACCGATCGGTCCATTGCTGTACAACGCGTATCCGCTCACATCGTATGCAATGGCCAATGCGTGCGCACCGATCGGTCCATTGCTGTACAACGCGTATCCGCTCACATCATATGCAATGGCCAATGCGTGCGCACCGATCGGGCCATTGCTGTACCACGCGTATTTCGAAAAACAACACGCATCCGTCCACATCATATGCAATGTCCAATGCGTGCGCACCGATCGGTCCATTGCTGTACAACGCGTATCCGTTCACATCATATGCAATGGCCAGTGCGTGCACACGGATCGGTCCATTGCTGTACGACGCGTCCCTGTACAAGTCACTCGCATATGTCACCATGCTTGTCACTGGTGAACGTATGCCAGCCACATTTACTTGCCAGGGACTCAGGGGCACACCTACAACACCACAGCCTGTCCACACTGTATCCTAAGGCATGTAAGGCTGCATTACCTTTTCTGTGTATGGGGGTCAACATGTGGTTTTTGGGTGGCACTTGGGGGCAGCCACTCCCAGGCTGTGCACGTGTTCATGGGGACAGAATCCTTTGTGTGTTGTGCACATGACCACTGTGATGTGCAACTGTTCATTTCAGAGCATGTGGCATGGTCACATTTCCAGGTTGTGTATGTGTATGTCATGTCACATACCCCCTGAGTCCCATGTGGGAAGGTATGTACGTCACAGGGTGACCCATTGCCACAATAGTGATGGCCCTCCACAGTCTGTGTGCATGTTGTGTTTCCGATGTCTCTGATTCCATGTGCACAATGGGAGACAGTCTCCACATCCACGTTGTTTGTGCATGGACTTTGATGTTGTGCGTGTGTGTGTCACAGACGTCCATGTCTATCCTGCAGAGGCAACAGGGGCCACTACCTGTGGGAGTCATGGTTGTTTTGCTGATGTGTACATGATACGCCATGTCATGCCAGTGTCCATGTGGCAATACATGGTCCCTGGGAATCTACCTGTCAATGAGCTGTGATGCCTGTGGCACATCTGTCCTGACATGTCACTGTGGTGTGTGTTTCGAACGTGACAGCAGTACATGGGTACTGTGACACAGCCTAATGATTTCCCATAGCACACCCTGGAACTTGTTGTCAACACATGTTGAACTGTGATGTTAGATGTTGGCCATGTAGGTGCCATATATGTCCATACAGAACGGCACACACATCAGGTACTTGTGTCTTGTAATGATGTATCATGTGATATTGAGTATGGTAAATGGCACATATGTGGGGTGACTGACAATCTTTCTTTCTTCACCTATGCACTGCAGGGCACCAGCTGTCCATAGACCATTCCCTGACCTTGCAACGATGGTTGAACGTGACTGCATCCGACGGTACCGCTTCAACAGGGCGCTGATTGAGGAATTGGCGGTGCGGTTGGCCCCACATTTGCAACCTGGCCGGCCATACCTTACAGCGCTGACCCCCAAGGTGAAGGTGATGGCAGCCCTACACTTCTTTGCCACCGGTACCTTTCAACACACTGTGGCGTCTGCTGGTGGGATGTCACAGACCATGTTCAGCCGTGTGCTACGCAATGTTTTGGAGGCAATGTTGAGATACCTGAACCAGTACATCTATTTCCCTAAACGTCAACTCACTGACAACAAGAGTGACTTCTATGCCCTGGGGAGGATGCCACATGTCATTGGCTCCATTGATGGGACACATGTGGCTTTGGTACCACCACAGGCACATGAGCAGGCATACAGGAACAGGAAACATTACCATTCGATCAATGCTCTGGTGGTATGTCTTGCAGATATGAGCATCTCACATGTGTGTGCCCATTTCCCCGGTTCGGCATACGATGCCTACGTGATGAGGAGTAGTCGCATCCCGAGGATGATGTCACAGATGCAGAACCAGCGTGCCTGGCTTGTCGGTGTGTGCTGACTTTGTACCATTGTGTGTGTTCTGCAATGTTGTATTCCGCCCTCTTTTCCAACTCAGCTAATGTGCAATTGTCTGTATGTAGGTGACTCCGGATACCCCAACATGCCGTGGTTGCTGACATCCCTCAGGAACCCTGTGACACCAGCCCAGATGCGCTACAATGAGGCACATGGTCAGACCAGGAGAGTGATCGAGCGGACATTTGGTCTCCTGAAGAGCCGCTTCCGCTGCCTAGACAAGACAGGAGGGGCCCTCCCATATGCCCCAGCAAAGGTGTGCAAGATTGTCATCGTCTGCTGCATGCTACACAACCTGGCAGTGCGGAAGGAGTTGCCTCTCATCCTGGATGACGATGACCAACATCCGCCACCTGTGGAGGATCCTGGCCTGGGCCACGATGCCAGTGATGATGATGATGATGAGGGTGATGTCCGCACACAGCTCATCACCAACTTCTTCAGCTGAATGTGAGTATCCAGAGATGTCATGTCAATGATGTGAGTTTGCATGATATGTGTGGGTGGTGCTCTGGTGCTGTTTGAGTGTGGCCATGTGCTACTTGACTGGACGCGTGCAGCGATGTGTTCTTACAGGTAGTCTGTACTCCCCAACAGTGTTGACATGCTAACTTGGTTTTGTGTAGGTATCTTGTGACATGTATTGGGCATGAGTATTGCAGTTCTGCCCTGTTCTTCAGTGCTTTTGACTGTGTGTCATGTCTGTCCTTCACAGGGTACTTTCAGAGTTGTTTGGTCAACTCGGATCCACCGACACCATGATTCAGCTTTCAGGGTGGCAGCAGTCGTTTCCCTACAGGTGATGTGTCACACATCCCTGGACTTTATTTCTTCTACACTTGTTGACTGTGTGGCCACTGCCACGTGGGATTACCTTGCATTTGTAGTGGAAACAACATGTTACAAATGTGTAATAAACCTGTGCTTCACTTTGGGATGTGCGTTGTCTGTGGTCACACATCTGACTGACATTTGCTTACTGCACCTGTCGGCTAGTTAACACAGACTCTGAATAGGTGTGGTGTCTGTGCATTCCACTGTATTTCCTGGCAACATCAGTGTAGGCGATGAGTCAGATGGCCTTGGTGTGTATGTGTTGTGTAGCCCTAGTGGTGTGTCTCCCTCATATGTGTCACGTCGCCATGACTCACATGACGGTGTTGAACTTGCTGTAGCAGTTAGCATGCACAGTGTCATTTAGCAGATCATCATCTCCATGACAAAAACAACGTTGGAATCACAACAGAGGCAAGAATGGTGTATTAGTGAGTTTATTTACATACATGTGTGAGGATAGTGCACAGGATGGTGGGTGCTGTACATTGGGATTGGAATCCAAAGTTCCCAGATGAGTTGGAAGTGTTGGTAGCAGAAATGTCCTGAGTAAGGTCCACAGTCATCTGATACATTAGTCCAACTTAAACTCCCCATGTCATGTGGGAGAGTTGGGTTGCATTCGACAGGGTGAACAGTTTGCACACAAAGGAGAATTTCCAGAACAGGTGTTGGGTTCCTGGGGGATGTACATGGCCATCGGCCTCTCAGTTGTCCTTCCTCGGACGACCCCTCTTCTTTCTGGGGGACCCTCACGTGCAGGCCGCTGCGGTGCAGAGGACTCTCCACCAGAGTCATCCTCCCTCCCTGTGGCAGTTGCAGTTGTTGCGGCACCAGATGTTGTGGGCACACAGGGAGGTGTGGACATGTTGGTGCTAATCTGGCGGAGGCATGTCAATATGTCCCTCTGCACCGCTGCCGGTTCTTCCATTGTGTCCCACTTGGACTCCATGCCAGACATGTGTGTCTCCACACGGGACATGTGTGTCTCCACACGGGACATGTGGGAGTCCAAGCGGCCATGATGGGCAGCCTGCTGCTGTTGAATGTCCTTGAGGATCCCCACTACCTGGCTGACCTCTCCGGTGCTATTCTGGTACGCATCTGCAATGCGTGCCAGTTGTGGGTCATCATGCAGTCCAGACCCCTCTGCAAACAGTGACCTCTGCCTACCACCCCTCCCACCACCCCTGGCCACACGTGCGGGAGCTGCCGTGGCACGCACAGGTGACCCTAGGCCCCCTTGGGGGTTGGTACTGGGGTTGTTGTCCGTTGCTTCACGGTGGGCTGTGGTCCCTGTGCTGTTGTCATTCAGTCCTTGGTCTGTCCGTGTCGGCGGGGGTGGTCTGTGTGTTGGCAGATGTTGGAGGAATGGGTGCAGGGGGTGCAGATGGTGGTCCTGCTGGTGCTGCATGATGACTCACACCGGAGGTGCCAGGTTGGTCTTCGCCATCCGATGAGGGCAGAGGCTGTTCCACACCAGAGAGCTCAGGGGCCACCGGAGCCTGGGACAGGGACTCCTCCTCATCTGCTGCTGTGTCCCCATCATCACCTGTTTTTGGAAGAGACACACAATGTATGTTAGGTTTCTGCAGGCATCAATGGTTCAAACACATGACAGTTGTGACTGTACCTCTGGATGCGGCCCTGTACATTGCATTGTCCTAAGTTGTCACAGTCAGAGGTTGATATTGGTGTGGCTCATTGTCCTGCCAACCTGATGCATTTCAATGTGGATGTTGAGGTGTGTGCATGACCAGCATTGGTGGTATTTGGTTGACATCCGGACCTCCTTCTCCCCCAGCCCAGTTATCCCACCATGAAGCATGCCACCCTTGCAGTGGGTGCAGGTTGACTCTCAGGATGTCAGTCAGTGGTGTCCTGCTGTTGGTTGGTGCCCAGTTCCCAGTAGGGCCTGGTACTCTCCACAACAGAGCACCATTGTCAGACATCTTTGAAGTGGCTTTTCACTCCCTGTGAGGTGTGCATGCTTCAGTGTGAGCTTGCTGGGCCATGTGGGTGGGGGATGTTGAGCTGTGACTACCACTCCCATCATGCTGTTGCCTACACCCCCCTTCCCAGCATGCACAAACTTCCTTCCTTTTGAGTCGGACTTCACTGTGTGTGAGTGTGCCAGTACTGGCAAGATGGCTGACAGTGTGGTCCTGTTGTTTGTTGGTGCACAGTTCCCAGCAGGGCCTTGTGCTCCCCACAGCAGTACCCAGTGTCAGCCATCTTGTCAGTTCTTTTCCACTCCCTGTGATGTGGGCATGGTTCAGAGTGGTGTTGATGGGCCAATTGTGAGGGTGACCAATATCTGTGACTACCACTCCCATCATGCTATTGCCTACACCCCCTTCCCAGCATGCCCATACTTCCTTCCTTTTGAGTGGACTTCACTGTGTGTGAGTGTGACAGCAATGGCAAGATGGCTGACAGTGTGGTCCTGTTGTTTGTTGGTGCACAGTTCCCAGCAGGGCCTTGTGCTCCCCACAGCAGTGAGGGCAGTGTCAGACATCTTGTGCAGTGGCTTTTCACTCCCTGTGATGTGTGCATGCTTCAGTGTGAGCGTTGCTGGGCCAATGTGGGTGGGGGATTGTTGAGCTGTGACTACCACTCCCATCATGCTATTGCCTACACCCCCTTCCCAGCATGCCCATACTTCCTTCCTTTTGACTCTGACTTTCCTGTGGGGTAGTGTGCCTGTGCTGACAGGATGGCTGACAGTGTTGTCCTGGCGTTTGTTTGGCTACAAGTCCCAAAAGTGTCCCTATGCTTCACACAGCATAACCGAGTGTGGTAGTTCTTTGTGGGATATTTAATTAGAGTGTGAGGCAATGCATTCTCCCAGGTGAGTTGTGTGGAGTTTGTGTTAAGGGGGTGCGTGAGAAAAGCTGCTGGTAACTATGGTCAGAGCTGTCCTGTCAGTCCTCCTTCCCACCGAGCCAGATATCCCACCATGGAACGTGCTTCCATTGCAGGGAGTGCAAGTTGGCTTTCAGGATGTCAGTCAGTTGTGTCCTGCTGTTGGTTGGTGCACAGTTCCCAGCAGGGCCTTGTGCTCCCCACAGCAGAGCACCATTGTCAGACATCTTTGAAGTGGCTTTTCACTCCCTGTGAGGTGTGCATGCTTCAGTGTGAGCTTGCTGGGCCATGTGGGTGGCGGATGTTGAGCTGTGACTACCACTCCCATCATGCTATTGCCTACACCCCCTTCCCAGCATGCCCATACTTCCTTCCTTTTGACTCTGCTTCCCTGTGGGTTAGTGTGCCTGTGCTGACAGGATGGCTGACAGTGTTGTCCTGGCGTTTGTTTGGCTACAAGTCCCAAAAGTGTCCCTATGCTTCACACAGCATAACCCAGTGTGGTAGTTCATTGTGGGATATTTAATTAGAGTGTGAGGCAATGCATTCTCCCAGGTGAGTTGTGTGGAGTTTGTGTTAAGGGGGTTTGTGAGAAAAGCTGCAGGTAACTATGGTCAGAGCTGTCAGTCCTACTTCCCACCCAGCCAGATATCCCACCATGGAACGTGCTTCCATTGCAGGGAGTGCAAGTTGGCTTTCAAGATGTCAGTCAGTGGTGTCCTGCTGTTGGTTCGTGCACAGTTCCCAGCAGGGCCTTGTGCTCCCCACAACAGAGCACCATTGTCAGACATCTTGGAAGTGGCTTTTCACTCCCTGTGAGGTGTGCATGCTTCAGTGTGAGCTTGCTGGGCCATGTGGCTGGGGGATGTTGAGCTGTGACTACCACTCCCATCATGCTATTGCCTACACCCCCCTTCCCAGCATGCCCATACTTCCTTCCTTTTGACTCTGCTTCCCTGTGGGTTAGTGTGCCTGTGCTGACAGGATGGCTGACAGTGTTGTCCTGGCGTTTGTTTGGCTACAAGTCCCAAAAGTGTCCCTATGCTTCACACAGCATAACCCAGTGTGGTAGTTCTTTGTGGGATATTTAATTAGAGTGTGAGGCAATGCATTCTCCCAGGTGAGTTGTGTGGAGTTTGTGTTAAGGGGGTGTGTGAGAAAAGCTGCTGGTAACTATGGTCAGAGCTGTCAGTCCTCCTTCCCACCCAGCCAGATATCCCACCATGGAACCTGCTTCCATTGCAGGGAGTGCAAGTTGGCTTTCAGGATGTCAGTCAGTGGTGTCCTGCTGTTGGTTGTTGCACAGTTCCCAGCAGGGCCTTGTGCTCCCCACAGCAGTACCCAGTGTCAGCCATCTTGTCAGTTCTTTTCCACTCCCTGTGATGTGGGCATGGTTCAGAGTGGTGTTGATGGGCCAATTGTGAGGGTGACCAATATCTGTGACTACCACTCCCATCATGCTATTGCCTACACCCCCTTCCCAGCATGCACATACTTCCTTCCTTTTGAGTGGACTTCACTGAGTGTGAGTGTGACAGCAATGGCAAGATGGCTGACAGTGTGGTCCTGTTGTTTGTTGGTGCACAGTTCCCAGCAGGGCCTTGTGCTCCCCACAGCTGAGGGCAGTGTCAGACATCTTTGAAGTGGCTTTTCACTCCCTGTGAGGTGTGCATGCTTCAGTGTGAGCTTGCTGGGCCATGTGGGTGGGGGATGTTGAGCTGTGACTACCACTCCCATCATGCTATTGCCTACACCCCCTTCCCAGCATGCCCATACTTCCTTCCTTTTGACTCTGCTTCCCTGTGGGTTAGTGTGCCTGTGCTGACAGGATGGCTGACAGTGTTGTCCTGGCGTTTGTTTGGCTACAAGTCCCAAAAGTGTCCCTATGCTTCACACAGCATAACCCAGTGTGGTAGTTCTTTGTGGGATATTTAATTAGAGTGTGAGGCAATGCATTCTCCCAGGTGAGTTGTGTGGAGTTTGTGTTAAGGGGGTGTGTGAAAAAAGCTGCTGGTAACTATGGTCAGAGCTGTCAGTCCTCCTTCCCACCCAGCCAGATATCCCACCATGGAACCTGCTTCCATTGCAGGGAGTGCAAGTTGGCTTTCAGGATGTCAGTCAGTGGTGTCCTGCTGTTGGTTGGTGCACAGTTCCCAGCAGGGCCTTGTGCTCCCCACAGCAGTACCCAGTGTCAGCCATCTTGTCAGTTCTTTTCCACTCCCTGTGATCTGGGCATGGTTCAGAGTGGTGTTGATGGGCCAATTGTGAGGGTGACCAATATCTGTGACTACCACTCCCATCATGCTATTCCCTACACCCCCCTTCCCAGCATGCACATACTTCCTTCCTTTTGAGTGGACTTCACTATGTGTGAGTGTGACAGCAATGGCAAGATGGCTGACAGTGTGGTCCTGTTGTTTGTTGGTGCACAGTTCCCAGCAGGGCCTTGTGCTCCCCACAGCTGAGGGCAGTGTCAGACATCTTTGAAGTGGCTTTTCACTCCCTGTGAGGTGTGCATGCTTCAGTGTGAGCTTGCTGGGCCATGTGGGGGGGGGGGGATGTTGAGCTGTGACTACCACTCCCATCATGCTATTGCCTACACCCCCCTTCCCAGCATGCCCATACTTCCTTCCTTTTGACTCTGCTTCCCTGTGGGTTAGTGTGCCTGTGCTGACAGGATGGCTGACAGTGTTGTCCTGGCGTTTGTTTGGCTACAAGTCCCAAAAGTGTCCCTATGCTTCACACAGCATAACCCAGTGTGGTAGTTCTTTGTGGGATATTTAATTAGCGTGTGAGGCAATGCATTCTCCCAGGTGAGTTGTGTGGAGTTTGTGTTAAGGGTGTGTGTGAGAAAAGCTGCTGGTAACTATGGTCAGAGCTGTCAGTCCTCCTTCCCACCCAGCCAGATATCCCACCATGGAACCTGCTTCCATTGCAGGGAGTGCAAGTTGGCTTTCAGGATGTCAGTCAGTGGTGTCCTGCTGTTGGTTGGTGCACAGTTCCCAGCAGGGCCTTGTGCTCCCCACAGCAGTACCCAGTGTCAGCCATCTTGTCAGTTCTTTTCCACTCCCTGTGATGTGGGCATGGTTCAGAGTGGTGTTGATGGGCCAATTGTGAGGTGACCAATATCTGTGACTACCACTCCCATCATGCTATTGCCTACACCCCCCTTCCCAGCATGCACATACTTCCTTCCTTTTGAGTGGACTTCACTGTGTGTGAGTGTGACAGCAATGGCAAGATGGCTGACAGTGTGGTCCTGTTGTTTGTTGGTGCACAGTTCCCAGCAGGGCCTTGTGCTCCCCACAGCTGAGGGCAGTGTCAAACATCTTTGAAGTGGCTTTTCACTCCCTGTGAGGTGTGCATGCTTCAGTGTGACCTTGCTGGGCCATGTGGGTGGGGGATGTTGAGCTGTGACTACCATTCCCATCATGCTATTGCCTACACCCCCCTTCCCAGCATGCCCATACTTCCTTCCTTTTGACTCTGCTTCCCTGTGGGGTAGTGTGCCTGTGCTGACAGGATGGCTGACAGTGTTGTCCTGGCGTTTGTTTGGCTACAAGTCCCAAAAGTGTCCCTTTGCTTCACACAGCATAACCCAGTGTGGTAGTTCTTTGTGGGATATTTAATTAGAGTGTGAGGCAATGCATTCTCCCAGGTGAGTTGTGTGCAGTTTGTGTTAAGGGGGTGTGTGAGAAAAGCTGCTGGTAACTATGGTCAGAGCTGTCAGTCCTCCTTCCCACCCAGCCAGATATCCCACCATGGAACGTGCTTCCATTGCAGGGAGTGCAAGTTGGCTTTCAGGATGTCAGTCAGTGGTGTCCTGCTGTTGGTTGGTGCACAGTTCCCAGCAGGGCCTTGTGCTCCCCACAGCAGTACCCAGTGTCAGCCATCTTGTCAGTTCTTTTCCACTCCCTGTGATGTGAGCATGGTTCAGAGTGGTGTTGATGGGCCAATTGTGAGGGTGACCAATATCTGTGACTACAACTACTATCATGCTATTGCCTACACTCACTTCACCAGCATACACAGAATTACTTCCTTTCAGTGAGCTTCCCTGTGAGGTGGTGTTCTAGTGGTGGCAAAATATCTGACTGTGTTTGTTGGTTATATTTGTGCCACTGCCTTGCTCTATTTATTGTTAGGTTTGTACATGTCATGCCACAGTTACATGTCACTATGAGATGGCATGTATTGTGTTTATCTGACTGACATACACATCTTGGGATGATTATCTTTTGGTTGCTGTGGATTTGCTAAGGGTGCATGGTTTGACTATCCCCTTGACAGTGATGTGTGTGTATTGTCACACAATATTATGTATATTGGTTGTGTACTCACCAGGCTCTGGGATGTTTGATAGTCCATATATGCTCACTGGTGGTAGGATGGCCCGCACCTTCTCCTCCCAGGGCCTGAGGTATAGTGGTTTGGCAGGAGGGCCACTGCCGGTGCGCTGACTCACGGCGTAATCCTTCTTGAGTAGGTCCTTGACCCTCCTGCGCACATCATACCACCTGTTCTGGATGTCTTCCTTTGTGCGCAAACATGGTGATTGTGCGTTCACCCTGTCGACGATCCTCTCCCACATCTTGGTTTTCTGCGACATGGGGGTCTGTTGGACCAATGTACCAAACAACTGTGGCTCTACCCTGAGGATCTTAGAAGTAGTGCCACTCAGATGAGTGGTATCCCTCAGGGCACAGCAGAGTACCTGAACAAGTCAGGTTAAATACATTTCATTCAAAGTTTGAAAAAGCCAACAAAGTGTAGAGTAGTTTTCAAAAACTGTCCATAGTCTTTATTCGTACATGAATTTATTCATTCAATCATATATTCAGTGTGGTATAATCAACCGGGTATTAACTCTCCCGATGCATTTCGGGCTAACGAGCCCTTCGTCAGGGGAAAAAAGTCTGAAATAATGCGGATCTCCTGAGGATCTCATCTACCAGGACTTCCAATTCACTGTCTAGGAACTTTGGATTCTTCTTTGGGGGCATGGTGATGGTGGGTGGTGGGGATTGATGTGTGTGTGAGTGTGCAAGTGAGGGTGGGTGAGTGTAGGTTTTGCTGGGTGTATGTGAGGGTGCTATTTGTGAGGTGCTAATGGTGTGTGGCTTGTGTGATGGATGAGTTGTGAGTGTGTCTGTGGTTGCTGTCTGATGGTGTTCTGTGCTGGCAGGTCAGTTGAATTTGCAAAGGATCATGGTAGGGATTAGTGGCCTTTATATGGGTGGAGTTGTGGGTGTGTCCTTTTTCCATGTTTTTTTCCCCCTGTATTTATTGACTTTGTCATTGCTTGTTTGGCCCTTTTTTAAAAACATTTTCCTTTGAGGTTTTTAGGCATGTAGGAGACGTTCTACTGACCGAGTAGGACGCTGCAGTTGGCTCGTGCGGGCTTCTCCGAGTCTTTCAAGCTGTGTTCCTGCTGGGTTTCATGTGCGGCGTACGCGTCGGTCGCGGAGTATTGGGTTACTTCGGCTGGGCTTTGTATGCGTGTCGGTTGTACGGCTTGGGCTCCGTGCGACTCGGTCTGGTTTTCCACGCATTGCATCGTACTGCGCGGGTCGGAGTTCACGGGTACGTTTCTGTCGGGTTCATTCCTGGTGCGTGTCGGTCGGTTCGATTCGTGTAGTTTCCCGGCCGGATAGCTTGTTTCTGTGCGGTTCGGTCGTTCGGCTTGTGTTCCGTACGAGTCGGTCGTTATTCACATGCTTTTCATCGTACTACGCGGATCGGGCAGCGCCGGTACGTGTCGGTCGGACAACATTCCAGTACCGAGTCGGTCGGTATGTTTTCCGGCCCGAATCGGAATTGTCCCCAATGCCAGGTATATTGTTTGATAATTGACTAGCATTCATTATCAAAGTATTTCTCGTTTTGGTTGCTGTGGAATACACAACAAAATACCTTATTTTTAGTTGGGCAGATGTGGGACATATGTCTAAAAGTGTTGTATGTCCCCTCCGTATTAAGAGCACACTGATGGTAATAGCACTCTAAATACAGTGGAAGGAACATCTTCAGTTTTTTAGAGGGCGTCCTTTGTCTGCCCAACTCTAAATAAGAGGCATAAACATGAGTATTAGGATGGTACAGCAGACAAATACAAGTAGGCACTGTACAGATGTTACCCCCACGTCCAGCCATGCGATGCACATGACATTAACTGAGCATGTGGAATGATTAATCATCACACCTGTACCTGGCCCACAAACATGTGCACCATAAACACCATTGCCCTGTGAAAGAACACCCCGCTTGTACTAGATGATGATTACCAGGCCCAGCCTGAGAGTGATGCTTGAGGCAGGCAAATGGAAGACAACAACGATGAAGACGTTGGAGTAGAAATGAGGCATGAACTGACTGACAACTTTGCAGAAAGTTAGGTTTGCGTATATAGAAGGATGTTGATGTGTCATGTGCTGTAGAAATAGAACATGAAAAACAGATCAGCATCCCTAAGGATTGCTGCCTGTTTTATTCCTACAGAAATACAAGGGACATACGACATTTATGATGTTCAACTTCCAACATATGAGTTTTGAAGGGAGTTCACACTAGCAGATGTTTGTTTTGATAACGTTGATGAGAAGCAAAATAATGTTCTGACTTTATGTTCCAAGAAAATGGTGTCTCTGTGATCATGTCATGTTGCTGTTCCTTCATAGGCCTAATCATCCGCTCACATGCTGCATCACTATCGAGTTATATCTGGGTTGTGTGAACCTTGGACATAAATTGAAATTGAAGATATCAGCAATCCCAGGTTCTTGCACATTGATTGGAATACATGTTTCTGGGTGCTTTATGCCAACCCTGAGACATATGGTGATTGTAAAGCTACAGGGATGTGGTCATTTGTTATGAATCTTCATACATGGAATTGTGTCTTGATGTTAATCATTACTCCCAAATCCACAGTGAAGTAGTGGACTTCCTGCCTGCATTCACACATTAATTCCAGGACCTGAGTAAGGACTGCACTAAGGGGTCAATTCCGATCTCGCTCGGAAGGCCCTCCGAGAGCCGTCCGTAGCGTTACCTTCCGACCAACTCGTTCCGGGAGCCGGTCCATCCAAATGACGAAGTACGATGCGCAAATCTCTCCTATTCCCGAGCGACACGTACGCTCCGATTCCAGCACCATTTTCCGTACGACCCGGCTCCGTAAACGCTGAATGGAGTCGTCTGGAGCCATTTCCAAAACAGTTTCCGTCCGTCCAAGTATGATGCGTACTTCCTACGCGCCGAACAGGTCGCCACCTCCAGCATGTCACAGCATCCGGAAGAGCTGTATTTCAGCTCCTATTCGCACCACAACACGATCACTGCATACGAGACGAAGCAGCCATGTATCCGATCGCGCATGTCATCCCTATACTGTATGCCTACGGTCGAATCAACAACTGTAACCGATGCCTTCGTCACAGACGGTAAGTCAGACACCTACCACACACCAAAACGTCACGATCCCACGAAAGGGAACACACCCATAGGGGGTGGATGTCCATCACTCCCATCATTGGCCACCCCATAGGGAGTGGATGTCTATCTACCAGCATTGCCCACCCCATAGGGGGTGGATGCCTATCACTACAAGCATTGTCCACCCCATAGGGGGTTGATGCCTAACACTCCCACCATTGTCCACCCCATAGGGGGTGGATGCCTATCACTACCAGCATTGTCCACCCCATAGGAGGTGGATGCCTATCACTCCCAGCATTGTCCACCCCATAGGGGGTGGATGCCTATCACTACCAGCATTGCCCACCCCATAGGGGGTGGATGCCTATCACTCCCACCATTGTCCACCCCATAGGGGGTTGATGTCTATCACTACCAGCATTGTCCACCTCATAGGGGGTGGATGCCTAACACTCCCCCAGTGCTGTCATGCCAAAATTGGGTTTTGTGTGTGAACTGCCAGCAAAATTGACACATAAAGTGATATGTTGGACAAACCCCACATCTCTGTAGTGACAAAAAGATGAGTGTGGGGTTCAATCCCCCAGCATTGTCAAGCACATAGGGCTTATGGGGTATAATCCCCCATCACTGTAGTGACTAAAAGGTGAGTGTGGGGTTCTATGCCCCAGCATTGTCAAGCACATAGGGCTCATGGGGTATAATCCCCCCATCACTGTAGTGACTAAAAGGTGAGTGTGAGGTTCAATCCCCCAGCATTGTCAAGCACATAGGGCTCATGGGGTATAACCCCCCCCATCACTGAAGTGACAAAAAGGTGAATGTGGGGTTCTAACCCCCAGCATGTTCAAGCAATTATGTATTTATTGGGCCCAAACCCACATGCAATGTAGTGATAAAGTAGTGGCTGTGTGTCAAACAACAACATAACTGTTGAGGCAAACATTGTTGTGTGTGTTACATACCCTCAGCCATGTGCAGCTAATCAGTGCTCTTGACGGCCAACACTGCCAGCAATGTTCAATTGGACAATGTAACATGTGACCACCCAAAATGCATAAACACACATTTTTGTCACAATCAGACACAAATACCAAGGATTCAATCTGAAACAACAGCATTGGTGAGATCCAGTACCACACTGTGGCAGCAAGGTCAAATGCAAAACATAAGGGGTGTGCAGAGTGAAGATGTAGGCGTCCCAGGGCCAGTAGAGAAATAAAGTAAACAAAACATCCACTCAATGCCCTTCAAACACAGTTGAAATACATGGGTGAAGATGCACAAAGACAACCAAACAGCCACACACTGCAGAACAAACACAACATGTGTGTGTAGAAGTGTTTCGAGGCTGGGCCAACACACACGATGGGGGGCTGAACTCCACTGAGACATATGCGTGTTGAGTACAATCCCGAAGTATTCCATGAATTGGGATAGTGAATGTGGGCAATCACGCATTGTTTGATGAGCGGGTGCACAAGAGTCACATGCGGAACAAGCTTGGTGGAACCCCAAACAATACATCAAGAGACTGACTCTCTTCCACAGTAGCCTCAAGGCTACAACACTGTGGCCACAGTATCCTGTCTGCTGACCCTCTGTGATGACAAATTAGGATGTGGGACATACTTTTTAGCACACTCCCTCTTGCGCACTGTCTCGTGCCTTGCAAGAACCACTGTCATCTCACATACCCAAACATTACTCCCAGGGCATGGCCCGTAATGTGAGGCCACATTGTAGGTAGGGGCCTTGCCAGGAGACAAGTCACATTTGGCCACTCTAAACACCACACACCTTGATCAGCAGCAATGTGCCTGATCTAAGCCTACATTGACAGGTGACATTGCACAGGCACCCATGACAGTGTGGATCACTGGCAGTATGACGAGGAATACATTATTGACCACACATCATTATGACCACAATACAAACATGGGTCCATGTACTGTTGTGTATGACCAATGTGGCAATCTCAGTATCAGCAAGGTACACCCAGCACTCCACATACTAGGTCACACACATTTGATGGTTGAACAAGAGGTGCCAGACACACATATGTATGGGACACAAATTCACTGCATCTGTCTACAACAACACATACTCAAACCCTGCAGGGCAAGAGGAGTAAACACACTCACAGAAGAATGACATTTTGATGAGTTAGTGTACAATGAAGCACACAGGAGACTGCCCACGACACCACACAAGTCCACAGACACTCAAAATACATTCATGAGCCTACCACTGCAACAAACATGAATTGGTTGTGTCACAGCTGTCAGCGCTACATGTGTAGACAACATTCCTACTTGCTGTGTAGAAAAGCATGGACCAACAATAACGTATGAGACAGTCAACATGTGTTGACTATGTGCGTTGCACACAACTCAAGATCAGACCACTTACAATGTTAACGTGTTTGCATGTCTATCACATCAACTCTACATCTAACTACAAAAGCTGCATTATGTGCAGATCATCACTATTGTCAAATTTCCAATGCTGAGTGTGTACTGCAGAAGACTTGGAAGACACGTGGCTCACCAGATAGGGGATACAACAACTGTGTCAGTAGGCTCCAATGCACAGGCAAATGTGTAAGCTAATCTTCCTGCACTGTTGACAACGCCAGGGGTGGTGGTGGGATCTGTGTTCCACAAACACAATACACATAGCTAGACATAACTCATGGGAAATTTGTACATCCGTTTAGGATGGAGTACATGTGCATAACGTGATATGTATTGGACACATTTGGAACTTTAACACTGTCTCAGAATAATTAAATCACTAAAGGAGACCTACAAATAAGACATGTTGCCATCAGGGTACAGGGAAGGGTAGAATCTGCTGTGTGAGCAGTCATAGACACATACAAGTGCCAAACTTGCAAAAACAGATGACAGATTAAAAACACGCTGATGTCGCTGGCACAAATGTGACTAGGGGAATTGAAAATGTGTCACAAATGAGTTTGCTCACAGTGCAGGCCCTTGTCTCAACCCAACCAGGGATGTCAACATAATGACTCCATTCTACTGGTGCACCCACATCTTGGACACTCAAAGTCAAATAGTCCAAGAAAGCACTGGACTAGTCAGCACACAGAAAGCTTCTCAAACAGGAACATCTGCAGGGACTATAGTTTTGGTAGGAAAGGGGGTTTGAAGACAGAGATTCATGCTCACATGACACACACCATGGGCTCAGGATATGTCACAGATTAACACACTGCCATGAGGTGATGTCACTACTGTGGAAGGTCAGCTGTGTCAAGCTTGGTCTTGGCAGGGGTCTATCATGTCAGAATGAGACTCAGACATGGATCCAACAATTACAACACACAGAATACTTTGTTTCCAGCAGCCTGTGTACATGTGTGTGTCCAAAGTCATCTGCACGTAGTCAAACTTCAGGTTTACCAAGTTGTACTGATGAGACAGATGACTTGCTCATCATCAAAGCGCTATTCTGCATGTCCATCGTAGACGGTTAAACCTTGAAAAACTTGTACAATGTGTACAGATGTCAGCACGACCTATGTGCAAAAGTGTAAGTCAAAGATGGGAGGTTGTTAAAAGCATGTCACACTCATTGTCCCAAATGTTGTGGATCATGACAGCCTGCAATTGCAGACAATGATGACTCTGATATATACTGTAATAGTACACATATACCATGGACCACATGCAGTCCATCACATCACTATATCATTATTTTCACACAACAAGATTTCAACAGCAATTTCATTAGACTTATTAACAAAATCTGGTACACAAAAAGCAAATATCCAAAAGAAAAAAAAGCTTTATTCAGCATCTGTATCAAAAATTCTAAAACATAAAAAACAATAAGCCAATGGCCAGTCCACATTATATCGTCCTTTAGGGGTAATCCATATGAATGTTCCTCCTCGCTTGCCTGCACTGCTACAACTAGGGGACATCTCCCCTTGGAGGGGCATCTTTAGGGGCATGCCAGGCACCGCAGGGACAGGACTAGGGTGTACCAGTTTGGGTTGTGGGAGGGATGGGGGCCACTGGAGTGTTGGGATCCACTGCAGTGGACAGGTCTGATTGAGGGGGTGGGGGCTCCACTGCAGTGGACAGGTCTGATTGATGGGGTGGGGGCTCCACAGCAGTGGACAGGTCTGATTGAGGGGGTGGGGGTGCCACTGCAGTGTCCGGAACAGACAGAAGGTGTGGCGTTGTGGGAGGGGAAGTGATTGTGGTTGGGGGGGAGGGCCTTATCGTCTTGGGGATGGTGTAATGGTGTGTGGGTGAAACTGGGATGGGGTGTGATGTGTGAACTTTGGGAGGGGTGGCCTGGGCTCGTGAGGAAGTCGATTTTGTGGTGGAAGTGTGGGATGGTGGTGGGGTTTTTGATTTCTTCGTTCTGGGGGATGTACGGGTGGGGAGCTCAGTGATCCTACTCTTAGGTGAGGGTGTGCGTGCAGGGGTGGATCTCCTCTCTGTGCGGGGGGATTTCCTCTTCCCCTTGCGAGTCTGATCTGATGTATCAGTGGGGAAGAGGCCAAGGTCACAGAGGAAGACCCTCTGGGAAGGGGTGGTTGCAGGAGAGTCAAGGGTAGGGGTTCTGGAGGGAGAGGTAGCTGAGGAATGCATAGTTGTTGTGGATGGGTGTGTGTGTTTTTTGGCCCTCTCCCCTGTGTGTGTGATGTCAGTCCCGTGAGTGTGCGTGCATGTTTTCTTGGACTTTGTTTTGGGTGGCTGTGTGCTGCTTGTGTTTGTTGGTGTGTGTGCATGTGCCTGTGTGAGTGTGCTTGGGTCAGCTAGGGTAGTGGGGACTGTGGATGGGGCAGGGGAAGGAGGGGTGAGGGACTGCTGTAGGAGGGACACTGCTACGTCAGTGAGGAGGGCATGGACTTATTTGTTCGCTGTAGGGCAGACATGTCTGATGACATGCCCTCCATGAATGACACCAATAGTGTCAAAAGACTGGTGTGTGCATGGAGGACACTCAGCATGGATGTCTGCCCCACATGGATCTGTTTTAGCAAATCCACAGACTCCACACTCAGGGCAGCAGGTGTGACAGATGCAGGGGGTGCGGTGCCTGGCCCGAAGGAGACATGCTCCCTAACACGGGAGGGTCCATGGACACTTTGAATGGGAGCAGCTGTGAGGGTGGAGATGGTGGTGGTGGCGGGGGCAGCCTCTGATGTTGTGGCCTCTGCTATCGTAACACCCACCACCACAAGGGAGTCATCACTGAAGCTTGATTGGTCCTCTGCAGATGTAGATGTTTCTGACTGGCCCTCAGTGTGGCTCCCCTCACCCTCTGTGCCACTGGGTCCCTCCTCCTCCTCCCATGTGGACCCAGTCTGGCTAGCCGCTTCCTCTTGGTCCGTGGAACTGTCTCCTCCAGTAGCCGTAGATGATGCTGTGAACAGGGATGAGAAAGAGATTCACATCAGTCATTTGCATAGACTTGACACATGAGTTTCATCACAAAACATCACAGAGCAAGCCCTTGCATAATGTTCATGGCACTTTTTAGATTCATTACACATATGTGAACATGGCACCTGTCAGTCTGCCATTAAACCATGGTTCCCCAACACATGATGGCAATGGAACCATCTGTTAGATGTATTTCAAAGACCACTAAATACATGTCCACTAACGCACTATTTTAGCTGTTGTCTGATCAGTAATGCTCCTGAGGGTCATGTGTCATTACAAACATGTTGCATCTCCTGCAAGGGAGTCTGGAAGTGACACAGCAAATGGGTTGGACAAATTTATAAGTTTACATGATGAACATACTTCCATCCCCAGTCATCATGATGGGCACCTATGTCTTGAACGTCAATGCTATAATGGTCTGCATGCAGGACAACAGACACGTACAAATACTGTATCCTCACAAAATTTCATGTGGCATACCATGCCACTGGCCTATCTGGCTAAACAGTCTGTACTGACTCATGTTACAGGGCCAGTAAATCCCAACTTCAAAGTCTGCACCGTGTCACAATCATGTATTCACTGTCGAAGCAACATCTGTAGTGGTCAAGTATACATGTCCCCTACGTGCTACACACAATTTAAAGACTTTGACAAGCTCACGTCGTCTTACTTAGACATTGGAGTATATGAATTAACAAATCTGTCTAAGTGAACTTTTTTAGAGCTCTCAAGAAAGTAATGCAGCATACACATATATGTTGAAGCCACCATTATGCAAAGTCAATGGATGACACACACATGTTTTGTCCTGTGTATCTGGGCCACATTCCATACATTAGATGTCTGTCCATATTTCCTATATTTGCCACCTGTGTTTTAAAAAAAGTTCTGCCTGTACACACTGTCACAGAGACTGACACATGAATTTCAAATTTACAATGGTGAAAGTGTTGGCTGACGCACATAAATCTGATGTGACACTGTCTCAGATGGCCTGAGTTGGCATACCTGTCCTTGGTCCTTGTGATACATGTGATTGCACAGAGCGCACCATGCAGGGGACTACACATTTTGAACACTTATCCATTTCATTTGTCTGAGGCATCAACATTGGTTTCACCTGCAGCACGGGTGTGTAGCATTGTTTTTGGAAACCTGTGTGCACCTAGATCACCTTTTTGAACATATATGTATGTCCCACACAGAGTACAGGTCATATTTCAGTCAATGTGCTGACACATGTCAGACAATTACATCACTCATGATGGTCAACTCAATGCACCTGTTGTATATGGTGCTGATCACATTAACCTTGGACAACAGCAAATACACAGGACCTAAGTGTCAAATGTCACAGACGGAAAGGGACACACCTGGGCTTCAGATGATAATGGGGCATATTTACATTTTGCCACAGAAGTGGTGTCTCAGCAGACATATGACCTGTGAGACGGTTACCAGGCTGAGGGAGTGCAACATGCATGTCAAACATAGTTCAGCAACATGGCACATACTCACCCCCTCCTTGCTGCTGTCTGGCCTTCAACTGCCCATCCAGTTCAGGGAAGACCACCGTCAGTATCCGGAGCATGTGGGGGGTCAGGGTCCGTCGCCAACCCCTTTTGCGAGGAGGTGACAGCTTCAGCTGGACTCTTGCAATCCTCCGTGTCCAGCCAAGGAGGTCCTGCCACCTCTTCTGGCAGTGGCGGATGCGGCGTTTGAAGACCCCCACAGATCTTACAGCCCAGACGATGGTCTGCCAAATATCCTTCTTGTGATGGGCGTCGACCTGTAAGGATGACATGGTGACACACCATTACTACACATGCTACATGTTTATTCATCACACACTTGGACATATAGGTCATGGTCAGAATGGCAGATAATGTCTGAAGGTTAGCCAAGTATCATCATGGGCAGTTGTCCTATGTGCAAGTCTCCCTTAATAACATGAGAACAGTGCAGAGGAATAAATCCCACCAAAAACACTTCTACAACACTGTACCTGTCCAAAACATGATTCTACACACTGTAAGGCTTACATTAACTATGTGTGCATGCTTGCCCATGGGGATCACAATGCTAGTAGTGCCTGTCTTAAAACATGGACAATTGAAAAGGCAGTGTAAACAACACTCACCTGCTCCCCTGGTTTTCCATACAGCTTGCTGTACTGTGGAAGGAGATACAAAAGGGGATGATGGACGGAACGTTTGAGCCAATCAAACACTCACCCCCAGTCAACTGATCTGGGTTTAATCCATCATCATTCTTTAGCTCACTCCACCACCCCAGTTCAGACATGGCCATATGCAAATCAGTCTGACCCTGTGCCTCATGGGAACAGTCCAGCCCGAACTGCCAAGCCATGTCTTCCCTGGACTGGAAACAAGCATCCTAGGACCGGTTTCTGGCATATCAGCCGTCATCAGCCAGGCTTGCTTGAATCCAGTGGCAAAGTGAGCAAGGGACCCAAGTCTGGGCATACCCCGCCAACTTAGGGCGACCAAAGCGATACAAAAGGGGATGATGGACGGAACGTTTGAGCCAATCAAACACTCACCCCCAGTCAACTGATCTGGGTTTAATCCATCATCATTCTTTAGCTCACTCCACCACCCCAGTTCAGACATGGCCATATGCAAATCAGTCTGACCCTGTGCCTCATGGGAACAGTCCAGCTCGAACTGCCAAGCCATGTCTTCCTGGACCGGAAACAAGCATCCTAGGACCGGTTTCTGGCATTTCAGCCGTCATCAGCCAGGCTTGCTTGAATCCAGTGGCAAAGTGAGCAAGGGACCCACGTCTGGGCATACCCCGCCAACTTAGGCGACAAAGCTGATACAAAGGGGATGATGGACGGAACGTTTGAGCCAATCAAACACTCACTCCCAGTCAACTGATCTGGGTTTAATCCATCATCATTCTTTAGCTCACTCCACCACCCCAGTTCAGACATGGCCATATGCAAATCAGTCTGACCCTGTGCCTCATGGGAACAGTCCAGCCCGAACTGCCAAGCCATGTCTTCCCTGGACCGGAAACAAGCATCCTGGGACCGGTTTCGGGTTCATAACCCTCATCAGCCAGGCTATCTTGAATCCAGTGGCAAAGTGAGCAAGGGACCCACGTCTGGGCATACCCTGCCAACTTAGGGCGAACAAAGCGATACCAAAGGGGATGATGGACGGAGCGTTAGAGCAAATCAAACACTCACCCCCAGTCAACTGATCTGGGTTTAATCCATCATCATTCTTTAGCTCACTCCAGGCCATGTCTGAACTAAGCTGGCGGGGGTATGCCCAGACGTGGGTCCCTTGCTCGCTTTGCCACTGGATTCAAGCAAGCCTGGCTGATGACGGCTGGAATGCCAGAAACTGGTCCTAGGATGCTCTTTTCCGGTCCAGGGAAGACATGGCTTGGCAGTTCGGGCTGGACTGTTCCCATGAGGCACAGGGTCAGACTGATTTGCATCTGGCCATGTCTGAACTGGGGTGGTGGAGTGAGCTAAAGAATGATGATGGATTAAACCCAGATCAGTTGACTGGGGGTGAGTGTTTGATTGGCTCAAACGTTCCGTCCATCATCCCCTTTTGTATCGCTTTGTTCGCCCTAAGTTGGCGGGGGTATGCCCAGACGTGGGTCCCTTGCTCGCTTTGCCACTGGATTCAAGCAAGCCTGGCTGATGACGGCTGGAATGCCAGAAACCGGTCCTAGAATGCTCTTTTCCGGTCCAGGGAAGACATGGCTTGGCAGTTCGGGCTGGACTGTTCCCATGTGGCACAGGGTCAGACTGATTTGCATATGGCCATGTCTGAACTGGGGTGGTGGAGTGAGCTAAAGAATGATGATGGATTAAACCCAGATCAGTTGACTGGGGTGAGTGTTTGATTGGCTCAAACATTCCGTCCATCATCCCCTTTGTATCGCTTTGTTCGCCCTAAGTTGGCGGGGGTATGCCCAGACGTGGGTCCCTTGCTCGCTTTGCCACTGGATTCAAGCAAGCCTGGCTGATGACGGCTGGAATGCCAGAAACCGGTCCTAGGATGCTCTGTTTCCGGTCCAGGGAAGACATGGCTTGGCAGTTCGGGCTGGACTGTTCCCATGAGGCACAGGGTCAGACTGATTTGCATATGGCCATGTCTGAACTGGGGTGGTGGAGTGAGCTAAAGAATGATGATGGATTAAACCCAGATCAGTTGACTGGGGGTGAGTGTTTGATTGGCTCAAACGTTCCGTCCATCATCCCCTTTGTATCGCTTTGTTCTCCCTAAGTTGGCGGGGGTATGCCCAGACGTGGGTCCCTTGCTCGCTTTGCCACTGGATTCAAGCAAGCCTGGCTGATGACGGCTGGAATGCCAGAAACCGGTCCTAGGATGCTCTGTTTCCGGTCCAGGGAAGACATGGCTTGGCAGTTCGGGCTGGACTGTTCCCATGAGGCACAGGGTCAGACTGATTTGCATATGGCCATGTCTGAACTGGGGTGGTGGAGTGAGCTAAAGAATGATGATGGATTAAACCCAGATCAGTTGACTGGGGGTGAGTGTTTGATTGGCTCAAACGTTCCGTCCATCATCCCCTTTTGTATCGCTTTGTTCGCCCTAAGTTGGCGGGGGTATGCCCAGACGTGGGTCCCTTGCTCGCTTTGCCACTGGATTCAAGCAAGCCTGGCTGATGACGGCTGGAATGCCAGAAACCGGTCCTAGGATGCTCTTTTCCGGTCCAGGGAAGACATGGCTTGGCAGTTCGGGCTGGACTGTTCCCATGAGGCACAGGGTCAGACTGATTTGCATATGGCCATGTCTGAACTGGGGTGGTGGAGTGAGCTAAAGAATGATGATGGATTAAACCCAGATCAGTTGACTGGGGGTGAGTGTTTGATTGGCTCAAACGTTCCGTCCATCATCCCCTTTTGTATCGCTTTGTTCGCCCTAAGTTGGCGGGGGTATGCCCAGACGTGGGTCCCTTGCTCGCTTTGCCACTGGATTCAAGCAAGCCTGGCTGATGACGGCTGGAATGCCAGAAACCGGTCCTAGGATGCTCTTTTCCGGTCCAGGGAAGACATGGCTTGGCAGTTCGGGCTGGACTGTTCCCATGAGGCACAGGGTCAGACTGATTTGCATATGGCCATGTCTGAACTGGGGTGGTGGAGTGAGCTAAAGAATGATGATGGATTAAACCCAGATCAGTTGACTGGGGGTGAGTGTTTGATTGGCTCAAACGTTCCGTCCATCATCCCCTTTTGTATCGTACTGTGGAAGGAGGCTGTCCAGCAGGGCCTGGTTCTCCTCCTCTGTGAAAGCTGGTGCCCTCTCCACAGTACGTACCATTGTAGATCCCAGAGGATGCAGAGACAGCAGCAGTGGTAGCTAGAACTCTTGTCAAGTAGCATGTAGTGCAGGCAAGTGAAGTCTCTTGGGAACAGACAGACTTATATCTGTGCAGCAGAGGCGGATTCTGTTCCATGCGTCCAAAGCGATAGGTCCGAGGCGTTCGCATTATCCGAATTTGGCCAATCCATAACATTGCACACATCTGACACGCCTACCGCGTCGTTCAAATATTCCGCATCATAACACTATTGAGTTTGTTACATTTTTGTCGTAAGCTAACAGAATCCGTTTGCATGTGAATCGTACACGAAACGCGCGTCTGTCACCATGACGAGCAACAGCCAATGTGTGCGCCAGACTCGGTTCGGATGAGGAGAACGTGTCCTTTGAATACTCACCCGCGTCTGTCACCATGACGACCAACAGTCAATGTGTGCGCCAGACTCGGTTCGGATGAGGAGAACGCGTTCTTTGAATACTCACCCGCGTCTGTCACCATGACGACCAACAGCCAATGTGTGTGCCAGACTCGGTTCGGATGAGGAAAACGCGTCCTTTGAATACTCACCCACGTCTGTCACCATGACGACCAACAGCTAATGTGTGCATAGATGCCAATGTTTCACATTGCTATGTGTGTAGTTTTCATATTTTCAGTGTAATTATGAGTGACAGTTCAACGACTATGAGTGACACTTTCTCCCCATGAAAATTAAGCAATGAAGATGTTTAAAACATGTAAATATCATGAATTACACCCATTTGAGCAAGGAGAAATGGGTACAAAGGACCAGAGGTGAAAGGGCTCTACCCGGAGACATACTGCGTGACTGCAGTGCTCAGTAACAGAGGGCAGGCAGGCACTCATTCATTTTTGTGTCTTGGCTGCTTCTTTAATAAGTTACTTGACCATTCATTGGTTGAATCAGACTTTGATACACTTAGGATGGTCATAGGAGAAAAGCTACAGAAAAGTGAACAGAACGAGGTTCTGTTGCCATTCATCAATCTAAATCAGATTTGGGGATAGAGTTACTTGTGACACTAAACATACAGACAGTGGGGATTCACTTCGCTGCAGGGACCTACAGAATGTATCTAATGATGCAGAAAGACATTTGGGTTCAACTATGCGAAACGCCTGACCAAAGCAGGAGGCTTGTGAGTTTCAAAAGTCAAAATATCTTCCTGCATACGCCACAGAAAGTGTCAGTGTCACTGACGCTACACCTGTGGAGCAGTGCCAGTTGCTGAAAAGCAACATGAACAACAGGCAAGGCATCACATCGCCATGCGGATTATCGTGAGGGCGCTGCCGGGGATGATATGTGACAAGCAGGTCACTAGTACGGACTCTGAGGCATCGTCACACCTCGGGTGACTTTGGCACTCCTACCGAGGCTACTGTGGCAGGTTGAAGGAACGCCAGTGGGCAGGCCGGGTGGACTGAAGAACTGTACAGGGTGTGGCGCTTCCCAGCCCCACTCCTGCTTCCGCACTGAGAGTCCAGGTGTTTTTGTCAGATGCAGTAGGCCTAGCTGGGTCGGGTCAGTTGCGCCGTAGTGTTCATTACCGCAGCACCGCAAGTTCATGAGTCATTAGGCAGCAGCCACTAATTTGATTTCAACTGCCACCCTCTTGCGCCAAGGGAGGCAGTCTAGACTACTTAACAACCCACTTGACCTATGACTGTGAGTCTGACTGAACTCACTCTTTCTCATCAATATCTCTGTAGTAGACATTGGCAGGCACAACTTGACGTTCCTGAAATGTCTGCAGCACGGTGACTGAACCAGTGCTACGTTGTAGCATTAATCATCTCAGGAAGTCTGCACAGCAGTGCGCACCGCACCCTGCCTGTACCACCCAACTTTGGTGTAATTATGATTAGCAGCCAGTGCTTGGGCCGCAGAGCTTTGGCACAGGCTAATATGCGTGTCTTCGCATTTCAGTGCGGTGATGCGGCCCACCACGCTGAAATGCGTTAGTCTAACGCCTGATGCGTGGTACTTGGCAGGGCTGTGTGTGCGTCATGCTTGGTTCTGATGCGGCACACGCGTGCACTCAATACTCAACCACATCGTTCACCATTACAGTCAACAGCCAAAGGATGCGAACCACATGTTTTGGGTGAGGCTCAGGTGCCCTACACTAATCAATCAGCATGTCAGACAGTATATCAAATCTTTATGTTCTGCTGCAGTACATGTGTGGGTACAGTGATTCACATGTCATATTGGACAGAGTACTTAATAGCTCACACTCCCATGATGAGCCAACCTTAATGTGCACCAAATACATTGTTTGTGAGGAACCTCACAACTGTGAGTGCCACTTCACAGATCAGCCTCCTAGGCTTGGACACAGTCCCAGGGGATCATTGTGTTAACACAGCTTACATCCACACATAATCACTGCTTTATTGGACTGTGTGTTAGAAAGTGCATTGTGTGAAGTTATTTTGAGTGAATCCACAGTATCTGAGTCTTGTAGAACGCAGACACTCCATTGTTGATGTTGTTAATGGTATTTACTTGAGATCAACTTGTATTTTGCATGTGAGTTGCTGTTGTGTTCTTTGTGTCACAGACATACATGTATGCCTGTCAAAAGAAGATGTGCTACACATCATGAATGTTTTATGTCTGTGATAGTACATGAATGTCAGACATGACATCATGACAGTGTCCACACTATGACAGGTGTGTGCATGGTGATACGCTGTCTGTATCTAGTGTTCCACCTAGGTGGCATGACATGATCCCTGTCTGTGTACCTTTCCACCATGTGATAGTTGTTACAAACATCTATCTTTGATACTTTATTAGGTGTGTGTTTAGTATGTAATGTTTGATCACATGGACTGTGACAGACACCAGTGATTAGTCACAGCACAGCTTTGTCAATTAGTGGACAAACCATTATAAAATGAAATGTCCGGTAAGGGTCACATAGCTGCCCTTTGTGTCAAGGCTCAACATTACACATCTGACTTCATTGAGTCTTGCTTTGATGTAGTATATGAGTTTTTGCATGTTACTTACCAAATTGGAAAGTGTATGAATAATGATTTGATTTGTTACCTATGTACCGCAGGAGACCAGCTGTCCACAGACCCTTCCCTGACCTACAGACCATGGTAGAACGTGACAGCATCAGACGTTACCGCTTCACCAGACCACTCATTGAGGAGTTGGCAGAGCAGATGGCCCCACATTTGCTACCTGGACGCCTATATACATTTTCACTGACCCCCAAGGTGAAGGTGATGGCAGCCCTACATTTCTTTGCCACGGGAACCTTCCAGTATACTGTGGCTACTGCTGGTGGGATGTCACAGACAATGTTTAGCCGTGTGCTTCGTGATTTTTTGGAGGCAATGTTACATTTCCTGAACATGTACATCAAGTTCCCAACACCAGGACAGTTTGCCAACATCAAGAGTGACTTTTATGCTTTGGGCAGAATGCCACATGTCATTGGCTCCATTGATGGTACACATGTGGCTTTGGTCCCACCACAAGCCAATGAACAAACATACAGGAATCGTAAGCATTACCACTCCATAAATGCCCTGGTGGTTTATCTGCCTGACATGACAATCTCAAATGTCTGTGCGCGTTTCCCCGGATCAGCACACAACGCCTACATTATGAGAAACAGTAGGATCCCACAAATGATGTCTCAGCTGCTAAATCAGCGTGCCTGGCTTGTTGGTGGGTAATGTTGTCTGTTTATGTTGTGTGTTGCTTGTATGTTAGGTTGTACCCTGTTTTCAGACACATGAAGTCTTTTCGGTTTAAATTTAGGAGACTCTGGATACCCCAACATGCTGTGGTTGCTGACATCACTCAGGAACCCTGTCACCCCTGCTGAGTTTCGTTTTAATGAGGCACATGGGCGGACCAGGCTAGTGATTGAGCGGACATTTGGGCTACTGAAAACCAGATTTCGCTGCCTGGACTGTACAGGAGGAGCCCTCCAATATGCACCAGCGAAGGTGTGTAAGATCATCATCGTGTGTTGCATGCTACACAACCTGGCAGTGAGGAATGAGCTACCTCTCATCCAAGATGACGGGGACCAGCAGCCTCCAGCAGGGGAGGACCGAGGCCTGGGGCATGTTGCCAGTGATGATGAGGAGGAGGAGAATGTTCGGAGACAGCTCATCAACAACTTTTTCTCATGATTGTAAGTATGCAATGATGAGTTGACAAAGCACTTTCTTTGCATGATATGTGTCTGTTGTACAATATCTGTATACGTGTGGGTGCATGCTACTTAACATGATCGTTGGAGTTGTTTGGTGTCCATTGAGTTAGTATGTCCACCAGTACAGTGTTGACATGACTCCTAGCTAGTGTTCACAAAATAAACATTTCAAGTATGAAATGTCTCTTGGAGATGTAGGCATACAATTTTGTATTTCAAGACTGTTCTATGTCTCTCCTTCACAGGGTTCTTTGGCTGTTGTCTGGATACATGTGACCTCCCAGACACACAATGCAGTTACAGTGTGCAGCTTTTCTTGGGATCAGGAATCTGTGCCACACACTAAATTTTGGCATTTTTCAAACGTCTTGTTTAATTTGTGCTTATTGTCACAGTGTGATTTGATTTGATTTGTTGTGGAGGCAACATGTTGTGCCTGTGTAATAAACCTGTGCTCCACATTGAGGTGTGCCTCGTCTGTATACACAAATCCAACATTCATTTACATACTGTATATGTGCCCTGATGTTCAGTTTGTCTAACAATGATTAGTGTTTGTGCATTGAAATGTGGTTTCAGTTTACAACAGTGTAAGCAATGAGGATGTATGCCGTGTACTATTTGTGTTGTGTTGACCTTGTTGTGTGTATCTCTTATATGTGTCATGTTACATTTACTCACAAGACAGTAGGTAAATTGTTGTACTTGTTTTTCAGCCAAAGCATTTTTTTACAGGACATCATCTCTATCTTACAAACAGTGTTTAATTCATGACAGAAGCAAGTATTGTGTGAATAAAGATTTATTGCAGTGCATGTGTGAAATTTAACAAGAAAGTGATAGTGTTGTACCAATTTTTGAAATCCAAAGTTTACAGAGGAGTTGTTGGTGGTAGTAGATGAAATTTTCAGAGCCAAGTCCACAGTCATTTGAGTCATTGATCCAACTTAGAACCTCCATCCCATGTGGGGGAGTTCAGTGACAGTCAACAAAGTGAACGCTTCGCACACAATGGAGGATATCAGGAGCAGGTTGTTACTTCCTGGGGGGATGCATAGCCATCTGTCTCTCATTTGTCCTTCTTCGGACGACCCCTCTTATGCTTTTCTGGGGGACCCTCAGGTGCAGGCTGCTGCGGTTCAGGGGACTCTCCACCAGAGTCCTCATCCCTCCCTGTGGCAGTTGCAGATGTAGTAGCAACAGATATGGTGGGCACACAGGGAGGTGGGGTCATGTTGTCAGCAATCTGGCGGAGGCAGGTAAGTATGTCCCTGTGCACTGCAGTCTGGTCATCAATTTTATCCATTTTGGACTCCATTCTGGACATGTGTGAGTCCATTCTGGACATGTGTGAGTCAATTTTGGCATAATGAGCAGCCTGCTGCTGTTGCATGTCCTTGAGGATCCCAACTACCTGGCCAAAGTCTCTGGTGCATTCTCGATATGCATATAGAATGCGTGCCAACTGTGGATCTGCTTGATCATCAGCTGTCTCCTCACGGGACCTCTCCCCACTGCCCCTCCCACCACCCCTACTCACACAAGCAGGACCTGTTGTTGCAGGCACAGACAACACTGAGCCTCCTTCATCGTTGACACTGGTGTTGTTGTCCGCCAACTCCAGAATGCCCTGTGTTGATGTGCTCTCGTTGTTTTGTTGCCTTGGTGCGTCCGTGCTGGTAGAGGTCATCTGGGGGTTGACAGATGTTGCGGGAGTGGTCACAGGAGGTGCATGGTAGTTCAAGAGGCTGCATGCTGACCCACACCGGAGGGGCCAGGTAGTTCATCGTCATCCGTTGAGGGCTGAGAGACGTCCACACCGGAGAGCTCAGGGTCAACCAGAGTCTGGGACTGGGATTGCTGTTCTGTTCCTGCAGTGTCCCCAGCAGGCCTTGTGGGAAGATGAGAGACACAAAGTTTGTTGTGTTTTTGCACAGTTCATCGTATCATACACATTACATTTGCTATTGTACATTATGATGAGTGTAGGTACATTAAATAGTCCTGTATCGTCACAGACCCAGGCCTATTTTTTCTGCAAACATTGTGATTTTAACAAGAAGTGTTTTGCTGAGCATGTCCAGCTCTGTGCATAAATGGGCATATTTTGTTAATTTGACTGTACATAGGCATTGACTGGCAAGTGACACCTTGTGCGTGACACAGGTATGTTGGTATTTCCCACATCTGTGCTTTTCCAATGATATACGTACTCTTCCTCTTACGATATGTTTCAAGATTTGTGCATGGGTGCTGGCATTTGTGCATGTCGTTTGCAGTCAAATTGGCGTGGCTACCTACACACTTACAGTCCGGAATGTATGTGGCGTTTGGTTTAAGGTATTTTGATGAATGTGTTCCTAGTTCTTATCTCATTGCACACATGTGAATAGCTGTCAGTAGCACATGGTTTGACTGCTTTGCTTTGTGCCTGATCACATCATGTATATTGTCCTTGTCCTCCATGTACAGATGAGTTACCCAAGGCTGCTTTCCTGCTTTTTCAGGCTCAGAGCTGTGAGGTACAGAGGTTTGTGTGCTTGTGTTATGCTGCTGGAAGTTGTATCCCTCCTCCCACCCAGTCCAGCTTACTCTTCGTGGACAAAGTATCAATGACAGTGAGGGGAGTGTAGTGGCAAGGATGCTGACAACGCTGCATGATGTAGGAGTTGAATGCAACTCCCAACAGTGCTTTGTGTACATGACACCATGCAACAGTGTCAGCCATCTTGTTGTGGCCCTTCCATTCACTGTCAGGTATCCATTGTCACTGATGGACATGTTGCTTTGTGTGTGGGTAGTGATGAGTGCTATGACTGCAACTCACACCATGTCCTGTACTCCACACACCTTCCCAGCCAGCCCAGGGAGCACACCTGGGACAATGCACCCCCAGACAGTGAGTGGAAATGTACAGTGAAGATGGCTGAGAGTGGGGACTGGTGTGAGAGGCCCAGGGCCTAGTTGTGACTTGTAGCCAATTCATACATAAGGCCCATGTGTCAGCCATCTTGCTGTTACATTTCCACTCCCTGTGAGATGGGCATGGTTGAAGGTGGGATTGTTGGGCCATGTGGGAGGGGGACTGTTGGCTGTGACTACAACTCCCATCATGCTTTCAGCTACACCCACCTTCCCAGCAAACCCAACCTTCCTTCCTTTTGACTCAGCTTCCCTGTGAGTGAGTGAAACAGCGATGGCAAGATGGCTGACAGTGGTGGCCTGGTGTTTGTTTGTGCACAATTCCCAACAGGGCCTTGTGCTCCCACACCAGAGCCCAGAGTCAGGCATCTTGGGAGTAGATTTTCCTTAACTCTCAGGGAGAGCATAGTCCCAGGTGTGTTGTTTGGTGTTGGTGGGAGGGGTGTGTGTGTGACAGGGCATGCTGGTAGATGTAGTCAGAGCTAGCACTGCTCCTCCCCCCAGACCAGATAGGCCACCATGAACCATGCTTCCATGACAGTGAGTCAAACTTTACGTTCAAGATGTCTGACAGTGGGGCCTGGTGTTTGTTTGAGCACAACTCCCAACAGGGCCTTGTGCTTCACACACCAGAGCCCAGAGTCAGCCATCTTGCCAGTACTTTTCCACTCCCTGTGAGATGAGCATGGTTCAAGGTGGGATTGTTGGGCCATGTGGGAGGAGGACTGTTGGCTGTGACTGCGACTCCCATCATGCTTTCAGCTACACCCACTGTCGCGTCCCCCGGACCCACAGATACACCAGACACCGGTAGGGTTAGGTTTCTTTATTACTCGTGCTGTGAGGCGGCTGCACACATCCGTCTCTGTTCCCCTTTCCGTCGATACTGACCTCCCCACACCCCTGACCGGATGTGGTGTCCGGTTCCCCCTTGACCCCTCTGTCTCTGGCAGGGTCCTAGTGCCCTTCCCCAGGTCACTACATCTCCCCTTTGGTCACAAAGAAATGACGAGCACGTCAACCCGTGGATCGGGTGATGGTCATGGATACAAGCCTGTCAGCTGACGTGCCGGTGTGCTTTCGCCCGTTACATTTCCTCAATTAGTCTCTTGGGCCTCCTGCATGCTCTTCTTGAGCCGGTCTCCATTTGTTGCTCTTCCACTGGTCCTTGCTCCTGTCCGTTGCTTTCTGACCCGTTGTGTTCTGCTATTTCCTCATCTTGATCCTCTTCATGTTTCTCCTTCAGCCCTTTGAAGTGTGAGATATTCCGTGTGATCCTCTGGTGTTCTGATTCCGCCGTGATCATTGGGCCCTTCACTTTCGTTACTGTCAGCGGGTCTTTAGAGAACATGCTGTCAGATTTCCTCTGCTGACGTTGACGCACTATCACTGTGTCCCCTTCCTTCAGGTGTGACGGGATGGCGTGTCGCCTGGCATCTGCGTAGTCTTTCATCTTCCCTTTCGCCTCTCTGTCCTTAGCTGCAATGCTGCTGTTTTCTGGTGCCATGATTGCTTCTACTTGCGGTAGTCTCGTCCTGCATGTCCTTCCCAGTACTAGCTCCGCCGGGCATCTTCCTGTGGTGCTATGTGGCGTGTTTCTGTAGTCTCGTAGCATCTGACACAGAGCTTGGCTGAGCGATATCTGCGCCAGCTTCGCTCTTTGAACTACCTTTTTGATGCTCCCCATGAACCTCTCTACCATTCCATTCGCCTGCGGCCACAGCGGAGTTATCTTTCTGTGGTTTACTCCTAGGTAGACCATGAATCGGTGGAACTCGTCTCCTGAGAACGGAGGACCATTGTCTGTTTTCAGTGTCTCTGGTGAGCCCCAGGCTGCAAAAATGTCATCCAATATTGGTAGGGTTGCTGTTGCTGATGTTGATGACACCTGTCGCACTATAGGAAATCGCGAGTACTCATCCATGACTACCAACAGATAATGGCCTGTGTCCAGCGGCCCAAAGAAATCAGCTGCTAGTGTTGTCCACACCGCTCTTGGCAGTTCGGACATCTGTAGTGGTTCAGGCTTGGCTGGTGAGCCCGTCACTTGACAGAGGTGACATGTCATGATGGTGTTTTCCACCATGCGGTCCAGGCCAGGGAACCACACTTTCTCTCTTAGCAGTTTCTTCGTTGCTACCATGCCTCTGTGTGATTCATGAGCCAAATTGACCAGTTGCCGCCTGAGTGCATTCGGGATCACTATTCTGGTTCCTCGCATCATTATTCCTGTGTCTGTCTCAGACAGCTCTTCATGTATTTTCTTTAAAGCCAACATTTCTTCCTTGCATACTCCTTCTCCCCATGTGCAGTTATTGTTGACGTGCTTCCATCTCTGCCTTCTCATTGTCTCCATGGCCAGCTGCAGCGTTGCATCGTCCTCCGTCTCCTTTGCTAGCTCCGCTATTGTTATAGGTGCCGGTGTGTTTTGTTTCAGTATGAAATTTAGGTACTCTTCTGCCATGGATGTCATTGCCTGTGCCTGCGGCAGCGGGTGTCTCGACATGTAGTCTGCCGGGTTGTGTTCCTTCCCTGGCTTGTGTACAATCGTGAAATCGTAGTCCATCAGCCTTATGCCCCAGCGCTCGACCCTGGGTGGCATTTTGGCGGCCGGGCTGCCATAGATTGTTACCAGTGCCTGGTGGTCAGTTATGATGGTGAATGGCTTCCCGTAGATGAACATGTGGTAGTGTTCACACGCCCAGACCACTGCTAGGCTTTCCTTTTCTGGTTGCGAGTATGCCTTCTCAATGTCTGTTAAGCTTTTGCTGGCATATGCGACTATTTTTCGTGGTGAGTCTCTCCCTGGTAGGTGTTGCGCTAGTATTGCCCCTAGTCCTACCAGGCTAGCATCTACAGTCAGTTCAGTGCACAGGTGCGGGTCAAAGTAAGCGAGATGTTCCACAGTCATCACCGCTTTTCTGATGTCCTCGAATGCCTTGTCGCATTCCTGGGACCAGACGAACTTCTGCCCTTGTCTGGTCAGTTCTCTTAGCGGTGTGCTTACCGTGGCAAAATCCTGTATGTATCGCGCACAGTAGCTGGCAAGTCCTAAAAACGATCTCACTTCTGCCACATCCGTTGGAGGTTTTGCGTTCTTCAGCGTTTCTACTTTGCTGGGGTCTGGCCTCATCCCGTGCTTGGAAAAGATGTGTCCGAAGAACACCAGTTCCCCTCTCCCCAGCTCGCATTTGTCTCCATTCAGCGTCAGGCCCGCGTGCTCCAGCTGTGAACACACTTGACGCAGAGCGGTATCATGTTCTTTGTCTGTTTTGCCAAATACCAAAATGTCATCACTATAGTTGAGGCTGTTCTGCACCGGCCTTATCACCTGCCTTACTGTCTCCTGGAATATCTCCGCTGCCGATGATATTCCGAAACTCAGTCGCTTGTATCTGAACAAGCCCAGGTGTGTGGAGAATGTCGTGATGTACCGGGACTGGTGATCCAGCTCTAATTGATGGTACCCTTTGCACAGGTCCAGCTTCGAGAATCGGCAGGCCCCAGTGAGACAGCTGATCATGTCATTGAGGTGTGGCCCTGGGTGACGTTCCCTTGCGATTGCGGTGTTTGGCATCCTCATGTCTACACAGATGCGGATCTTTGAGGTGTCCTTCTTTGGAACTGCCACAATCGGTGATACCCACGGCGTTGGCCCTTCAGCATGTTCAATGATGTCTTGTGCCAGTAAGCTGGTTATCTCTTCCTCAACTTGTGTTTGTAGGTGGATCGGTACTCGTCTGTGATGTTGGGCCACCGGCTTAATTGATTCATTGATGTGCAAAGGAATTCCTCAGCACACGTCTGTTATGTCACAATATACATAAACATGCTTGATGTGAGCATAAGTAAAATACAAGTAGGTAAGTTCTTATTTCTTTTTTCCTTTTTATTTTCCGATGTTCAGACAGCCGACACGTGTTTCGTCACTTACATGGGAATTAATCCCGCGACTTTATCAAGGCTATTGTCTTCCTGTGTATAACCTTTATTAGTGGTGTTAATTCCAACCCACACTGGGATTCAATATCTCGCGACGTCTCACTTCTCAATGTTAAATCCAAGGGATCCCTGTATGTCCCAGAAGTCCAGAATCTTATTTCTTAGTAGTTTGATCCCACACACGGACGTCGCTCCTCGTGTTGCCGAGTACGGTGATGTGTAATGTTATCTATTTTCCTTTTAGCTTGCCGAGACCCTTCAGTATGGCTGGGTATTCTTGTAGAATGTTCTCCGTTTCTGACATGTGGTATGTCATTGCTAGTAGCCCCATCACCTGTGCCGTCACGTTGCTTAGCAGGCATGGTGCTGGGATATCACCCTTGAGCACGTGTACTTCTTCTTGGTAAGACTTGCCTTTGTATGTTAGAGTTTCCATGAACTTCCCCATGTTTTCTACTGGTCTTCTGGAGCCCCACGTGAACACATCCACGGTCGACGGGGACAGCGGTGGTTTCGCTTTCATTTTCTCGTATTCCGAGCTGCACATGATGTTGCATGTTGCTCCGCTGTCAAGCACGAACTTTGCTTGGTGGTTCCCCACATCAATGTTGACAGTGGCCGTTTTCTTTATTTGCTGCTTCTCCACGAGATGAATGTGCTCTGTTGTCTTCTCCTCCTTGGGTGTGTCTGACATTAGATATAGTCTCTCTCTACTCTCACAGGTGCTGCCGTCTCGTCGGACTCGTCAGAGGAACTGCGATTTGCCGTTTCCATGTATCGTGCATATCTGTTGCTGGTCATCCTTGGTCTCATTGTTCTGCCTCTCTCGCTTCTGAACTGTCTGGTCATGCACGTGCTTGAAAAATGATTGTCCCTATTACACTTCCTGCACTTCTGGCCCATTGCTGGGCAGGCACCAACATGTGGGAATTCGAGGCCACATCGGTAGCATGTTTGGTCACACTTTGTTGGGACTGGCGCCTGGAACTCTTTCTTTTGAAATTCCCAGTGACACGATATGCAGACGCCACTCTCTTCTCCTTTCCCGTCTCCATCTGTTTGGCCTGCGCTGTGGCCCGTGCCTCCGTGGGAGCCATTGTCAGTATCTTTTCCAGCGTCGTCGGTTCCTTCAGGATGCGTGTTCGGAATTCCACTGATTGACAACCTTCGATGATACGCAATCTTATTGCTTGCTCATTGTCGAATTTGTCAAATTCGCAATACGCGACCAGTTTCCTCAGTCTCGTCGCGAAATCATCTAGGCTCTCTTCCCCTTGCTAGCATGCAGTGTTGAACGTGTACCTCTCAAAATCGACGTTTCGTCGCCAGGGGAACAGAGACGGATGTGTGCAGCCGCCTCACAGCACGAGTAATAAAGAAACCTAACCCTACCGGTGTCTGGTGTATCTGTGGGTCCGGGGGACGCGACAACTGGCGACGAGGCGGGATCCTCATCTGGCGACCACCGCTGCGTGAGGGACCGACGACGACGTGTGCTGGAGAAGCTGAAGACGGAGCCAGGAGCCCACCCTGGTCCGCGCCGTGGAAAGAGATCAAACTGCCAGAGAAACGGAGCCAGGAGCCCACCCTGGTCCGCGCCGTGAAAGGACATCCGACCGCCAGAGAAGCGGTAAGAAACTGAAGTGCCCTGCAAGAGATCGTGCCTGCAGCCCAAACAGCCGAGAGACGCGCGAAGTTCAAAGGAACTATCGCGAGAGCAGGGCGGCCATTTTAAAGACAGGCAGATTGGACCAATCAGGGGCGAGAAACAAGGAGCGGCCATTTTGGAAGGTCAGGCAAAGCTCAGAGGACAGAAACATTGCGAGACTACGGCGGCCATTTTGAAGTCAGGCAAAACAGGCCAATAGGAGCAAAGAACAGCGCAGCGGCCATTTTGGAGTCAGGCGGCAACTGAAACGAATAGAAAAAGGCAGAAAAAGAAGAAAACAGACAAAAGAAAAGAAAAAAAACAACTGTGAAACGAAAGCAGAACACAGTGGAACCAAAGGGGAATAAAGAATAAAGAAAAAAAAAAAAAAAAGGGGAGCAAATGAGCGACAATGAGGAGAAGAAGAGCACGCAAGCCATTTTCCGCAGGCCCTTACCATTTAGCTTGTCGGAGCCGCAAGCAGGCATCAGGTGGGAAAGGTGGATCAGAAAATTTGAACGCTACATGAGCGCCACGGACGTCCCGGACAACAAACAACTGCACCTACTTCTGAATCTCGCTGGGGACGAAATAGAAGATCTACTGTTAACTTTCCCCGACGCTCAAAC
The DNA here is from genome assembly GCA_963921515.1 of Calotriton arnoldi. Taxonomy (NCBI): domain Eukaryota; kingdom Metazoa; phylum Chordata; class Amphibia; order Caudata; family Salamandridae; genus Calotriton; species Calotriton arnoldi. Next base: position 661,967 of record CAWUFW010002498.1, read on the forward strand.
AGCCAACTACAAGGGAGTGATAAAGTGTCTCACACAGAAATTTGACCCCTCTGTCTCTGGCAGGGTCCTAGTGCCCTTCCCCAGGTCACTACACCCACCTTCCCAGCCATCCCAACCTTCCTTCCTGTGACTCTGCTTTCCTGGGAGTGAATGTGTGCAAACAAGATGGCTGCTGCATGTGACTGGTGTTTGGATCACATTGCCTTGCTGTGGGTTAGTGCTAAGTTAGTACATTTGTGTGAATGGTGAGCTTTCCAGTTACATTGCAGGTATGTTGTTAGTAAAACTCTATTGTTGATCACATATCCCATCATGGACTTGTGCTCCCCACACCAGAGCCCAGTGTGAGGCATCTTGGGAGTAGATTTTCCTTAACTCTCAAGGAGCACCCATTTTCCTAGCCATCCCAACCTTCCTTCCTGTGACTCAGCTTCCCTGGCTGACAGTGGTGGTTGCTGTTTTGAGCCCAAAGCCTTGCTGTGTTTTTTAGTAAGTTGTTACATATCATGAAATAGTTACATATTATTCTGAGATTGCAGCTATTTTGTTTGTCAAACTGGCATACACGTCACAGGCTCATTTGCTTAATATTGTTATGGCTTTGCTGACACTGATTTGTATCGCTGTGTCCTTGACAGAGATGTCTGTGGCTGTGTATTTGCTATCCATATTGGCTATTTGAGTATGTACTCACCAGGCTCTGGTACTCCTGATATTCCATGGACGCCCTCCGGTGGAAGGATGGCCCGCACCTTCTCCTCCCATGAAGTGAAGTGCACAGGTGTTGCAGGAGGGCCACCGCCAGTCCGCTGACTCAGTTCTTGCTCTTTGTTGATGAGCTTCTTGACCCTCCTTCGCACATCATAGTACCTGTTCCTGATATCGTCCGTTGTGTGCAAGCAAGGTGCTTGAGCGTTCACCTTGTTGACAATCCTCTCCCACATCTTGGTTCTCTGCGACAGGGGGGTCTGTTGGACCAAGGTGCCAAATAACTGTGGCTCTACTCTGAGAATTTCATCTATCAAAGCCGGGTCTGGTGGCTCAGTGGACTAATGCATCCACTGCAGGGGCCTGTGTTCGACCTCATGGTCACAGGTTCAAATCCCGGCGGGTCCACTCAGCCCTTCATCCATTTGAGGTCGATAAAATGAGTACCATTGAGTTGGGTAACAATAAACATCTGTTATTCAGCGCCAAGATGCCCCGTTGCTGGGGTGAACGTGAGCTTTACAAATACACATGTTATGTTATGTTACCATGACTTCCAATTCACTGTCTATGAACTTTGGATTCTTCTTTGGGGGCATGGTGATGGGTGGTGGTGGAGATGGATGTGTGGGTGAGTGTGAAGGTGAGGGTGAGTATGAGTAAAGGTGTGTGTTTGTGAGTGTGGTATTTGACAGGTGCTAGTAGTGTACAGGTTGTGTGGTGAGTGAGTTGTGAGTGTATGTATCAGTGCAGTGTAGTGGTGGTATCTGCTGGCAGGTCTGTTGAATTTGCAAAGGATCATGGTAAGGAGTTTGGCCCTTTATATAGGTGGAGTTGTGGGTGTCTCTTCATTTTTTTTTTTGCCCTTTGACAATGCTTGTTTGGACTTTTTCGGTCTGTTTCTAGTGTATTTTGTTGAGCATGACGGAAACGTTCCGTTGACCGCAATGGATGCTTTTTCATGTATTAGCGTGGTAGTCTGAGTCTGTCCCATTCACGCTAAGCTATGTTGCAGCGTTCGCGTACGAGTCGGTCGCGTCGGGCTGTTTTCCGAACATTTCGCTCGGACAGATTGATTCCCGTCCGTGTCGGTCATCCGTATTATGCTCCGTGCGAGTCGTTTGTATTTGACACGCGTTGCATCGTACTACGTCGGTCGGACAGCGCGCATACGTGTTGGTCGGAAGCCATTCCCGATCCGTGTCGGTCGGAAGGGTTTCCGAGAGAGATCGAAATCGGGCCCTAAATGTTGGTTTTGGCAATCATTCAGTTTTTTTCACAGTCTTTCCCCAAAACTGGTTGCAGGGCAGCATAACACAAACACGAAGTCAGTAAATGGTGGGTTTCATTTTTTAAAAGAATGTGAGATTCAAAAGCCAACATATTTTCTGTTTTGGCCAATATTGTGTTGTTTACAAATCAGTATATAAGTATGAAGTGTTATTCATGAACGGTGTTGTATACCAAAAACGACTTGAATATCACATGGAACCAATGGAATTTTCTCCTTCTTTGTTATGCCAGATGCTGTATTTCATTGTCAATCAACAGGGATATGTGATAGATTTACTCTGTTATTTGTTAAATTGTGTAATGCAGAGTGAAATCATTGTAGGACATGGCTACTTTGATGAGAACATTGTATCACTTGTGAGAACATTTATGACAGTGTGTACCCAAAGAGGGTGCCTATTTTCCTGCTGCCTGAAAATTCACTGTAGGGCAGCAGTTGTTGTAACTTATGTTGCCATACTTCATAAACATTATACATGCTTACTTTTTAAAATGCTGATGAGATACTCTCATTGAGTAAACACATTGTACCATAGCATTCTGCTATTTATGTGTCTTATGAATGACATGTACACGATAAGTATAACAACCGTGTCAATTATGTTGCAGTGTTCATTTACACATTCTACAGTTCTAGAAACTTTAAACATGTTTCATTTTCTGGAGTGTCATTATCTCACACTATCATATCACAGGGTTGACTTTGTGGTCTGGAATTTGTGACAAATGCATCAATGGCCTCATCAGAGCTTCACAGAGAGCAGTCGTGCTGATGTCTGCCAATCTGTCAGTGCTGATGTCTATTAGTTAACAATTAGGATTCTAAATCCGTTTGAATTGATAGCTGTGAGACAGAGAACAAGGTAGACCACATACAGGATTTTGTATTCTTTGAAGCATTCACAATGTGTGATTTTATGTTACTTTAAAATCATATGAAGGGTTTGGGGAGTGATGGAAGGAGAGAATGAAGCAAGCGCAACGGTGAACGTTCCTGTGAGGATAGGCCAGTGTACGTTTGCAGTCAGAGTGCATACATGACAGTCTAGAGTAGCAAGCGAAATGCGTCTCCAGTATGTGAATAGGGTGAAATCTGTGTCTATTGTGCATTGCACTCAAGATGAGTTATGCTTCCTTTCAATTTGGTGTTTCTTGGTAGTGCGATCAGCTTGGTAGCAAAATAACCTCTGAGTAGTGCCGGCAGAGGGGCTGGAGCAGAAACAGTCTGTTGGATTTCAGACGCTGCAGTTGATGACAGTGTAGTTGTCTTTATGACCCTCCCCACCCCTTGTGGTGTTGCAGGGTTTAAGGTGGCAGTAGATGGTGCTTGGCAACGGAGAGCTGCTGCCAGGTTACACACTGCCACTGTGTGTTCGAAAGCCATCGTACAACAACATACCTTGCAATCACCTAATTTCTAGCTTCTTGTCCAGGAGGTCATTCTGCACCTCAAGCAGAGGGATTATATCGCCCAGTTGTTCTTGCTGTTACATAGCTACACCCATCAGGTTTTGTTGCATGATGGTAACACCAATTCCTGTACCTCCCTCCTTGACAGCAGATAATATCACACTAGATTGGGCAAGGCCCAAAGACCCAGTTGTCATTTCCGCATGTCTCTCCTATCCTGCTGACACAGAAGTTGATATTCACCAGGATGTTCCTGGCAGAACTCACGTGGTCACTATAGAGTTTATGGGGTCAGACAACTGGTGGTTATATTTGGCTCAGTTTTGGTGGTCGGAGCGAGAGGCTGGACACTGCCAAAGGCCACAGAGCTGTTGTCATCTGTGGGAGGGATTGGATGTGGGCATGAGCAACCTGATAGGCCTGCTGTTTCATCTTGACATACTGTCATGGCAGGGGGTTTGTCGCTATCACTAAAAGACATGAATTTTTCTTTCTTCTGACTAAGTGGACAGCGGTGAGATGGTGTTTCCTTGTTGCCTTGGTCTGGCACATGCAAATAGTAAGTGGAAAGATATACTTGAATTGTTATATCAGTGAATTGTCACTTTAGTCCTTGTTTTTTTCACAATATAGCATAATACCTACCATGTCCACGCCTTGCTAATGTTTCACGTGGTTTGGCATAAATGATTACTAATTGTTCCGAAAGGGTGTTCCACCGAAATATTAAACCAAAAATATTTGTGGGCTATAATATTGTTTCTAAAATATCATAGTAACCAGAACATAGAGGGACAAATTACTGAGGATAAGAATATTGTTTATTTATGCTTTATTAAGAATATCGATGTATAGACTATTGTTTACTTAAATATTGTTGTATATAATGTTGTTTTTTGTTCTATTTTGAGCTTTAATTTACCGAATAATGTTTATTTTTTATTAGAAATATATATAAATATGTTTAAAAAAAAATATTGTAATCCATCAGAATCCTTTTTTTTATTTTTTTAAATATATTTATTGTTCAATTCATAGCATATAAATCAAATTCAATCAATTAGATATCCAATTAAAAAAATCAAGTTCCACAATATAAAAAAATTTTATTACATTCAAACAGATATCTCCATATGGTTAAGCGTAGGTCCCCAAATCTGAGCCCCCAATTTCTTCTTATTCAATGATTTCAAACTATACAAACTATATTCCAAATTAAAAATATTGTAAAACTTCGCTCGCCACATCTCAAACGATATGGGAACCAGATTGAAGCCACACTGAGGCGACACATAATTGTGCAACTACAACTGCTATGAATACAAGGTACCTAAATTGATAACAAACTTGACCTGTTTTTGTGGCCTCCCCCACACCCGTTAACATAACCTCTTTTGAAATATGTATAACCACACCCATAATTTCTGATAGAAACTGCTCAATATGATTTCTGAACTGAGATAAACCTATACATTCATAAAATATATGTACTATATCAGCATTTTCCATATTACATCTAAAACATTTCCCATCATATGCCCCACCCCATTTCATCATTTTTGCGGGGGTATGATATAAATTAAATAAAGTCTTATAGTGTTGAGTTCGCAGATTAGCTGTCAAAAGAATTCTATCAGCTATATCAATTGATTGTTGCACGTATGAGCCTTCAAGCCCAAATCGTGCCCTCCATTTCCTGTCCTGATTCTCTATATCATCAGGCTGAGTGTCAATCAACATTCTATATAGTATCCCTATCTTTGCTCTTTTCCCAACTGCCTCCACTAGAGAATTGGGCACTACCTCAAGATACTTATAGTGTTTGCACAAAAATCCCGTATTTGTAAATATTTAAAAAAATCATGTTTTGGCAAACCATACCGTTCCATTAAATCAGAGAAGCTAAGAAGTGCCCCACCACAATATATATCTCCCAATTGCCTGATCCCATTAGCGCGCCACCTTTCCATCTTTGTATCCCAGAAAATAGACGGGAAAATGGCTATAGAGTTTAAAGGTGTATAATAGCCTATCCGAGTTAACGCTAACATCCTACGTACTGTTTTCCAAGCCTTATAAGCTGAAATCATAACTTTGAACCGTGTTCTCTTAAAATAGCTAGGTTCCACAAATTTAAATAACGTATTTCTCACCTCGGCTCCCATCAACATTTGATATATATTTGGTGCTTCTGCCGACTGTCCTTCCTCTCCAGTCAATAGAAACCGCATGTTTTGTAATAAGCATACTAAATAGTAAAATGTAAAATTTGGTACAGCCCATCCACCTCGGTCTAATGGTAATGTCATGTATTTTGAAGCTCGTCGAGCTTTCTTTTGTCCCCATAAAAACCTGTCACATAGAGATTGTAATTTCAATAATTGTAAACGAGTCAGCTCCAATGGAACTGACCTAAAATAATACATGGCTTTAGGCAGAATACACATTTTAAGTACATTGCACCTTCCTACCATCGATAAGTGTAAACATTCAACCCTATCCAATTGTCTTTTGGTAGAAGAGACTATATCTCCCCAATTCACCTCTATTAAGTCCTGTAATGACATCCTGATTTTAATACCCAAATACATGGCTTCATCCGTAACCCGTCTTTCTCCAGGGCATGCTCCTTTAGAACATACAATCTGCGTTTTGGCAGCATTCAACTTATATCCCGCCACTTCCCCAAATACCCGAGTCAGGTCCTCTATCTCCACCACTGCTTGCTCTGGATCAGATGTTGCCACCGCTATATCATCCGCATAGGCTAGTACACGCACCTGATACTGCCCACAAGCCATAGACTTAATCCTATTCGTTGTTTCCAACAATACAATAAGCGGGTTGATGTATAAAGCAAACAACAAGGGCGAGCAGGGACATCCCTGTCTTGTCCCCCTACTGATATTTACAGGAGCAGATTCCCTTCCCATTACACAAATTTTAGCCCGAGGGGATTTATACATAGTCTGTATAGCCCTAACAAATCGGGGCCCAAATCCTATCTTAAACATAACAGCCCAAAGAAATGGCCAGGACACACGGTCAAACGCTTTTTCAGCGTCTAAAAATATTATACCAAGGCTCTTCTGTTGTACACTAGCATAGTCAATCATTGCAATTACCCTATTTAAGTGATTGACCGTGCTCCTGGCCGGTATAAAGCCATGTTGGTGTATAGAAACCAGTGGGGTAATAACTTGAGCCAACCTAGCTGCCAAAATTTTTGAATATATTTTACCATCCGCATTTATCAAAGATATTGGTCTATACGACCCTGGCAATTCAGCCGGCTTATCTTTTGTTTTGAAAACCACAATATTGGCTTCGTCCCATGATGGTGGCGGATTCCCAGCTTGGGCTTCTAAAAATGTAGCCAGCATGTCATCCTTTATTACATGAAAAAGCATTCGGTATATCTCCAATGGTAACTTATCCGGCCCTGCCGCTTTACCACTAGCCAGTGAGCCCAGTGCATCCTCAAGTTCTGCCATAGTAATCGGAGCTTCTAAGACTCCTCGCTGTTCCTGTACAAGACCCACTAAATCCACTTGTTGTAACAAAGTCTCTATGTTACCCTTATTAACTATATCTTGTGTATATAGCTCCTCATAGAAAGCATGAAATACCGCTAGAATACCTTCCATATTTTCTACTAGATTCCCCTTTCCATCGTCCAGCGATACTATCTTCTGCATAGATTGCCTACCTCTAAGCCTTTGAGCCAGACATCGACCTGTAGCTTCCCCATATTCATACCTTTCTTCTTTATGGATTTTATATTGACCTGCGATTTCCTGACTCCAAATCCTATTAATCTTAGCTTTAGCACCTGCAATCTTAGTTTGTATCTCTTTGACATCCTCACTGTTTCTTATCACTTGTACAAGTTCCCGCTCACCTGTCCTTAACTCCTCTAAAAGCCCCTGCACGAAAATCTTCTGCTGCCTTTGTTTAGCCAACCCATAACTGAGCGTTTCACCTCTCAACCCCGCTTTCAGTGCATCCCACACCATCGATTGGGCAGTAGAACCTCTGTTACTCTCCAAAAACTGTGTTACCCAGATTTTAATATGTTCATTATACTGACTATTTCCAAGTAGCTTCCTATTAAAAGTAAATGACCTCTGTTTTCTTCCTTGACTTATACTAAGTAAATCCAGTACTACAGGGCCATGGTCCGAAGTAATCCTCGGCCATACCTGCATCTTTGCCCCATAATAAGTAGCCTAGACATAAAAATATAATCCAGCCTAACTAATTTATTATGGGGATATGAATAAAATGTATAGCCTGGGTCTCCATTATTTACAACTGCCCACACATCCACTAATCCATGATCCTGCAAAAGTTGTTGTAGCGCTCTAAAGCCTTTGGTTTACGCCCTGTATATTTCTCATACTCCAAATCCCAAATCTTACTTTCCCCATGGATGTTAAAATCTCCACATAGTATCAGCGGGGTATCCCATAAAGCCAATTCCACATTTAGGTGTTCCAATGTTTCTGCCTCATCAAGATTCGATCCATATACCGTACAGATCACTATCTTACTTTCCCCTACGATACACTCCGTTATAGCCCATCTCCCGAAATTATCTGCCATCTTTCTTCCCGTCCCAGAAATTCCTTGCCTAGCTAAAATCGCCACACCCCTATTCATAGTAGATTGTCTGGTTGCTATAATCAATGTATAGCCAAGCTCATTCAATATCTTACATTTGGTCCAGGGCAGATGTGTCTCTTGTACACACAAGATATCAGGGTTTATCAACCTTAAGTCGGCAGCTACTCGTTGCCTTTTGTTACATTATTCAATCCACATACATTAAATGTACATATGCGTAGCCCCCTATCAGTCCCTTTAACTGCCATTTATCCAACAGAATTCCCAATTGCATATCATTCCTATGGAGATCTCTATATAAATCATCTTATAAATCATATTAGACCTATTAAACCTATTACACATGCTATGAATTGAATGTTTCCCCTTTATCTTTACCCCAACCTCTCCCCTCCCCTTGCCCCTCAGTAATCCCTCCCCTCTACCCCACCACCAACCCCTCAACCCCCCGAATCCCTTCCCCCCTCGTATCCCTCCCCCATTATAGAGGCTTTAGGGCCAATCGCCCTTGTGATGTTCGGTGAATAGCCTACCTAGTGCTCACCCATCTCCTAACACAATCCAACTCCTAAGCCTACCTTTGACAAGATAACCTTACTGTCCACCCATAGTGCATAAAAAAAAGAAAAGGAGAAAAAAAAAACCATAGCCACCTCTCTCATGTCTCATAAATCTACAGGGGAGCACAAGAAAAATACTGTTATACAGTCACATCAACCATTGCAGAGTCAACAATCCTTATCATAAGGACTGGAGATATTCCTTAGCTACAATGTCCGAAGTGAAAAACCGTGTTTGTCCCCTGTTTACAACCTTAAGAGTAGCCGGATTTAGCAAAAACACTTGCGCCCCCTTCATTTGGAACGGATTAATCAATTGACGCATCTGCCACCTTTTCTCCACTGTATAATGGCAATAATCCGGTCGAACAAAAAATTGTGTATTCTTCCCGGTCCTCTTCCTGTCAGGCCGCGCCAAATCATAAACTGCCTGTCGTGCCAAAAAGTTATTCAGGGATATCAAGATCGCCCGTGGTCGTTGTTCTGATTGTCCAACTTTCACTACACGCTGTCTAAATGGAAATCTATGTGCCCTTTGCACTTCTAGTGTCCAATTCCATTCTTTCAGTTCTGGAAAAGCCTCTTCAAACATTTCCACCACAAACTTACGAACATCCTGCCCCTCAATCCCCTCCGGTACCCCCAAAATCCTGAGATTATTCCGACGCAATTGATTTTCCATATCTACAAGTTTAATTTGTATGTCGTCTTTATTGACACGCATGGTTTCTGTGATTCCCTTTTGTGTCTCCATCTGGTCCTCCAGCGCCGAAATGCGTGTCTCGGCCTCCGTCATTCTCTCTGTGAAGTCATTACATGTTTTTGCAAGCCTTCTAACCGTATTTTGAAGTTTCTTACATGCAGTGTGAGTTTTCCAATTCTCTGATCGTGTTTCCAAGCTATGCTCTGACAAACATCTGTAAATTGACTCTAGCGATATTTCTCCCTGTACTTTTCCGGCCATACCTCCCGCTGCCTGGTCAGCGAAATTCATTCCATCAGGCGTCATCTCTCCTGAAGAAGAAAAGTCCCATTGAGGAGGGTCCATCCCTTCTATTCCTGGCCCCCCTCCTTTATTCATCTTACGTACTGTGAATGTCCCCAAAGCATTATTATCTAAATCGTAGCCCATATTACTTAAGGAGCCTTGTAGAGAGCCAGTCTCACACACTTGGTGATCCTCCTCATCTGACTCGCCTGAATGTTCCGAAAGAGAATAAAATTCACTTTCCTTACTACTGACCCCCTCGGTCTTGTCTTCACTTACTCCAGCCACTTCTTCTGATAATTCTAGATTCTCCTTATCCTTATCCGCCTTTTCTCCGGCATCTACAGCACTGTCCATAATTGTTTGGTCAGCTTCCGAAACAGACAAAGTTATATCCTTTTTTGTCAAAGCCAACTCTTGGGGAGCTTTACTCAAACTCATTTCTCGTTCCTCATTTCCTATACATTGTTCCTCATTTATTCCAGAGGTCTTTTGTAACAACATCGATTTTTTCCTAACCACTGTTTGAAAAATTTGTGGGATCTTGCCAGCTTCCATATTTTGTTCCTTGCTTTGGCCACTGCTATCCCATTCCCCGACTCTTATAGATTCTTTAAGGTTTTTCCCACCTAATGCCGCTCTAGTTCCTACCAAAGTCTCCCCAACCGCTCTTGTTTTCCCACCGCGGGCGGTTTTAGGTGGCATTGCTGCTTCTATTGTGTTTTCGGCCACAAACAGTCGTTAAAGTACGTCCATACTCCGTTAACTCGCCAACACCTCAACAACTTCAGTTCCCCACTCCTGATAATCAAAGCGCTACAATCCTCCTTCAAAATGCTCCGTGGGCTGCTAAGACACCACTTGCTGTTAGCCACTTTACTCCTAACACAGTACTCAGTTATCGTAATTCCTTAGCTAACAGCAACTTGCATCCATCCTAAATTCTGTTTCGTTACAGCCCGCTTTTCCCGAAAAGTCTCAAGGCTCGCCGATATCGCCAATATCCTCCACTCACCAACTCTCGGCTCCTGGCGGTCCCAAGTCCACTATTCGTATCCACTGTCTTCCGTAGGCTACAGCGATGCCGCTTGCCTTTCCACTGACAGCCAGGAGCAGCTCCGTTACTGCACCAGCTATCGAGTCGTCTCCACTCCCTTCACCTTCAGCCGCCAGGCCGTGCCTCACTCGCACTCATCTTACTGCTCAGGTGAGCTTACTTTCCCCAGCTGGAGCCAACCTCCGCGAGCGAGTCTTGAAGTCCGCCACGCTGAAAACCACTTTCACCGCTTTCACGCCGTTCTCCTTTTTTTTTTTCCCGCTGTTGCTTTTTCCAAAATTTAAACCATCAATGGTTTCTGCTTCTCGCTTCTCCCCTCAATAGCGTTTCCTCCTACTACACCATTGATCCACGATTGTGTAGGTTGGGTGAGCAATTCAGGAGCCACTCACACACACGTCCAGCGCGTGGACGCCATCTTTGCCTCTGCTGATTTTTAATGCATAAAAAGGATTCTTCTATCAGAATCCTTTTTATGCATTAAAAATCAGTTTCTAATTTAGGGACCGATTACGATGTCGGGCGGAGAGCCTCCTCCCGACAGTCGGAATCTCCTTGATCATGTCGGAACCCTTCCTACCGACTCGGTCGGTTTGCATTCCGACCGACCGGTTATGGTGTACGCGGTCGGAACATATACCGGTAGGTCAATCCGAATCGGTTCCGACTGGCTCTTGGAGTATTGGTGTCGGTCGGATCTGCATCGTGCACCTCTATGGACAGCGTTTCCAACCGACCGACTATGATGTCGATTTCCAACAGCCTTTCCGAGTCGGCCTGTCCGACATGAAAAGGCTGTCTGAAAGTGACTTTGGGGGCCCCTAGCAGGGCTCCCTTGCCTCCGTGGCAGCACAATGGGGTGCCCGCGACAGGGTGCAGGGTTATACACACACCCCCCATTTCTCCATAGGAGCCTGTGTTGTTGGGCGGAACACGAGCTCCCATAGGGAACAATGCGACTCCGACCGACCAGTGTTCGGTCGCATCATAATCGGTCGGGTGGAACCGCCGACCATGAGTCGGTCGGTTGCAATTCCGAGACGGTGTAGGACGGAAAGTTTCCGACCGACATCATAATCCGCTCCTAAGTATTACTTTTCAGTGATAAAATAAATGTATTTAATTATTATATTTTAGTTGTGTTTTTTCATTGGCATGTTAGTATTTTAATGTGCTGTTGGATTTATATAAAAACAGGCTGGGAAGTGTCTGTAAAAAATACTTATCTGTATATGTTATAATATATTTATTATTATAAATTAGTGAATTATTTGGAATGATTAATTAATATTTTTTAAAAATCAAAATATAAAGAAATGAGTTGTTGAGTTTACAAGGGGAATAGCATGGGAAGTTGTTAGATTATTAAAAATATTTTTTTTAATTAAAGAAGAAAATGAATGGGTTTTAGAGATTAAAAAGGACAAGTGTTATGTGTAATAAAAATGATCAGAGAGATAAAAGTGTTGTTGTTTTGTTAGTGAAATACAGTTGGAAGTTATCAAAAATAAAATAAAAAGTTATAAAATATTTATAGACATGTTACATGTTTAATTAATTAATTAATATATTAAGTTGAAATAAAAGTTCCGATGTGATAAATCAAATATTTAAAAACAATAATAACAAATGATGGATTTTACTATTTAAAAAAAAAAATATACAAATTAGTGTCATACATGGAAATTGAATTTTTAAAATAACACAATTTTTTAAATTAAACACATTTTTTTACTTTAAAAAATGAATGGTGAAGTAATAATTGCAGGGTTAATGTTTAAATAGTAAATATTAAGTCCCACAAATTAAATATTTTCCAACATGGTTGTCGGGTTGGAGTTAAAATAGTAAATCATAAAATCTGAAATTAAACACTTCTCCCCATGAGTGTGGGCTTGAAGTTAGAATTGTGTATAAACATTCCAGAATTGAACACTTTCCACAATGAGGGGGTCATTATGATGACGGACAGACCGCCACCGCCAGCCGTGCGGTGGCGATCCATCCGTCACCAAATGTGGAGTGACCACCCGCCCGATTATGATGGCGGGCGGATCCACACTGTGACCGTGGTGGACGGAAAGACCGTCCGTCACGGTCCCGCCACAGGCAATCAGACCGATTGCCTGGCGGAGTGGCCTGCAGGCATAAAATGGTGGTGGTGCCTAGCAGGCACCGTCCACCATATTATGGTGCAGCCTTTGAGCCAGCCTTTCCATGACGGGGGCGACACCCTCATGAAAAAACTGGCAGAGGTTCTGTTTGGGGGCCCGTTGTGGGCCCCAAAAGTGTTGGGGGGGTGTTTGTGCATGGGGGGGGTACCCATGGTACCCCCCTACATTTCAGTGCACCAAGTGGCAGGCACTGTGTGGTGCCTGCCACGTAGTGCACTGAAATGCAGTACCTGCATTTTTAAAATCGCGGCGGGTGCTGCTGTCAGCAGCACCCGCCGCAATGTTAAATATGCAAGATGCGACCGCCATGGTGACGGTCACATCCTAATGTGGTGTGTGGAACCGCCGCATGTATTGCGGACGGTCCCGGTCACCACCATCGTAATGAGCCCCTGAGTGTGGGGTTGGTGATAGAATAATATATCTTAAGTGTGTAAGAGTAAATACTTTCTCCAATGGGACTGGGTTGCAATTAGAGTAGTAAGTATATCTGATCTCTCCAAAAGTAAACACTTTCCCCAGGAAGGGGGCTTGAATTTAGAATTGTAAATCTGAATTTCCTAAATTTAAACACTTTACCCAAAGGGGTGTGGGGTTGGAGTTGGAACAATAAATCTAAAATACCCAAAACAAAACACTTTTCAAAATGTGGGTGTATTCGGAGTTAGGATAGTAAATCTACCCTCCCCCCCCACAAATTAAACACTTTCCCCAATGAGTGGGGGTTTGCAGTTAGAATAGTAAATCTAAACTCTCCAAAATTAAACACTTTCAACAATGAGTGTGGGTTTGCCGTTAACATAGTCAACGGCGGCAGGGGCGGGGCAGGGCGCGGCAGGGCGCAGCAGGGGGGAAGCCAACAGATGAAGGAATAGGTATTATTTATTTATTTAACTATACCTAATCCGTCGTCTGTCGACTACACCCCTCCCACCCCGCCCCCGCCCCACCGCGCTTACCTGTGCTGGTCGCAGCTGATAGTCAATCTAAACTTCCTGTAGGTAAATGCTTGCCACAATGAGGGTGGGTTTAGAGTTAAATTAGTAAATATGAACTCCCAAAATTAAACACTTCCCTACTTAGTGTGGGTTGGAGTTAGAATAGTAAACCACAATGCCTCAAAATTAAACACTTTCCCCATGGGTGTGAGTTTGGAGTTAGAATAGAATATTAAACAGCTACCCCAATGAGGGTGAGTTGGGTGTTAGAATAATACATCTAAACTTCACAGAATCTTTTTTATATTGTTTTAGACTTTATAGTTTGTAGAACAAAGAATACGTTTCAGCTATGCAATAAATACTCTGAAGCAGTATGTGTTAGAAATGGGGGTCTCCAGTTGGCAAGGGTTTGCACCTTTGTCCAAGTAGGGACCCTTCCTTCTAGTCAGGATAAGGGAGTTATACTCCTAAAATAACCCCTGCTCACCCCCTTGGTAGCCTGGCACGAGCAGTCAGGCTTATCTTAGAGGCAGTGTGTAAACATTTGCACATAACCAAGAGTAATACAGTTAAGACACTACAAAAGGACACCACACCAGTTTAGAAAAATATCCAATATTTTTATATATCCAAAACAAGACCAAAAACGATAAAAATCCACCATACAGTTCTCAGAAATCTTCAGTAATCAAAATAGACTTGAAATACAGTTCCTTGAAGTCAATAGCGCCGTCCCTTGGCTATCACGGTGTCGTGAACAACAAATCCAAACAGTTCTGGCTGACCGCAGCGTCGTGGCCAGCTACGGTATCGGGAAGACCCGCAAAACAGTAGCTTTGGAAATGTAGGGCGTCGGCGACCTCTCGATGAGCCCCGAAGGGCCGGCGTCCGCAGGCGTCGGTTCCGGAGGTCGTTGCCGGAGTCGTCGGGCCCGTGAAGTCACACGCGTTGCAGATCGAACTCCTCACGGTTGAAGTCGGGAGCGCCGGTGTCAGCAGGCGTCGGGGCTGCGGTGCGAAGTGCAGCCGTGTGGTACCCTCAGGTTGCAGTGCAGGCAGAGGCTTGGTGACGGTCGTCCAGCGGCGTCGGAGAGACCAGTGCTGCGGTGCGAAATGATGCGATGCTCATCGCGGTGCTGGCAGGTCACGGTGCGAGCAGCGTCGTCGTTGTTGCTGACACGCTGTCGTCGGCTGACGAACTGGAGTTGATGGCGCCGGCCTCGGTGGGCCAAGGCTGCCGGATGAGGATGGTGCGTCGTGTAACTTACCAGCGGTGCCCTCGAACCACTGTGCAAGCAGCGGCGTTGATGTTGGCTGGGAGCGGCGTCATCGGGGATACCAAGGCGACGGCGTGAAGTGAGGTGGTGCGGAGTGCGGTGCCCACAGGTCGTGTTGCAAGCAGCGGCTCGGTGGCGGCGTCAGGTGGCGTCGTCGGTGAGACCAGGGTTGCGGTGCGGCGGTGCCCTCTGTGGTGCCTCCAGGACACAAGTCGGCAGCGGCGTTGTAGATGGCGTCGGGTTGCTTTTTCTTCTGTTGCAGCACAAAACACACAGTCCCCAGTGCTGAGGGCAGAAGAACTTGAAGTCTTTGTTGTTCTTGAAACTTCTTGAACTGGGGGCAAGCTCTACATCAAGCCCTTGGAGAAACTCACAAAAAGGAAGTTTCAGAAAGTTCAGTCCAGTCCTTTCACTGCCCAAGACAGAAGCAGCCACTGAAGGCCAACACAGCAAAGCACACAGCAAAGTGGTAGTCCCTCCTCACAGCTTCTCCAGCTCTTCTTCTTGGCAGTCTTCCTGGTTCCAAAAGAGTTCTAAAGTTTAGGGATTTGGGCCCCACTTTTTATAGCCCAAAATCCTTTGTTCTCTGGAGGCAGAGAGTGCCTGTGTCCAGCCAAAACCAGTCCTGTCCTCCCTGGTGCAGCTTCCTGGCAGGAGGTGGAGACAGCATTGTCAGAGGCAGACCAGGCCCATTCAGGTGAAAGGAATTCTCCTACCCCTACTCTAAATGCAGCCCAGGTCTATTCAGCCCAGCCCTGACCCATCTAGACTCTCTGGAGCCACGGCACATCCCCAGTCCCTGTCACTCCAAAGCCAGACAGTCAATTCACAAACCCAGCAGAGGCACACTGGATGGCTAAGCAAGAAAATACCTACTTTCTAAAAGTGGCATTTTCAAACACAGAATGTAAAAATCATCCTCTCTAAAAGATGCATTTTAACATTCCGAGTCCAGGCATACTAAACTTTATTTTCCTACCTTGTACCCAGGGGTAGTTATGTATATAAAATGTTATAAGCATAATTCTATCCTATGGGAATAGGTAGCCGTGCAATAGTGAAAAACGAAATTGGCAGTATTTCACGATCAGGACATGCCACACACACCAGGGCATGTCCTACCTTTCATATACACTGCACCCTGCCCACAGGGGTACCTTGGGCCTACCTTAGGGGTGACTCCCGTGTAAGGAAAGGGAAGGTTAGGGCCTGGGAAGTGGGTGCACTTGCCAAGTCGACATGACAGTACTATACTGCACACAGACACTGCAGTGGCAGATCCAGGTTACTTTTGACGGGCTGCTTGGGTGGGTGGCACAACCAGTGCTGCAAGCCCCCTAGCAGCATTTGATTTACCGGCCCTGGGCACACATAGTGCACTGTACTAGAGACTGATTAGTAAATCAAATAACCAATCATGGAATCACCAATTCACAACAACAATTTACAACAGGAGCACTTGCACTTTAACACTGAACAGCAGTGATAAAGTGTGCAGAGACACTAAACCAGCAAAAACAGAGTCAGAAACCTGGAGGTCATAAAGCAAAAAGACTGGGGAAACACGCCAAAAGATGCCATGTCTAACAGTATGTCACAACAATCTCTTCATTGCACGACAATCATATGTATAGATTTGAGTCTCAGGGCCTCATTACGGGTTTGGCGGTGAGGTACTGCCCAGCAATCGCACTGCCAAACCCGTGGTTGAACCACCCATCAAATTAAGAGTTTTCTCCTGTCTGGCAGGTGGTTCTTTGGCATTCCCACGGCGGTGCCTATGAAATAGGCACCGCAATGGGAATGTCAAAATCAGTACCTGCACGGCATGGACTGCTGCAGTCCATTCCGTCAGGTACTGGGGTGCATGCACACAGGGTGGCACAACATGTGCCCCCCTGCATGCACCCCATGGCCCGGAGGCAACAGGGGGTGCATTGTGCTTTGTTTCCTCCCCGCCACGGTTTTCATGGCGGGCTCACCGCCATGAAAATGAGAACCGTGGCAGAGAGGAAACTCATAATATACTTGGCAGTCATGCCAAGCATATTGTTGTCTCAAGACCGACACGCCACTGCCAGGGATCTCTGATCCTTGGCGGTTGCGGCGGTCCCAGGGTGACCTGACCGCCATGGTCGTAATAGGGCAGTGAGAAGACTGCCGCCACCGCGCCCCAGAAAGTCTGGCGGTCCGTGGACTGACAGACTCGTAATGAGGCCCTAACTGTTACCGAAGTCATATTTCAGGTGGCTAGCTTAATGATCTGCCATATAGTCACAATGTAGCTATAGCATTTCAGTACGTCTCACATCTTATGCTCTCACCTCTTAAAAGAATAATGGCAGGGACTCCAAGTGTATAAATTACAGCGGGACCTATAGTCTATATAAGGTATGTAGCACGTTCCCCTCAAATCCTAGCAAACTAACATCATTGTCATTCATGACTGAGGCACTCACCTGTAATTCATTCGACCTTAGGAGGTATATTTGAAGAGGCCTCTAGATGTCTTAGGATGTGAGGAGTGATGGTGCAGCATGCGATAGTCATCTACGCTGTCATTACAGCACAGCAGAACTTTTAGCCAATCATAAACAGTAGAAATCAGGCCACTCCCACATCCAATGGCAACTCAACTCTTGGCCAACAATAAGGTGAGCACTTGATATTTCCTAACAGAGGGTGGGAGCGCATTTATGTAACCCAGTAGGGCCAGCAGTGTGTACAGGGAAATAGCAAAGCCAAGCACTTCAGATATAGTGGTAATGATATGATGCCTGTAGCAGTAGTTTGCCAGTCTGGGGCATGTCCATGCAAAGAGTATGAAGTCAGCTTCTGGGTGCGGGTTTATCTCTGGTCTACCTTCAGGCCAAAATATCTCATTTTCATTGGTGTATAATAGAGTCTATGTAAGTATTTACAATGGAGTAATCTATGGGGCTGATTTAAATCTTGGCGGTCAGGATACTCCATCGCGATGGCGACAGAGTATCCTTACTGCCAAGGGGATGATCCACCCGCCTAATTTAGATATGGGCGGGCCATAGGTGTAACCATGGCAGAGTACTCTGTCTGCGACCTTGGTTACACCCCTCCGATGGCCCAACAGAGTAAAGGGTGTCGGAGGCTGACCACTGTGTACACCCAGCTAATTTAGATGGGCAGACATGGAGATCAGTTTTCTCTTCCCGTCACCGCCAGGAAAACCCTGGCGGTAAGGGGCATTGAAAACTGTCTAATGCTGCCCTCACCATAAGAGATAACTTCCATGGTGAAGGGGGCATTTTGATTTTCAAAAAGAAAATTCTGCTTAGGGTTTTCTTTTTGAAAATATTTTTTTTTTAAAGTTTGACAGATGGCTCTGTCATGTTAATGGAGCCGTGCATCAAACTTTTAAAAGCATTGACAGGAACCGCCGTGACGGGGGTTCCTGCCAATGCTTTAAAAATGACATGCTGGCTTGGCAGTTCTTTCTAAATTTGGCATGCACCCCCATGCACAGGGGCACCAAGGGGCCCTGTAGGGCCCCCTTACTTTCCTGACCACCACACTTTTCATGGCAGGATCACCGCCATGAAAAGTGTGGAGGTCAGGAAAGTTGTAATATGCTTGGCGGCACCGCCAGCACATTGCTGCCCTGGACCGCTGTACCACCACTGAGGGATCATGAATCCCTGGCGGTCCCATGGTGGTCCACTTGCCCTCGATAGTATATATCTTGTTAAAGGGTGGTGGACAGGTTTTAACAGTGCCATACATTAACGTTAGTACATTGTTTGGGGGTGAGTATATTGTTAGCTGTGCTGAAAACTATAACTATTTTTCTTTTTCTTTTTGTTAGTCATTTTTAGGTGGTCAGGAATATCTATTGCATCAAATCTTTTTGGGCAGTGGTAGCTTGTCTTTCTATTCTTCCGCTTCTAGTAAATGGTCTCTCTAAATTTGGAAAGGAGACCAACTGTCCCATTCTGTCTTCAGGAATGTTTTGAATGTAGGGCCTGATGATCATACACCCTGTGATTCACAAAATCACACTCTTTGCAACAGTGAAAGTGCTTTTCTTTTTGTGAGAATGCCCTTTTAGGAGTTAGAAAACTCCATCTGACTCATAAATGGACTTTTGCAATCCTTTCCAAAATGCAAATAGGAGGGGACATGAAAGGGCCATCTCACTCCTATTTCAGATTCAGAAAAGAATGTATTGATGGTTTCCAACCACAATAGCGATTGCAAACCATTGATGAGTTATCGCTCCTTGAGTTAGGGTGGTAACTGATTCCCAAACAGGAAGGGTTTCTATTAGGACCCCTTCCCCTTTAGAAATCATGTTGGCTGCCTCGAGTGGACCACTGCCTGCTCCCCCTGAAGTGCTGGAAAATGAAAAACCTTTTTTTAAACAAAAAAACAGCACAGGCGCAGTTCAAGAGCATGGGTTGCTTTATAAAAAAACTTTTGGAAAACAGTCATAGGGTTGGTGATCTGCTGTCCCTTGCAGGCAACCATCCCTTTGATTGTAGCTAGTTGCAGGGGGGTGCAAACTGTGACCTGCCTCATGAATATTAATAGGCAGGTAGTTCTGCAGCCCCCTGCAGTTCGGGATTTTGTGAATCAAGCTATTAGTACATAGATCGGTTTACAAAATGCTGTTCCAATTGTGAAAAATCGGTGCACAATTGCGACCACTTATGGCTAAATACATTTTAGGGCATCAGGCCCATAGTCTTTAGAAATATTCCTATTGGTACTGATGAGCTGTTGCTTACTTCTTTCAAATCGTGCACTATATTACAAATGTGTACTTCACGTATATTATGTGAATGATTGTCTTCTTTCACGTTCTCAACAAAGTCATTTATGATGGTTGCATGACCATAACAGCTGTTTGAATAATATTTATTTCACTTCTATTGGGTTTGTTCATTTGTAGTGTTATTTTTAGTGCATGTATATATTAGCATGTTTCTGTTAAGTCATGTAGTTACCTAGCTCTATTGGACATTTTGGAATATGTCAACACATGAAGTCCTACAACTATTGTATACGGAAAGTTGCAAGTGACACTATTACATGGAGCACTCTCAGAGGTGGCCAAATACATATTGGCACACCTTACGAGAAAGACGGGCAGGGGACTTAGTGAGATAACAGAAACAGGCTGAATACTGATACTCAGTTACATGCCTAAGTTGTTCAGAAATGCTGATTTAAGTAGCTGTAATTTTATATACAGCTGCTGCATACGACTCATCTAACAGCTTCCAGAGTGAGCAAAAATGTATTCTATCCCAAACATAGATGCATAGACGGTGAAGCAGACTTTTATCATATGCTGTGGGAATGCCCATGTATAACTGATGGCTGGGTGTCCGTAACAGATACTATCATAGAGGTGACAGAGAGGAGAGATGTGCTGAAACCTGAGACGCGCCTTCTAGGCTTGATGCCTCGCTGCAAAAAAGAAAGTCAGTAGTAAATTCATAGACCTTGCCCTACCATTACATTTAAGGAGCATTTCAATGAATTGAAAATCAACTTGAGGACCCGATATTGTGAACTAGAGCAGTGGTTCTTAACCTGTTGTAGTGGGGCCCATGATGCCTACTCAGGGGGTCCTCTACTGCTTAGATTATTAACAGATTAATAAACTGTACATTAATAAAGAAGAAAAATGTAAAATTGAAAATTTTAACTAGTTCTGTAAATGCGAAGGGATTTGAAAATGAAGGCTAAAAATTAAGTTGGTATCTTCAGATTGATTCGTGGGAGAAGTGCAAGTGAATCAAACAGAATATAGTATGTGCAGTATGGCCAGGGGACCCACTTTCTCCACTTGATCAAACTACTCTATACCTGCCCCTCTACCATGGTAAAAATAGGATGCCTCATATCTGACCCGATACTGAACTGCAGAGGCACCCGCAAAGGGATGCCCCTGACTATCGCCACTGCTCTTTTACTTGATTTTGGAGCCGCTGGCTCACATCCTTCCGGAGCAGAGACAGCGCTGGGGTATATCGTTCAGCAACTGCCTTTACTCGGTTTCGCTCTATGTGGACGATATGCTCCCATATCTTAAAGACATCCACGACATCCCAGCAGCCATATCGCAAACACTTAACAGGTTTGTGGAGGTGTCGGACTTCAGTGTCTACTGGGCTAAATCCAATTTCCAATTACTGCCACGACTCCTGACTCTTCAGATAAATTGTGCCCTTTTGTCATGGCAGACAATTACATTCCATTATCTGGGCATATGGATATATCATACCCGGCTGATCTCCTGGATGGAAATCTTACTCATGCAGTGACCTCCCTGCGAGCGCAGATGTCATTCTGGAAGACCCTGCTGTTTTCAGAGGCAGGCCGAATAGCCCTCACAAAAATGGTAATACTGCTGCACCTTCTATACTATTTCCTCAATCTACCTCTGTATGTTGCTAAACCCTTCTTCCGTTCTCAAGAGCGCCTGACAGGGGACTTTATCTGGCAGCTACATGCCACAGGGTGGCCCTTGCTAAGCTTTATCTTCCGATCTACCAGGGTGGTCTAGGAGTTCCGAATTTCGAACACTACTACGTGGTCTCCCAATTACAACAGGTAGCTTGATGGCTAGCAGGTTGCCAACTGGGGGACACGGGGACTGCCTACGCCCCATGGGACTTGGCACGCAGACTGCATCTATTCCATCCCTTCTCTAAAGTAAAATTGCCCCACTCCCCCCTTATGTGGGTCGCGTACCGCTGCATCCAAAGAAGCCTTTTGCTCATCTGATTGGTGATGCCTTGTGCTTTAGCACTGCCACTGCTTGGCACACTGCGGGCGACGTGGTGACCTCCCCGACCGAGGTAGGCCCTTGGCACAAGGTGGGACACCATAGCCTAGGAGATATGTACCGTGACGGCGCTCTCCTCTCAATGGAGGAACTCATTGGAGAAGTTGGACTCCCTCCAGGAAAATTTTTGTTGTACAATTCCCTTATTCGTAAGATGGGAATACACTGGGGCGCCATGCAGCAGGAACATGCAATACACTTAACAATCCAATACTTACATGTTATGGAGAGGGGTCCTCATCTAACACGATGGCTTGCCAGTTCACTACTCATGCATGCTGCAGTACCCCTCATTACACTGCAACATCATTGGGGCAGTGAACTGGATCACCCTTGCACAGATAAAGAGTGGCAGACCATACTGGCATACCCAGCTCTGGTGTCTCACAATGCTCACTTTAAGCTAATGCAATACTACATACTAACAAGCATTGGCATAGCCAATAGGTCTCGCCTTTGGGACCTTATAAGTGTTTAGCCATGCAACAGTTGCATAACTAAATACTTCTAAGGTCCCAAAAGCGAGACCTATTGGCTACACCATTTGCTTGTTACTTTGCTATAATCGCGGCACCCGCGCTTTACTTTTAACATTAAAAGTAAAGCGCTTTAACATTAAAAGTAAAGCGCGGTGCCGCGATTATAGCAAAAGTAAAGAAATAGATTATTTTTCTATTTCTTTACTTTTGCTATAATCAGTGGCACCCGCGCTTTACTTTTAATGTTAAAAGTAAAGCGCGGGTGCCGCGATTATAGCTAAAGTAAAGAAATAGAAAATAATCTATTTCTTTACTTTTGCTATAATCGCGGCACCCGCGCTTTACTTTTAATGTTAAAAGTAAAGCGCCGGTGCCGCGATTGTAGCAAAAGTAAAGAAATAGATTATTTTTCTATTTCTTTACTTTTGCTATAATCGCAGCACCCGCGTTTAAAGTAAAGCGCGGGTGCCGCGATTATAGCAAAAGTAAAGAAATAGGAAAATAATCTATTTGTTTACTTTTGCTATAATCGCGGCACCCGCGCTTTACTTTTAACGTTAAAAGTAAAGCGCGGGTGCCGCGATTATAGCAAAAGTAAACAAATAGAAACAAGCATTGGCACGGCCGCGCGGCCGCAAAGCCGTGAAAGTGATCGCGATCGCGATGCACTTAATGACCCGTGACGGAGGAAATACAGATGGCGGCTGTGCGCGTGCACGCTCGCGTGAACGCAAGCTGGTAGCCAGCAAAAGCCTCTGGCAGCACTTCCAAAAGCCCCTTACTAAATGTCTGCAGAGCAGCGCATGCGCGCTGGCTCAGCGAGACCTAAAGAGGGCTTATCTCGCCCTACACAAAAACAACCTCTACTTTCGCTGCACGGATGCTGCCTGACATTGCTGTCTTATGCCCGACGCTGACTTCCATCAAATGCTCTGGGCGTGCACCTTGCTTTTCCATTACTGGCTAGAAGTCACAAACCATTTAGCATGATGCACAGGAAACTCCATGTTACACACTTAGGAGGTGTGCCTGTTTGGTATGCTGCGTCGGACCAAAAAGAACAGAGTATTTGTGCGATTCATTAACCTGGATCTTCTCTTCGCTAAGCGCTTGATCACCAGTAGATGGAAGTCACCCAACCCTCCTGCGCTTTCTGCCTGGGAGCTTTCAATGAATGACTGGGCCCACGCTGAAAGCTCAGCCTAGCACCTGGGGGGTATTAGGGGCCTGCGCAAATACCCTATTGCTGCCAGTTGGGTTACTCTGCTGTCGAAGTTGCGAGCTAACTTGAGAAAGGATGGCCTCCCCCCTTGACACACTTCCGCCTGCTCCCCAATGCAGGTTGTTAATCCTACCTGATAGGCGCAATGGGTGCTATCTTATACCCTCTAAGCCCTAGGGCTGCACATAATCGTACTCTATTGTCACATCGTTACTCCTTATATACTGTGCAGGTGTAGGTTAGTTATAACATTTGTTGTTGCGCAATATTTTGTTTTTTTATTGATTATGGAATTGTATGCTCTGCGTATGCTCAGGCACATCAGACTATGCATCACCGTTACCCACTGACATGCATGTCTCTGTAACATTCGACCTGGTATCAATGTATGCAACCTACACAGTGGTATGGATAATTGTTCGCAATTTTCACTGTATACCTACTAAATTGTATGTGGGAAAAATGGAAAAATGTACACCTAAAAGAGTTTTAAAAAAAATCTAACAGAATATAGTATGGATGATGGTTGGCTTCAATTGAATTTAGAAAAACTCCAACCTTCCCAACAAAAAACATTTAATTTTGATTTTTTTATATTTGTTTGTGTATTATTATAAACTATTTAATTATTTGTGCATTCGTTTGATGAACTGTATTGGTAATGTTGTCTATTGTTTTGCAGTTCAAATCATTAAAACTGCTTATGCCAGGGTCCCCGGATTCCAATAATGACTCAGTGGGGGGGGGGGGTCCCTGGATTTCAGCAATAATTAAGTATGGATCCACAAAAGCCAAAAGGTTAAAAAGCACTGTGCTAGGGGACGGAGGTAGTGAATTGGATAAGCTTTGAAAGTATGGCTCCGCAGATTGGAAAAAAAGAGGTATAATAGATGCATCAGTGCCACAAAACGAGCACGTAATTTTGTTGAAATTTGAGAACAAGGGGAATGATGATTTACCGTATGAGAAAATATATATAAACCGAAAAGGATTATAGAGGGAAAACACTCAATAGGTGGCGGAAACACCTAAAAAGCACTGTCACTGTGGCAAGGAGTAAACATCAAGTTGACAGTACACTGGCACTGTTGAGCAATTGATACAAAAGAAGAAGTTAGGACTGAATACCCCGAACTATGGCTGTTAAAGTTTTACAGATTTCTAAACATAAGTATGCAAACTAATAAGCTATAATCCAAAGAAATATATTTCATCATCAGATAAAAGTATTCTTGTTATTCACAGTGAAAGATAGGCGCATACTGTTACTAATGCAAGAAACCGAAATGGAATCAATTTTGTATAATTTGCACAAGCCATAAAATTGTTCAAAACAGGGGGCCCAATTCACAAAGGTAAACCTAGATCTGAAATCTAAGTTTAGTTTACCTTTGTGAATTGGGCCCTTAATTTCAGATCTAAACTTAGACTTCAGGTCTAAGTTTACCTTTGTGAATTTGGCCCAAAGTGTGAAAGGAATGAATATTGAGGGTATGGAGGTAAGATAATTGTGTTGTGGTATAGTACGATATAGGAGCATGTGTGACTTTGTGACAGATGAGAGGTATGGTGTTGCCTTGTGGAAATGTGGTACTTCTCTTGTAGGTAATTGTTATTCTTAGTAATGCTCCTTAGCTGCTGTTAATGTGATGTGTGTGTGTTTGAGGGTATACATAATTATTTACAGGGCATTTTTGGTGGCGCAGGGATGTGTCTAATTTTATGTAAAGCCTAACGCTGTACAGTCAGATGTTGTGATCTAACCCACTAAGTAAGCTTAGGTAGAAATGATTGAGTTATACAGGAATTGACTGATGACATATTTCTGCATGAGATATGTCTACAGTGTTGTATCTCATATCTGGTCAGTGATCAGTCTTTACAGTCCCTTGACCTTGAAACCGGAATCATTTGTACATTTGCCTATTTATGCATGTGTCAAACTCTACTTCAGGCTGTATGTGCTTGTGCTGTTCCCATCGGCGTAGCATGGGTTGCCAGCACCCAGGGCCGCCCGGGGAAAGCCAAGTATTGGGCCCCCTAACCCATGGACCGTTAGCACTTCCTGAGTCCCTTCCACTTTTCTTTGAAAATTTTGCACCCCCTACGAATTTTGCGCCTGAGGCAACCACCCCTGTGGCCTCGCCCATGCTATGCCACTGGCTGTTCCTGATCATTATAATTATGATGGTTTAATTGTACATTGCTCAAGAAGTACTTCTTGAATGTGTCCAAGTCTTTGTAGAAATGGTTTGGCTCTGGTAGTAGTGTTGATGTTACTGTTGTATTGTGGTTATTATAGTCTTTCCTCACTGTTGTATTGACTTTGGAGTATTCTACTATGTTATATGAGCGTGTGTGTTTTTGATGGTGTATTATTCAGATATATATTTGCCACTTTGTGACTGACATGGATGCATACGCAATCTAAATCAGGACTAGCATCCTTGGATTTTGCCAATTTGTATTTGTATGCAGCAATCATGGATTTCTATGTTGTAAACCTCTTTATGTTGTCCGGTTATATCATTGAGTTTAATATCAGTGGGTTCACATGGATTACTCAGTGGCAAGCTCCACATAACGAGAATGACCTTGCAGTTAATGGGATTGGGCATACTTGATGGGGTCACACAGTAGATGACTGATGATACAGGAGGTACATTGACAATGGATAAATGTCTGTTGGTTCATGCAAGATTTGAATGATATTCGTAACCAACAGCTTAAGCTCCACACTGAATTTTGATTGTTAAACTGTGCTTCATCCATGCATGTTGACAAAACCTTGTGGTGGATGATGTTGTATGGCCAACTCGTTCTGTGATATTGTCACTATGCATTTTTATGGTTGAAGATCATTAGCACTACTTTGTGGAATACCTTTAAGTACAACATTGGTATGGGAAGCATAATGTGACATGGTAGACACATATGAGACTCACTCAGCTCTCCTGCTAGCACCTCCAGAGGAATCTCAGTCCTCCGCTGCTTAGGAGCTGAGCTTCGTTAAGTGGTGTATCATATCTCCTTTTACTTCGGCTAGCATTTCAAAGGAAGGCAGTCTCCCTCCCCTCCAGCATCTCACTATTGCGCTCCTATTCATTTCTTGCTTTTGAGTGTTCATGCTGACGGTCTTTACTCTGGTCTCCTGTCTGGCCTACTATCTTGTTTACTTCTTGCAGGCAATGTACAATCTATTTCTTTTCCAGCCACATGATACATAGGCAGAAGGGATGGGACTCTTTTCTATGGTGACTTTCTTTTGAAGAAAGTCAATGATGGGATGGAAGACATGATGACTTTGAAGGGTATAGGCTGTTAGGTATTAAAACAGCTAGTTCCTGTATCCCTCAAAAATCAAGCCTTCCTATTGTCTGGCTTGACCATGATATGATTTTTCTCCTAAAAAAAGTGGGCCCTTGGAAGTTTAAGCTCTTAGGAGGATACGTGGCAGTGTTTATCGTTGTGAGCCTAGAGTGACAAAACTATGGGTGGTGCACAGCTGTGCCTGACTCCGGACCACGGGGTTCACGGTTCGATCCCCGGTGCCGGCGGCAGGTTAGCCCAGCACCATGTGACTCTGGGCAATAGCTCGCTTAATCTTCCCGGGGGCCCCCAGCGCCGGGACACCTCTCCGGAGGTAGCTGTGCGCTTTACAAATGCTGGTATTTTATTTCATTGGTGCTTCAGGTGGGGAGGAGTCGGAGATACTCAGTAGCAGTATTGGAACATATTGTTGGATGTCTTTGCTTTCCACATTGGGAAGGGAGCGCGGGGAGGGGTAATATTTAAAAAAAAAAAAAAGAAACTTACCTTAAGCTGCCGGCCGCTTCCTGCATCGCGCCTCAGTGTTCTTCCTTGTCCCAGCAGGCACTGGGGCAGCATCACAGACTCCTTGTGCAATCCCGCACTGCTCTCATGCTATGAGAGCACCTCGGGGATTGGCCTGAGTGGGCACATTTGACGCTCCGCTCAGGCACAGGAGTCTGTGCCATTTCTCCAGCCCGGTGTTCAATACAGCCCGGTTGGAGAAGTGCGCATGTGTGTTTGGCGAGTCTAAGACGGCCAGTCAAACACACATGTGCACTTAGAAGTGCACAAACCAGTCCTCCCTCCCTTCCATGGCCTCAGCCTGCCTCTCCCTACGCATGCTGGCTCAGTCTAAGACACACCAGTCTATAACATGCCACTCCACTCTACTCTACGACATGCCACTCCACTTTACGCCTCTCCACACACTCTAATCAACTCTATGACCCTCCACTCTATGCCACTGTACTGCACTATGCGACACTCTACGACACGCCACTCAACTCAACTGTATGACACAACACTCCACTGTACAATACTCCACTCCATGCACTTTTCTCCACGGCACTCCACTGCACTCCACTCTACCACATGCCTCTTCACTCAATGCCACTCTACTCTACGCCCCTCCACTTTAAGACACTCTACGATATGCCACAGTATAATATTTCAATTAGATTTTATTGATTTAGATCTCTTACGAGATCAACAATTGCACATAATTCCATCTGTTTACATAAAATTCTTCTATAAAATATTTAAAAAATCTCATTTAGAACACAAATAAGACAGAATTCATAAATTTGTACAATTTATAACAAACAAATTTATTCGGTGGACATTTATAAAAAGTGATCAGGTCAGTGGAGGAGGAGAGGTTATATCTAAAAACAATAGGTTTTATAAAACGATTTCTAGCCTCTACTACCTCCTTATTGGAGCATATCCATAAGATATGTATTAAGTCCTGGGTTCTGTGATTGCATTTGTCGCATACCCCACTATCTTCATCAAGGCTATACCAACTTCTTGTATAAGCCTTTAAAGGAAGTAAACCTAAACTCAGCATGGTAATACATCTCCTAATACTATGTTCCAAAGTAAAACTTATGTATTGTTGGGGGATCTTAAACTCAATAGTAGAGGTGATAGATTTGTAATGAGGTAATTGAAGGCAATATGCCTTGTCAAGCTCGAAGCTTAATCGGGAGTCGTATTTTTAGAAAAGGCTTCAAGTGTGCTGGAGACCAGGATTGAAGAATGGATTTGGTACATTGAAAATATTGTAAAGCCATCATTTGTTCGAAATGTATCATGTTTTTTCCCTGATTTTAAAGTGGAATAGCTTGACTTAATTACATTCATTTACTTAAAAGTTTACCTTCGCTGGTATTCAGAACGTTCCATCTAGCTAATGGAATGTACTCTGTAGCGTAGGTTATGATTGGTGCAATTTTTGCCCTATATATTTCTAAAAGAGCTTGAAAATGCCTCTTGCCCATGTAAGTGTAAAATTTCCTTATGGCATTAATGTTTGCTACTGCTTTTTGGTTCATCAGATGTAGGTGAGAATGAACTTCTAGGGTTTGTGAAAAGACTCGCCCGAGATAGGTATAGGCTTTTGCTACCTCGATTGTAGTGCCATCTAGTCTCCATTTATAACAGGTGTGATGTTTCCTACCCCTAATGGAACTACCTTAGTTTTAGAGATATTCACCTTTAGGTAGTTCACTTCTGTATATTTTATGAGTGCGTCTATATTTCTCTATAAGCCTAACGGGGTAAGGTCGAAGTTTACCTCGTTGTCTGCGTACATTAACACATGTATATTTTCAAAAGCTACTTTCGGAAGGGAAATTTACATTTAGAAAAATCTCGGGAAGATCGCTTATGTAAAGTGAGAACAAGAGGGGTGCTAAGAGGCAGCCCTGCTTTAGGCCGTTATGAGTAGGTATCTTGTGAGTCGGGCCTTTGTCACCTCCCTTCTGGACTTTACAGCATGTTGAGGTGTGAAGGGCTACTATCAGCCTCAAAAGTGAATCCGGTATCCTTATTTTCTTTAGCTTCCTCCAAAGAGATAGTCTGTCGACCCTATCAAAGGCTGTCGAAAAATCAACAAAAAGACTATATATTGTTTGTGCTTTAGATAGTACATACTTATCGATAATAGAGTTTAGAATACCTATATTATCGATCACAGAGTGATTGGGCCGAAAACCAGCTTGAAACTTTGGGATTATACCCCTGGAGAAAGCCCAGTCCCTGAGATGCTCAAGAATGCTTGCTGCAAACATTCTCCCTGAGGCGTCCAGGAGGGCAATTAGCCTATAGTTCCCAGGAATAAGTAGAGTGCCCTTTTTTTAGTACTGGAATGATGATACTCCCAATCCATGAGTAAGGAATTTGGGCAGTGGCGTAGCAGTATAGAAAAAGGGGCGCCAGGAACGCACTACACTTTGTCAGGTTGCTTTGTAGTACTTTTATTGGTATCCTATCTGGACCTATCGCTGCTGACGTTCTCGCCTTCCTGATATAAAGCTCAATTTTTGTCCCATCAGGACTCAAGTTGGATGGTGCATCCCTATTGCTGGAATGCTCTATGTTTGATTTGTAGAGATCCAGAAGGTTGCTTTTCCACTCGGTCTCTGATATCGGCGTCGCTTTTATGAAATTGAGGCTGCCCATTCCTTTGGCAATCAGGTGCCAGAATTGCTTGGAATTCCCTTTGATGGCGGCCATATGTAATTCTATCCAGTGTTTGTCTGACGCTTTTTATTTTTTTCCTAAATGAGTCTTTGCAGTTTTTTCTTCAGGCTAGCTATTTCTGCTTTTCTTGAACTTGAAAATGTGATAAATTGATTTCGTCTTTTGGAGATGTTCTCTCCTCCAGTGATCTTCTTGGATTTAAGAGAGGAACTATATGGGGGAACCTTCTTATGGAGTTTATTGGTAATGGCAGTGAGAGTTTGCTCAAAATGCTTAATTGGGTTGAGGATGCTATCTGGCGACCAGAGCTGTTGAGAGGATATTACTTACTTGATTATCTTTATGCTTGCCGTATTCCAGATGATTCAGCCCTGCTTGGAGGCCAGGACCGACTCACCACCCATCCGAGAGAGCGTCCATTGGGAGATCGAAGAGAGATTCAAGATGAGATCCAGATGGAGTATCGCATGGTCTCTATCAGGTGAGAATTGGGAGTCAAGGTAATTGCATTTTTGGTATAGCATTGGGTCGCATATTATGTAGTCTAGTATAGAGCTGCCATGGACTCCTTTTCTAGTTCCATCTAGCCTTCCGTTTAAGATCACTCCGCTAATTCCGATTGCAATTTCCAATAGCATCTTTACTCGTTTGTCTGTTTTGATGGTGTCAGGGAAAATTGGGGATGGAATAGCCCAGGTGACTTCTTCGTCTATAATTCTACAAGTTTTAATTGCATGGTTGGAGATTTTTGCATTGAAGTCTCCTGTGATGAGGACTTGATGTACCACACGACTCTTGTATTGAGACTATCTGGTAGTATATTTTTACAAGCATTGGATTAAATTACGGTCCGGTGGAATGTAAACGTTAAAAAGAAATATGGTTTCATCTTTTCGAGAATTTTTGTTGCCTGAATTTATCCCTATGCATTGCGCTTTGTTACTTACCATGTCGATTCTTTCAAAATTACAGTTTATGTCTTCCTTCAGTTTGCGTGTCCTCTTTTAACCCTTTTTGCTGGGATTTCGAATGAGAAATAATCCTTTTGACAAAAATTTCCAAGCCACAGTATAATATGCCACTCCACTCTAAGACACTCCATGCCACTCCACTCTATGACACGCCACTACACTCTACGACATACCACTACACTCCATGACAGTCCACTGTATGACATGCCACTCTCTTCGATCTGTAAATCCACATGCCTCTACTCTAACACACTGTATGACTCACCACTCTGACATGCCACTCCACTCTATTTCCTGACATGCCATTCCACTGTACATCAATCCACTCTATGACACTCTACTCCACTCTATGCCCCTCAAATCTATTCCTCTCTAGTCCACTCTACAACACCCTACAACACACCACACCAATCCTCTGTACGACACGCACTCCACTCTATGACACGTCATTCCACTCTATGACACTGCACTCCATGCAACAACACTACACACAGCTCAGCTGTACAACATGCCACTCCACTGTGCCACACACCATTCCACTATACGACAAACCACTCCACTCTACACCACTCCACTCTACGCCACTACAGTATATCCCACTATGACACTCCAGCCAACACCACAATACTCTATGCAACAACACTCTATACTGCGACACTGTATGACACTCTACTGTACACCACTCCACTTTATGCGCCCCACTCTATGACACGCCACTTTATAACACACCACTCCACAGTACGCCATGCCACTCCACTCCATTCTACAGCACTCCAATCCACTCTACAAAACTCCACATCACTAAACTCTGTGACACACGACTCCACTGTATGACATGCCACTCCCCTCTATGTGATGCCACTCCACTGTAAGCCATGCCACTCCACTCTACACCACTCCACTTTACGCCTCTCCACTATAAGACACTCTACGACAAGTCAATCTATGACACACCACTCCACTCTACTCTGCATGCCACTACACTCTATGCCACTCCGCTCTACCCTATTACAAGCCACACCACTCTACGCCACTCCACTCTACGCCACTGAATCTATGCCACTCCACTCTTCACCTCTCCACTGTACGCCATGACACTATGCCGCAACACTCAATGCCACGAAACTCTACATCACAACACTCTGCACCATGACACTGTATGACACAACACTCTACTCCACTCCACTCTAAGGCACTCTATTCTATTCCACTTCACTCTACGACACTCCAGCGTACAACACTACACTCTACGGCACTACACCCTATGACACTCTCCGCCACTGTACTCTATGACATTACACTCACTGACACTACACTCAAGGACATTCCACTCTATAAGTTAAAACACATTTCTATTTTTTTTAAAACATTGAAATTCAATGTAAAAACAAAGGTTAAACATTAGTTATAGTTAGGAAAATTTGATTTATTATTTCTACAAAACAAACTTGAACTACACAAACATTAGAAATTCTAAAGTTATAGTTATAACTTAAAGTTATAATTTACCACCTGGCTAAAACATACTATAACTCACCAACCTCTATACACTGTGTTGTGAACTCGTTAGCCAGACTACATTAACTTTAACTCGGCCCTCTACCATGCACAGTGTTCTCATAGATGATGCCATTTTAGAGGTTATGAGTGCTGCTATGAAGGCTATGCTTTAACGTGGTATAAGTGATGTAATATGAAAGGATATGGGTCTGCGAGTTATAGTAAGTTTTGAACGGGGCATAGGTTATAACTTTAAGTTCTATCACTTCAGAATTTCTAATGTTATGTGTAGTTTGTTTGTTTTGTATAGAAATAATAAATCCGGTTATCATAACTATAACTAATGTTTTATATATAGCTATATATCTATCTATCTATATATATCAGCAGAAGCGCAACAAAATCAGGCTCACAATGGGGGCGGAACTTGAATATCTAAGATGGAGTAGGCGAGTAGGCGAGAAACCCTAAGACCAAGGAACCAACCGGCAAAAAACGGCGCACAAGGAGCAGGAGGGAAAGAAGGAGTGCAGCCAAACAACGCAGGGAACAAGCGGGGAGGACGGGGGTCATGGAGAAACAAATAGATAAATCAATGCTAACACCCTCCCCTAATTTGGAGAATGCCAATACTATCAATTTGGCGCACATAAACCTAACCGCGGCGGAGGAACAACTGCTTTCTTTGGGGCTAACATACTGTCCGGAATCAAACTTCAATTACACCCAAACACGGGCAGATGTATTCCAATTTATTAGAAAGCTCAAACTCCGCAAATTCCATAAACTCCAACTGCAAACCCAGAAGGAATCGAGGCCTGTTACTGATGCGCCTGGTATATCTAATTTGGTAGTGGAAGACAATGAACTATTAATGGATCTACAGTCCTTGGACACTGGAACACAATTCTCCCACCAAGCCAACTTGTCTAATCAACAAGAGATGAGCATGGAAGAAATTCCTAGACAAGTACTCCATGGGTCGGATATAATGGTTTGGAAGAAACCTGATACCCCCTTCAAGAACAAGTCCAAATTCACACCAGTTACAGTGAGAGACTCGGTTGACGTATTCAATGAAATTGTCGTGGCCCAGATAAAGAAACTTAATGTGACAATTAATAAAGAGAAAAGAAAAACTACTAATCATGAAAGGAAGTATGGACAGTTAATGGCTAAACTTAAAAAGGAAGGAAATACAGTAATCAGAAACTCAGATAAAGGAGGCAATATAGTGCTGTGGCCTCTAACTGACTACATGACTGAAGCATATAGCCAGTTAAATAATGTTGAATGTTATCGCAAAAGCACCCCCCTAAAATACAAGGCCATGCAGGACCAGCTATACACTAAACTTTTGTCATGGAAAAGTTTAGGTCTTCTTAATCTGGAAGAATTTAAATTTTTTTAAAAAGATCACCCGAAAACTCCGGTCATTTACTTCATCCCGAAAGTACACAAGAACATTGAGAAGCCACCAGGCAGGCCCATCATTTCAGCTTGTGATGGGCCCCTAGAGAATTTATCCAAATATATAGACTTCTTCCTGCAAGAACACGTTCATAACTTGGAGTCATACATACAAGATACTAGTGACTTCATACGCAAGATCCGCAACGTGATATGGCAGGAAGGATACAAACTTATGACCTTAGATGTGTCTTCTCTGTATACTTGTATTAGGAAGTGTGACGGCATGAAGGCAGTGGAGTATTATCTATCCAGAAGACCCCTTGAGTACCTGCAGCATAACAGAATGCTAATGGATATGTTGGTTTTTTGTCTGGAAAATAATTTCTTTTTATTCAAAAAGCAGATGTTCCAACAAGTGCAGGGTGTGGCCATGGGGCCAGCTTCTCCCCAGCTACGCTTGTATGTTTATGGGCTGGTGGGAGGAGCTGGTACTAAGGAAGCAATATGATTCAACCTATAGGGGGAAGGTGGTGTCTTGGTTGCAATATATTGACGATCTGATTATTATATGGAATGGAACTGTGACAGAAGCTAAGGAATTTATTGCACAAATCAATGTTAACAACGTCAATCTTAAATTTACATCTCACATAAGTCATGAAAGTGTTTCATTCTTAGATGTGAAGGTCACAGTAGTGAATAACATCTTAACCACTTCCCTTTTTCGTAAAGAAACATCTGGTAATACCCTGTTACATGCGTCGAGTGCACATCCCCCTCATTTAATCCATAGCATCCCCTATGGGGAGATGCTGCGGTTACGCAGGATTTGCAGTAACACCTCAGATTTGGAAAGACATCAATCTGAAAGTAAGACACGTTTTCTGCAGCGGGGATATAGCACTAGAGCTATTGATACAGCCATTCGTAAGTCGCGGGCTTTAGCCAGAGAAGATCTATTGCTATACAGAGACAGGTCTCAAAAAACGCATGACATAAATCCTACAGCTCCCACAGAACCAGTAAGATTGATCTTGACATTTTCTAGACAGGAACAACAATTGTGCAAAATCATTCAGCGCAATTGGCCCATAGTCAAAGAGGACCCTATTATAGGAAGTTCCTCCTAGATTTCCCTCAATTACATATAGGAAATCAGTGTCTATGGCCAATGTTCTGGTTAAAAGCAGTCCGGAACATAAGGATGGAGAAGGTTGGTTAACTGCGAGAAAGGGGTTCTTTAAATGCTCTAATTGTAAGGCATGTGTATATGGGGAAAATAGAACATCATTTTTGACTGCATTTAGTGACAAGCCCCAAATGATTAAATACCATCTTACATGCAAGACCGACTTTGCGGTATATGTCTTAGAATGCAGCTGCAAACTGGCATATATTGGGAGCACAAAATTAGCAGTCCACAAACGGGTCTTACAGCACATTAGGGCGATTATCAACAATGACCCCAATTACCCGGTAGCACGCCATTTTAAAGAACACCACAGCAGTAATTTAAAACATCTTAGGTATGTTGTCATCGACACTGTTCCTGTACAAAGAAGAGGTGGAGACAGAGAAGGGAAGTTAAGAAGATTAGAGACCTATTATATCCTTGAGACCGACACCAAACAACCGGGGGGGGCTCAACATGAGCGAGGATTTGTACACATATCTTTAAATATTGAGGCTTTCTCTTTTGTTTAGCAATTTGAACATGAAATCAGGTTTCAATACATACACTTTCATAAGTAGCTACATTTATAAATATAAGATATAACAAATATGTCCCAGTAATTTTGCACTTTTTTTCACAATCAAATGTGGTTTTTTATAAGAGTTTTTAGAATGGAACAAAATTCCTTTTAACATCCGAAAGTTTAATGGTTTTAGGATAAATGAATTATATTTATATTTATGGATTTTATATATGTATTTATTTATGAATTATTTATTTACATATTTATGAATATATTTATGTTTGTGGGAATCATGTGGTCCTAAATATATACAAGTTCTTTAAGGAATTGACCCCAGGAAAAACTCTATATTGCACATGCTGTCGTTTGCACAGGTTTTATTGCCAAATGGTAATTCCATATGAAATTGTAATTGGATTTTACTATTTAAGGCAACGGATATTATGTTTTATTCTACGCACTTGCACTTTACAACCGGGGGCACTGGTACACAAATCTATTTTACACTTTATAATCTATTGCACTTCACGTATTAGTATATTTATTCTTTTTTACTCCTTTCTGGAATTCATTTAGTACATTGGTCTCTGTATAGTTTGTTTTGAGGCAATGGAAAATAACGCATTTATGCTATAAAATGTTTTTTTATTCTAAAGTAACCAAATAATATATTTTCTTGGGTATGTTAAGAAAGAAATGCTTTTTTTTTTCTCTTTTGAAAATTGATACAAAGCACACTGTATTCAATTCAATGAAATGTATATGCATTAAGGCAAGCAATTACTGAGTATGTTTTCCATGTCCAGCACCTAGCAATTGTACTGTGACTTTAAAAGGAGTCTACACTAGGCAATGTTGTCATGTGATCAAGGCAGGGATCTGCCGAAACGCGTCATGGCGGCTGGTGGTGTGTGTTAAAATAAAATACAAATGCACCAAATATGGGTCTACGCTCGTTTTCTTCTGGAGAAGATATCTAAGGCGAGGTTCTTGGCATATATATATATATTTATATATATTTATATATATATATATATATATTTATATATATATATATATATATATATATTTATATATATATATGCCTTCTTGGGCGTTCTCCTCACGAGCACCAAATCCAGCGGCACACAGTCGAAAAACTGCAACTGGTCAGATTTTACATTTTAATTATTCCATTTCTTTGTTCTTATTCAAGGCATTTACACAATCCTTATTCCATCTAAAAGAATGGACCGACGCGTTTCGGCGGATTGCCTTATATATATATCACCCACTGGCTGTTGCCAGTAGGTAGTTATAGTTAGGAGTTAATTTCTATTAAAAAGCTGTTTTTCAGTTGCCTATATCTTTGACGCCGGTTGACGAATCTTCACGAAATTTCCCCCCAAAAGTTTGACACTCATTTCAGCTTGTGACTGTAAAGTTTCAAGGTGGCACATCAATCCGGGGCCCAGAAAAAGGGGGGTGTACTAAAATGCGTTTTCCCCATGTTAAAGTTTTGAACACGACTACAGCCCGAACTGCTGGACGGAACTACACCAAATTTGGCAGAAAGGTAGATTTTGTTCCGCAGATTGTGCTTTTTGTGATTTGGTGTAAATCCTTTCAGTAGTTTTAGCGATATTTACAGAAATCCAAATTTGTATGTATAGGGACGTGGATCCTCCACTGCTCCACCTGCGGGGAATCTGCAGAGCCACATGCCACTGCAAAGACCTGATTGGCTGGCCACAACCTGACAGAAAAGTTGAGGTCGCCATTTTCTTTTCTCAGGAAACGGTTTCCGGGGCTGAAATATTGGCTGTAATGTTTATGCAGTAGTCAGGGCAGAGATTACCTGACCCCATGGGGGGGAATATAAGTGGAGTAAAAGCATTCATTTTTATTTTAAAATGTGTGTTAATATTTTTTAATGTTTTCCGAGATCCGCGGATCCACACGCGGGGCTCAGCGCGGCCCTGTGTGAAACCGCACATCTTGCTTGTGGATCCCCAAATCCTGCACGCGCCTCCTGGCACACTAATCGTTGGGAGATGAAGTCCCCTTGGATGCTGAGGGTTGTTGGGGGCTAAGAACCCTTCCTATTACCTACCAGAAAGTCCCACACAGCGGGATTGCTGAGAGCTCATCAGAGGCCCCATCCCGAAACTGTGAATCCTGCCTGTGGAACTGCAAATCCTGCACCACTCTGCAAACGCGCCTCCTGGCACACTAATCGTTGGAGGATGAAGTCCCCTTGGATGCTGACAGTTGTTGGGGGCTAAGAACCCTTCCTGTTACCACCAGAGAGTCCCACACAGCAGGATTGCTGGGAGCTCGTCAGAGGCCCCACCCCGGAACTGCAAATCTTGCCTGGGAACGACAAATCATGCATAACTCTGCAAACGCACCTCCTGGCACACTAATCATTGGGGGATAAAGTCCCCTTGGATGCTGAGTGTTGTTTGGGACTAAGAGCCCCTCCTGTTACCACCAGAAAGTCCCACACAGTGGGATTGCTGAGAGCTCGTCAGACGCCCCGCCCTGGAACAGCAAATCCTGCCTGTGGAACTACGAATCCTGCTCCACTCTGCAAACGCGCCTCTTGGCACTCAAATCATTGGGGGATGAAGTCCTGAATGCTGAGGGTTGTTGGGGGCTAAGAACCACTCCTGTTACCACCAGTAAGTAACAGTGGTATTGCTGAGATTGTCGGCGGCCCGCCGCCTTTCTTCACCTACTGTATAGACTCACACAGCCATTCACACACCCACTTAAAGACCCATACAGCCACTTGCAAACCCACTCACACACCCACAGAGCAACTCACACAGCCACTCACAAACCCATACAACTACTTACAAACCCACTCACACACCCACACAGCTTCTCACACACCCACTCATACAGCCACATAACCCCTCACTCACACACCCACTCTGAAAGGTTACAGTAACTAAATAAAATTTAAAAAACCTTTGAAATTCACTAAAAAAACAAAGGTTATAGGGATATTATAGTTAGGAATCAGCATTTTTTTTAAAAACCTTAGGAATTCACTGAAAAAAACCAAAGGTTACAGGGAAGTTATGGTTAGGTTCTGAATTTATACGCACAAAACCATAAAAATTCAGCAGTTATAGTTAGAGTTATTTCAAGTAAGAGCTTATTACCTCGCATTTTACATCACTTGATAAAATCTTCAATAGCATGATTGATATTATCAGTACAGTATTTGTAATAAAATGATTGATGAGAAAACTGTGCATGGCATGGGCACGACTATAACGTCCCTGTAACCTATGTTTATTTCGGTGAGTATATATATATATATATATATATATATATATATATATATTCACTAAAAAAACCATAGGTTTCAGGGACGTTATAGTCAGAAATTTGCATTTAAAAAACCTTTGAAATTCACTGAAAAAACCATAGGTTTCAGGCACGTTATAGTTAGAAATTAGCATTTAAAAAACCTTTGAAATTCACTGAAAAAACCATAGGTTTCAGGGATGTTATAGTTAGTTGGACATTTCACTCGTACAAAACCAGAGAAATTCGGCCGTTATAGTTAGTAGAGCTAACTATAACTCACGCCCCCGCAATGCA
This sequence comes from Calotriton arnoldi, assembly GCA_963921515.1. NCBI lineage: Eukaryota > Metazoa > Chordata > Amphibia > Caudata > Salamandridae > Calotriton > Calotriton arnoldi. The sequence continues at coordinate 701,230 of CAWUFW010002498.1, forward strand.
CTGCTGTTGACGTCACATATTACATCACTCATGACATGGTCAGTGACATCACTGATGACATCACTGATGACATCTCAAATGACATCACTGATGACATCATCCATGTGATAATCTGATGCACATCTTCACACTCTAATATACCCTTTGATACACCCACTCTAAAATACAGACTACCATTTTCGAAACCATAGACACACCAATACCAGTTACTACATACGCACTCACTGATTCTTAGGTCTACACACACATCCACTCATTCACCCATACAGTAACTCATACATGCAGTCACTCATCAATACAGCACTATCATATGCACTCATACACCTATACATACACTCACACACTGCCACTCATCCATAGACTTACTCACACACCTCCTCAGTCATGCAAAGAATCAATCACACCTATTTGCTCACCTATACAATTATACACAGACCACCTCACTTATTTATACAAAAACTAACACATACTTACTCTGAAGCAGGGTCCCGTTTTACCATATAAGATACTTTGGGCCAACTTTGCCACACCTGCAACATGACACCCCTATATAGGCCCCACCAGCCACTGTATAGGAATCTGTTAAGTTGACCAAACTTTCTCACTGATTCCTTTAGCTTCAAAGGCCCAGTGCCTTTTAAATAGCATTTCTCATATTTCTTCTGCGACACATACGAAGCTGCAGCTTCTGTCTTTCTTGGTCAACAACGGCCCAAACCCCCACTCCTTGGATGCCCTTAGCCTGCGCTCACCCACAAGACCACGAGAACACAGAACTTCCTAACACAAGAGGAAGTCGTTGGGGCAAGGGCTACTTGCAATTTTGCAAGTTCTCAATTTATTATAATTATTCTCGCTAGCTAGCCTTATGGAAACTTACGAAAGCATCATGGCGTGCCAGTATCACCTCTAACCTCTTGGTCTGTTCTGCTTTTTATAAGAATTCTGAGAAATGACGATAAACGGTTCCGATAACATGTCAAAATTGTGGTAGGACTGACGTACACAAACTGTCAAAAGATGACCTGTGGTCCAATTGTTCCGTATTAAACCACTATAAAACGGCTGCCCACAGTCCACTCGGTGGATTACCCTACACTGTGTTCGTGAGTCACATGTGGGTTCTCCCCGGACGACCGTTAGTGCTCATTATAGAATTCTTGTCTTAAGATTGAATATTTGCTACTGTATTTTTAGCCAGCATTTATCTGTGCATATGCTTCATTTATTAGAGAATGCATCTCTCTCTTTGTGTGATATAAACATATGGTTTTCTCACTGCATTTATCAAAAGATATATTTCTCTCATACCATTTATCAAGTATTCATTTCCTTGTATGTATTATGATCATTGCTTCTTTTCATGCAACTGTATGCAAAATATCTCTCTCCACCTGATGTGATTTTTACTCCATACTTTGACATATTTTACAGAATGTTTCTCTTCCTTTTGTTGCAGTCATATTGTATCATTGAAGCACTTCATTATGGGCTCTTGTCATATTTTTAGCATGCATTCTGTTTCCTTTTGTCTTTGCTAAGACTTCCAGGCTCTTTATTGCATCTTAAAGTGTTTTCTTTACACTTCTTGTTGAAGTGGTTTCATTGTAATAAAGTGCAAACAAGCCTGATTCAATTTCTATCATTTACATGTGTGTTTTCTCATTGAAAACGCAGCACCCCGGTACAAAGTAAGCTGCCCTAAATTATCTCCCTCGAACATCTGGCGACCACGAAGGGACGTACTGGGTTCCCAGCCGCATCCTGTGACAGCGGATGGAGTGATTGCCTTCCGAGCCTCTTTCTGACTGAGCAGACACAGCAACTCGGGTAAGCCTAAGTTAAAGAGTATCTTTCTCTCTTCTACTTTTGGTCTTCCCTCGGTGTGCTGTTTGCCTGGCTTAGTGGATTCTGCCTCTGTGGCCGTCCCTCTGTTCATGATCACAGTTCTTTGCATTCAGCTGGTATCTTGCTACGAAAACCAATTCCTCATCTTTTAACACGTGTAAACAGCCGTTGAGTCAGGCGCTGATGCACCCTTCTTTTTTTTATCTGCAGTTTACATTGTGTGGTTTTATATTTGATATTACGGAGCTACAGTTTTCATATATTTTCCTGTCTAAGAGGGACAGGTCGCCTGTGTGGTAAGCCTGTGTGGCTAAGGGATTGTGTGGTGCAGATCCCATTTTTCATATATTTTCCTGTCTAAGAGGGACAGGACGCCTGTGTGGTAAGCCTGTGTGGCTAAGGGATTGCGTGGTGCAGATCCCATTTTTTATATATTTTCCTATCTAAGAGGGACAGGACGCCTGTGTGGTAAGCCTGTGTGGCAAAGGGATTGCGTGATGCAGATCCCAGCTATTGCGGATTTGGAGTGGGTCCGAATCCCGGATAAAAGTTTGCCAGGTTGCGTCTTGTGACTGGCACCTGAGGATTTATGATAACAGTTATCAGACTTCTTCAGCTTTCGCGAGGGACTGTCAGTACACATATTTTATATTGTTAGGACAGTCAACAAGAATACTGTGTGGTTCCGGTTTGTGAAAACTCAACTGGTGAAGAACAGAAACACCTTCCTATCTGCTTAGCTACCAGAGAAAGGAAGTGCTGGTTTCCTGTTCTCTTTGTGTTAAAGTGAAACGTGAGGACGTTTATTTTTGTCGCAATGTTGTTTTAAAGGCATCATCCTTCTGTATGCATTTAGGCAGACAAAGGGAATGCACAGTTTTTCTCTGTTTTTACATAGTAGACGTGTAGATATTGTGCTTCACATGTGTATAATTGAAGTGTGATTATTTTGAGGTTTTGTTCTACATTGTATATATATATATCTTGTGGCTTTTTCGCATGCATTGTGGTTACCTTTTTGGAAAAAGTATCTGTGCCTGGTGCACCGATTTTTTTTTAGTGAGAGCAACAATAACTAGATTTGTAAATGTTTTTGCATATGTATGTTGTTAGTTCACCCTGAATAGTAGTGTTCGATAGCCACACCCTGCCTTTCTCTGGTCCTGTCTGGCCCATGTGGTGCAGTGCCACATTTAAAATAGCACAAGTCACCTCCAGATAACCGACCACGTAATGAACAACAACCAACCCCAAATTGTTGAATTAGTTTTGCACACATTAAATAACCGACCTGTGTCCGTGTATAACAGCATAACAGATACACTGTCCCCTATAAGCCAAAATCACGCTGACCTCATTTTAATTGTATGGAACATATTGGGAGTCAATCACACCCCCACATCAGAAGTTAAGATATCCACACTTGATTTAACACAACTTCCCATCATATGCAGGGCTCACGCCAACCCCCACCCTAATACATCAACTCCAGATACCACACGTCCAGACCTGAGTTGCCCCCATTGTTCACAAACTTCTTCCACTGCTGAGGACACGCGCTATACACCATTCCTATCATCATCTTCCCCAGTGGTAATTAGCAATTGGGAGTCCTCCACAGAATCCGCTTACTCAGTAGAACAGTCTGAGGACGCCCAAAGTTCAGATATAACTCGCCCAGAGACGCCCACATTCTCCGCATCTAACTCTGCCAGTGTAACAGAGCAAGAAGACTCTCGAGAAACACACTCACCACTACTTCGTGCTCTCTTACAGAGTCCACCAAGAGATCCAGAATGCAACTCTGCTCCATTCTAGGGAATGAGCACAGCAACACAGGACTCAAGCGCAACCCCACCAGCCCCTGCAACACCACACATTATTGTATATTTATATAACGGACACATCATAGGTCTTTCCAGGGATCACCCTGCCACCTTCATCCCAGTTACACCTTTAACGAGTGCTGTCCTCTTGACGGTGTTCGACGTCCTGGGCTTTGACCTCACCCACGGACGACAAGTCAGGCTTACAGTAATTCCCAACTACATCACTCAGTTACATTCTAGAACTACTCTTTAAATACATTGCATACTACAGTACAAAATACTAAGCAGGGATATTTCGGTAGTACAAGTATAATAAATAACCATGCAACTAAGGAGAGGGTGAACTATTGGTGGTACGGTCTGGCTAGTCTGGTTCCCTTACGGAGCCTCCTTGACGGGCTACTGAGGATCACAGAAGCGGCCAAGCTAGGCTCGGTGCGGTTTGTGGTCCTGGACGCCTGATTCCGTGACCAACCCACCTTTGGTGCACCCCTATTGTCCTCCTGCAATTGGTGGTTTCACACTAGCGGACATATGAACAGAATATTGAGCAGTACAGTGTACAAAACACTGGATAAAATATATGTACATTTCATCCTAGTAGCTCCAGGCTTGGAGATCCCCACGTTATTAACCAGTTCATGGCCAAGAAACCCACTCCAAAGTAAGATTGCTGTTGCCTGTTTGAGCAGCCAGCTTCAGTTCCCTGATTTCTCTCCTGAAGGAGTGTATACAGGCCCACAGGAGCAGGAATTAAAAGAGGGTATATACCTTACCGTCCTTCAGGCAGTAAGAGAAGAACTTGTAAGAGACCTTGATACAAGCATTTGAAGGGAAGAGCCTAACCAGGGTGCGTCTCCCCACAGCAAGACGCCTATTTACTGAGGCCTATCCTACATTCTTACACTAAATACATTAGTATGGCCACCCCATTACAGTACGTATTGAAAAACTTCACAGGCCAAGAACAGAGCATCATTAAACACTGTAGAGAACTCCACAAAAACACGAAAAATTTGACTCACTCCTGGCCTCAAGAAGGTACATTTGACCGTGCAGCCCTAGAACACGCCACAACATTCCTGGAAACAAAGTATTCCGGTTGCAAACTTCAAAAACATAAAAACGCCCTAGCATTATCTCGCATTTTCAAAGAAACAGCTGAACCAACATTAATGCCCACCGCCCCTCCCCGGCGTACAATATAAGCGGGATGTACCCTGCCCTTCCCGTAGATTCAGACCTAGGGCCAGCATCAAATAACAAAACTTCCGTGGGGATGTATCCTGAAACAATTATTAGTACAGACTTAGAGCCCAGATCGAATAACAAAACAGCCGTGGGCCACACTGGTATATGTCCAGAAGACCCCCTTCCTCCATTAAATGATCAGTTGATGGATCACACCCTAAGCCCGCCGTCCCTCACCGCCCAGAATTCAACAATAGAGGGCGCAATAGCAGGACTGCCAGGCCAGATAGATGCACAATTTACACTGAAACTCACACCAGCTCACAATAGTGTAGCACAACAGCTAGAGGAGGACGAAAACTGCGATACACTATCCAACGCTTCGCATTCCACCTCGCACACCTCATGCCCTGGTTCTCACACATCCTTCATTGGCGAGCACCAACTCTTTCCCACCCTACATCGCCTAACTAATGAACAACCGCCAGTCCTTCATAAGGAATCTAGGGTGGGTGGGCAAGAGTCACCTGAAATAATTACCCAGTCGCAAATAAACGAATGGATAAAGGATCATTGCATAGCTCATACCCCGTTCCTAAGCCACCTATCTCCACTGATCCCAACACCTTGTCCCTTATTAAACACCAACACCCTTCAAGCTCACAATGTCAACAGAATAAGCAATTGCCTTCAACTGTTATTCCCCAACGTGAGGATAGGCCCCTACTGTTGGATCACCCAATTGCTGATATGCAGTCTAGGGAGGGTACGCAAGACTTACCTGAGGTATTTTCTCAGGAGCACTTCAATAAATGGAGAAATGAGCGACATTTGAATACAAGTACCAATAGCATCACATTTAATGACCCAAGCACTAATATGATACCCGAAAGTCAGTCACCCAGCCCCACTAGCGATGCAGCAACTATCAGGCGCTTGTCAATGAAAGTGGAACAAGCATGCCACCAACTGACGAATCTTACGCATTTATTAGATGATGTGGTCATCACGGCTCCTCAATCTCAGAATGGTGTAGGGCCAGACACACAGTTACAGCAGACACTGCATACACACGCTCCTGAAATAACACAGGGTGCGACAGGGCCACACAGGCATGAGGGGGACATGTCCCAGAAACAAGCACCCACTACTAGTCTCAACCCCTTTCTCTTGCCCCCATCATCAAAGCCCACCCTCGATTTAACGAACAGCACAGAACAGACACTGCCCCATGACATAGAGAGAGGGAAAAATAAAAGGAGGAAAAAGACAGAAATAGAACAATTATAAGTATTAGGGACACACGGCAGGCCAGATGACACATCATACGACGTCACAGGTACAGCGTCATTACGCTCTGTCAGACAGAAAAATAAACGTAATTGGATGCTGCTCAGCAAACAAATGCCCTCACACTATACCGAATTAACACCTAATGAGATAGTAACGCTTAGAGAGGACTCTGACTTCTATGTCAGACCCTTCTCTGATAATCTGGCAGACTGCACTGATGAAGAGACGTTCCCATGGCCAAGAGGAGGGTCCTTACACCCACAACATTTGGCCACAGCACAAGACTGCATCTTATATAGTGAGGGAGACGAAGATTGGGACTATGACTATATGGCAGCAAGCCTAAAGATATGGCAGAAGCATGCACGTGAATATGACCCTACCCTGCATACACAACTAGTAGCACCAACAACTAGGGTAACATGCCAGATGCCCCTACTGTTCAAAAGCGCCAATGCCCCGCCTGTCTATGGTCCATGGTCCCAAATGGACAAAGACAATTTGAAGAAACAGCTCCTCCCACTGACAGAGGGCGCTGGCAAATGGATAGCAGCCCTGGAAAAGCACACTGCAGGTGTCAACTTAGGGATAGGAGATATGAAGAGTCTGCTCATCTCCATCATGGGGGAAGAAGCAGAAGACATATTCGCGTCAGTGCTAGCAAAATTACAATTACCGAAACGCAATATGATGGGGAGACATTTAACAAAATAAGAGCACACATCTGGTCCCAATTGCGTAGGAAATTCCCGGATGTCCCAGACATCGGGTCACTCATGTCACAGACAATGCAAGCAAATGAGGACCCAGCAGAATATATTTCAAGGATGAAGGAAAAATGGCATCAGGAGTTAGGAGACAAATGGAACGCAGCAGGAGGGAACAGTAGGCTTTTCTACCACATGGTAAAGAAAGGACTACCCACTGACATACAGGACAAGTTAGATGGGATAGTAGCAATGGAAGCCAAACCATGGCCTGAGATACAGGATCACATTATCCACTTCTGCAAAAAGAAGCAGGAAAAGGACAAGAATAGACAATTAGCCATTGAAAATGCAGCCGCAAAGTTAGTGCAGCAGAAACTTAATAAGAAAAAAGATCTTCCAGACACAGTCATGCTCACTTCACCAGTCAATCAAATGACTGCCGTTACCAATTTTCCACAAAATGCCCTAAATGCATTAGCAGGTAACACACAGGGAGCTGCACCACCTACACAGGCATAGCCCCCCTATGCCTATGCACAACAACAGTCATATGGCAATTCACAGCAGCCATATTATGGTAGCCAGCAGATGAGGCCTAGAAATACAGGCATGCAAGGCAGAGGAAGAGGTAGAGGGCTAGGACAACAAAGGAGCACACAACAGCTACGACCCCGGGTATGCTTCTACTGTCAGATACCAGGACACTTCATAATGGAATGCCAAACAAGAATGCAGGATGAAAGTAGGGGGGTGGTTGGGGGACCCCAGCAAATGCCGCCTAATCAGTGCCAACAACAGCAGCAAATACAACCACAACAAGTCCAACCTCAAATAATACAGTCCTATCTCCCACCAGTACAGCAGCAGCCCATGCAGCAACAACTACAGCTACAGGCTCCTGTAGTTACACAGTTACAGGTATCGACACCACAAGCACAGCCACAAGTGCAACAACCACAAACAACTATGTATCAAATGATGCCCCAAGTACAAGCATTCATGCCTCAGGGAGGCACAGTGCTTTCCCCCACCAATCCATTCACGCAGGGCACCATCCAGCAATACCAAGCTGGAGGATATTCCGGTTAGGACAGCCCACAGACAACTCTTGTGTGCCCAGTTTTGTCATGTACAACTGATGTCAGGGAGGACCCCATTGTTTTTGTCGCGATAAACAACAAAACATACAGCTTTCTCATTGACACTGGTGCTACTTACTCCTGTATCACAGGTGGAGCACTACCCATTTCAAATCAGATAGCGGACAACAGGGATTCTCTGGGGCAATAGCGAGGGTCCCCTTCACCAAGCCAGTACCAATAGAAGTAGGAGGTAAATGCGTGGAGCAGCGTCTGCTCTACTCGCCACGGTCCCCAGTGAATCTCTTGGGCCGTGACCTCATGGCTAAATTAAACATGTCCATGTCCATGATTGCTCTGTTCCAGGTACACCTTTGGCAAGGATGATAGCACTCACCGTGGACTCCTCCTTGAAAGATCAAATAAGAGCCCGCCCTGTGGTTGAACAAGCATTCTCCACTGCGGTACACATCATTGTTGCTACCACACCAGAACTGCACGGCCGCACTGTCCAGCTCCCAAAAGAGTTCCTCTTTCGTCCTCAGTCACAGAACTCTCAAGTACCAGACAAACACATGATCCTAGACATACATGCTTGTGAAATCACATCTACATATGGGGCCTTTCAAGCACTAGACGACAACGCCCAACCTCTGGGCCTGCGTCATCTTTATCGAACCCGGACAACTGGTTAGAGATATTTCGGACGCCCAACTGTTTGGCTCTCCCGATGATTATTTAAAAAGCGAAATTGTTTATTTAAATGAACTACCCCTTTCAGTGACCATAGAGATAAGAACACCCACTGCAGTCACACAATATGACTCCACACGCGAAGCAGACCTAGCTCAGGTACCTAGCAATCTGTGGACAAAAGGTCCAAATGATGTAGGCCTCATTCGATCAGCTGCACCATTCAGAATAACACTCAAACAGGGCGCTATACTCCCAAGAGTGCGCCAGTACCCTTTGTCCAAGGAAGCAGAGGAGGGAATTGCCCCTACCATACAGGCATTGCTGGATCAGGGAGTGATATACCCCTGCAGATCTCCTTGCAATACGTGCCTGTTTCCTGTGAAGAAATCAAAGTTGAACCAATGGTGTTTGGTTCATGATTTGCGTCCACTTAACAACATTGTCTTGCCAGAATTCCCAATAGTTCCTGACCCCTCAGTGATACTTACCAATATTCCTCAGAATGCACAGTATTTTTCCGTTATTGACCTAAAGAATGCCTTTTTTAGGGTCCCACTTCACCCAGACAGTCAATATTTGACCTCGTTCCAATTTCGCAATACCCAAATGCAATATACACATTTGCCACAAGGCTATTGTGAATCTCCCAGTGTCTTTAACAGAGTTGTCAAGGCCGATCTATCAAATTTTCAATGTGACAGTACTCTGCTGCAATATGTCAACGACATACTGCTCTGTAGTCCAACGGAGCAACAGTGCCGACAGGATACAATTGCTCTGCTCACAACACTAGCACAGAGAGGATATAAAGTAGACAAACAGAAGCTTCAATACTGTCAGAAAGAAGTACACTACCTTGAACAGTTGTTCTCAGCGTCAGGAAGAAGAGTTACCCAAGACAGAATACAAGCTATACAAGGTACCCCCCAGCCACACACAGTCAAAGATATGCAGAAATTCCTAGGCCTAGTGAATTATGTCCGACAGTGGGTCTTTGACTTCTCCACCATCACTGCCCCACTGCTGAAGGCCGTTTAAATGGCCAAAGACAGACATAACAAAATAGACTGGACACCTGAAATGACCACAGCCTTCACACAGTTGAAAGATGAAATTACAAATGCACCAGTGTTAGGATCCCCTGACTACACAAAGGAATTCTACCTTTTTACCCACTGTGATGGTCAAGCGATGACAGCAGTCCTTACTCAGAAATACCCCATTGGCCATAAGCCCATTGCCTACTTCAGCGGCATGCTAGATTCAGTAGTGAAAGGACACTATCCATGTGAACAGGCACTGACTGCCGCTGCATTCGTCGTTGAAAAAAGCACCCCCATAGTCATGGGTTCCCCGTTAACACTGTACACTGAACATGCTGTTTTTGCAATAATACAAAAAGCCAAAACAACTCTCACCACACAAAGAGTATCAGGTTACGAAGTCATCTTATCATTGCCATCTCTAAAAGTCGTTAAGTGCCACACAGTTAATCCCGCCACGTTCTTTGCCCACCCCATTGCAAGCACAGATGACGATCCCCATGACTGTGCCACATACTGTCCAGATGAGTCAGGAACAGCAAAGGAGGACCCATTGCCAGACAGTACATTGTACTTTGTTGATGGCTCCTCCACCATTGATCAAGAAACAGGGATCAGGTATACAGGAGCTGCAGTGGTTCGAGCACAACAAAATGACTCCTCTGATTCCCTAGACATTGTACAGCAAATTACTCTACCTTCACACTACTCAGCACAAGCGGCAGAACTGGTGGCACTGATTGCTGCCTTGAAAGAGGGCGCAGACTCACGCATCACTGTGTATTCAGATTCTGCTTATGTCACAACAACAACACATTCCAGTATCTTACGATGGAAAAGGCGTGGCTTCCTCAAATCAGATGGCACACCTGTAATGCACAGACAATTGCTTGAAGAGCTTATAGACACTTTGACACTGCCAACTGAAGTAGCCGTAGTAAAATGTGCAGCACACACAAATGGCCAAGACTTTGTCTCCAGAGGCAACGCTCTGGCAGACTGGGCAGCTAAAGCTGCAGCTAGGATGTCCACACCTGTACCACCACCACCACTTGATGTACCCCCCGAAGGACAACATGCTCCCATCTTGCTCGCACAAAATGTATTGCCAGAAATACAACAGGACAAACACGATGCACAGTCAGACACTCCTGAATGTACGCCTCCATATACAATTGACAGTACAGAGCAATATGATCACATCGCACAATTACATCTCAGAGAGATTCAGGAAAGTGCCCCATCACAAGAGAAGGAGTTATGGAAAAAAGAGGGGAGTACAGCAGGATACCTCAGATTTCATTTATAAACAAGTAATGACAGGAAAACCAGTCATGCCACAGGCCCTGTTACAAGTAGCGCTAGACCAGTTACACCTTCCCACACGTCTCCCGGGATAATATGACCACCATTTTACAAACTGATTGGTTCATCCCCAATGCCCATGAATTAGTACAGCTTTTTGTGAATAAATGTCTCATTTGTCAGCAATACTCACCACATCCCTCCATGAAAACAGTTGCATCTACAATTCCAAAACCAGATGGCCCTTTTAAAGAACTACACATTGATTATGTTGACATGATTGATCGATGCCAAAACTATCGATACCTCATTGTGGTAGTATGCCCATTCTCACGATGGATCGAAGCTGGACCATGTGTCCACTGTGATGCCAAAGCAGCAGCTAATTTCCTGCTCCGTGAGGTCATTTCGCGCTGGGGCTTGCCCGCCGCGATTCGCTCTGACAACGGCAGCCATTTTTCAAATGCAATATTTGCCCTTCTCGCAACCATGTTAGGGATCAAACATAAATTGAGCTCAGCATATCACTCACAAAGCAATGGTATTTGTGAGCGCCTTAACGGCCTGCTCAAAGGTAAAATAAGCAAGATAAGTGCACAATTGGAAAGAAATGGCTCTATTGTTTACCAATTGCCTTATCTGCACTCAGAAATTCTCCCAGCTCCGATCACCATCTCACACCCCACCAGCTTGTTACTGGTCGCTCAATAAATATGACAGTTCCCTCAATGCGACCCAAACTTGACTCTGAAACTTCTTCTGAGATTGTTAAAGCTGAATTATATGAATATTTGTGTGCACTAACACGTGCTGCGCAGTTCCTCTCTACCCAGGTATCAAACAGGAAGAACAAGGGCCCCACCTCTCCTGAGCTCCTGCCTATCTGTCCTGGCATGCACATTTTTGTCAGAAAAGCTGTTAGGAAGTGGAAGGATCCCAAATTTGAAGGACCTTTCATTGTGACAGACTCTTCACCCACAGCTGTCCGTATCGCTGAGAGAAAGGCATCGATACACAGGACCGATGAGAGGCTTCACCCTGCACCATCCCAGAACTGATCGATGACCAACTCCAGGAAGGCACCATGTTTCCCTTGACTATCACAGAGGAAGAAGAAGGTGATCGCATGGTCGTTTATGGCTTCAGTCGCAACAGAAGAACACGCTGCACAGAAATAAATCATGCTAAGTTATGTACATGCATATTAATATTGTTCCTTTTTGTGGGAGGGATAGTGGCAGCTATCAACTACCTTGCAATGTGGTCCTATCAATGTGACAAGAACACCCTTGTTATCAAAACGATAGCTTGTGCAAATGTCACTGTACGCCCCAAATTACCTTCTCCCCTGCCAGATGACATACCCTGTATTACATATTTTCAAATAAGCACCCCCGCGAATGAAAAGGGTTTGACAAGTTCTGCTACTGCTGCCACCATCTCAATTCATTATGAGCATAGCACGACATTCGCTCCTAAACCCAGTTACAATGCAATAGAATGGGATGGGGTCGTCAAGCTCACAAAAGGGCCCCCGAAGGAACTTGGTTTACGCAGACACGCCCTGCCAGCCTGGCTTCCTAAACATGTCATTCATTCCATCTTGCAACACCGCACATCATACCTCCAGTCCCTGCTTCCATCACACAGTTCAGAGGGGGACCATGGGGTCCATAATGCGCTGTTGGAAAACATCTGGTACAAAGAAATGACAGCAGTTGGTAAACAGTTTACAAACGAATCGTGTTATGTGTGTTCACATATTCCTCATGCAGTGGGCGCAGATAGACTGATTTTCCCTAGAGAAGTCCCCCCCCGCACTGCCAAATGCCTTCTGCATCTGTTTCTTTGCCGCATACAAGGGCAGATTCAAGTCCTTTACGCTGATATCGGCACCGCATATGTAAACACCACAGTATGGGACTATAATTATATCACACACAAGGTTATCTCTGGTACAGCAGACGTTGAAGGGGTACTACAGGAAATGAGAGGAAGAGGAGTACCCAACATGGACCTTAGGGCATTTCACATTAGGAAGCGTGGATTCATCACAGTAGGATTCCCTTCAGTAGTATGCAATGTGACAGCGCCTCACCCCCACCCATGCCCATGTCAGAACAGGACTATAATGTGTCTATGGGCAAAAGCTTACTTCGATAATCAGTGGCATGCCCCTGGCTTTATGCTCTGCAAAGCGGCATCCCTAGGACCCCCTTTCATAGATTCAGATTATGAAGATGGGATTGATTGGGAGGTTGAGGACGATTGTAAGGATATATGGTCACAGGAGGCTAAAAGATACACCCCAGGGACAAAGATATTTGCAACACCTGCTAAAATGGCATTTAAACTAAAAACACCTTTTCTTTGTTTCTTAGGAAATGGCACCGTACCTGTGGGTCGCAACACAAATTGCAATAACACTATTTTTAATCTGGACATGATGTTTGGCACCTCCGTCCTAATGGACCTCTACTGGGCTTGCAGAGAACACATCTATCTCCAGCTGCCTCCTCAATGGAATGGCCTATGTACACTGGTAACTCTACATGAAGTTCACCTGGTTGTTCCGGCAACAAACATCTCTCATATCCTTTCTCATCCTATGACTGGCGACGTCACCTTACTCCACCGCCATCGACGTACTGCCCAGTACTTTGCCAATACGGCCTTTGATGAAATTCCCCGGGAATTCCGCCTCTTTAACGATGCCCAGGTCTTCTTTGGAGGCCTGGTCCCACTGTTTCAAACGAAAGCAAATGCACGTTGAATTGAAGTGACACGATACGAAGTCATGCGGGCCCTCAACAGCACCAGAGATGGGCTCAATGCTATTAAGGAAGAACTACGCCCCCTGAGGCTTATGGTGTTGGAGAATCGGTATGTCCTCGACATGCTGACTGCAATGGATGGTGGAGTATGTCGCAAGATAGGAAAGAGCTGCTGCACGTTCATACGTCAAATGATGCCGAAAATGGATCGCTTACAAAGGCCTTTGAGGATTTGGATAATTTAGGGAAAAAGATGTATGAGGAAGGAGGTGCAATGCCAGACGTAGCTTCGGACTGGTTCAATTTTAGCTGGATGCCTTCATGGCTGACCGCTATCCTAAAGATGTTAATGCCGATTATCGGCTTGTTGTTGCTTTTGTGTTCTTTCATACAGATAGTGTCTCACTGTGTAAAAAGATTCAGCACTAAAGTGGTTGGAATGAATTATGCAAACACAGGGATTTACCAGAAGTTCATACGTAACAATACCAAACAAGGCAAGGGGGATAACAGGGCAATGTTAGAAATTGTCGAAGTAACCACCCCAAGTTCACCCCTATTGCAGACCCCTGCAGACACAGATCACCAAGTTCCAACTGCTCCCCCGCTCCCCCGAGGTAGAAACTTAGTAGGGGAACACTATACCATAAATACTTATGACACTCTAGTTTAGGAACATGACGGAGATTACGTCGAGTTAAGAGCACAGTTCAATCAGGATTACAAGTGCCCCTATGTCAATGACACCCCCTGGATGCTCCAGCGGGATGCAGAACCAGCAAAATACGCTGTGAGAGTGTTGTTCAAAAATGAACAAGAGGAGGGAAATGAAGCAGGGTCCCGTTTTACCATATAAGATACTTTGGGCCAACTTTGCTACACCTGCAACATGACACCCCCATATGGGCCCCACCAGCCACTGTATAGGAATCTGTTAAGTTGACCAAACTTTCTCACTGGTTCCTTTAGCTTCAAAGGCCCAGTGCCTTTTAAATAGCATTTCTCATATTTCTTCTGCGACACACACGAAGCTGCAGCTTTTGTCTTTCTTGGTCAACAACGGCCCAAACCCCACTCCTTGGATGCCCTTAGCCTGCGCTCACCCACAAGACCACGAGAACACGGAACTTCCTATCACAAGAGGAAGACTTTGGTGCAAGGGCTACTTGCAATTTTGCAAGTTCTCAATTTATTATAATTATTCTCGCTAGCTAGCCTTATGGAAACTTACGACAGCATCATGGCGTGCCAGTATCACCTCTAACCTCTTGGTCTGTTCTGCTTTTTATAAGAATTCTGAGAAATGACGATAAGCAGTTCCGATAACATGTCCAAATTGTGGTAGGACTGACGTACACAAACTGTCAAAAGATGAACCTGTGGTCCAATTGTTCCGTATTAAACCACTATAAAACGGCTGCCCACAGTCCACTCGGTGGATTACCCTACACTGGGTTCATGAGTCACATGTGGGTTCTCCCCGGTCGACCGTTAGTGCTCATTATAGAATTCTTGTCTTAAGATTGAATATTTGCTACTGTATTTTTAGCCAGCATTTATCTGTGCGTATGCTTCATTTATTAGAGAATGCATCTCTCTCTTTGTGTGATTTAAACATATGGTTTTCTCACTGCATTTATCAAAAGATATATTTCTCTCATACCATTTATCAAGTATTCATTTCCTTGTATGTATTATGATCATTGCTTCTTTTCATGCAACTGTATGCAAAATATCTCTCTCCACCTGATGTGATTTTTGCTCCATACTTTGACATATTTTACAGAATGTTTCTCTACCTTTTGTTGCAGTCATATTGTATCATTGAAGCACTTCATTATGTGCTCTTGTCATATTTTTAGCATGCATTCTGTTTCCTTTTTTCTTTGCTAAGACTTCCAGGCTCTTTATTGCATCTTAAAGTATTTTCTTTACACTTCTTGTTGAAGTGGTTTCATTGTAATAAAGTGCAAACAAGCCTGATTCAATTTCTATCATTTACAGGTGTGTTTTCTCATTTAAAAGGCAGCACCCCGGTACAAATTAAGCTGCCCTAAATTATCTCCCTTGAACAACTCTCTTATACAATCACTCATACAAGCAGACACTCATCCATACAGCCACTCTCACAATCACTCACTCTCACGTATAGTCATTTATATACCCCAACACTCACATATACTGCCTTTCACATATGAAGTTACTCACACATATACCACTGGGACATCCATTCACTCACCAACACACCCATACACACACTCACCCACCCATACAGCCCTTCACAGATGCACACTTGAACCCATACACCCAGTGAATCACCCACTCACACATCTATGCACAGAGTCATCCACCCCCACCCACTCACAAAGACACTCAGGCACCCATACAGATACTCAGACAACCAATCAATAACCCATATAGACAGTCATGTAGCTACTCACCAACCCATGCAGCCGCTTATACAGCAACTGACAGACTGATACAGACATTTACACAGTTTACTCACTAACCCATGCATTCAGTAAGATACACTTAATCAGTCACTTATACAATCAGTCACGCACCTACTAAATCATCCATTCAGACACTTATACACCCACTCATTCTTCAATACACCTTGGCATATATATATATATATAAAACATATTTAAACTTTAAAGAAATACACATTCACTGGATGATGTCATCAGTGATGTCATTTGAGATGTCATCAGTGATGTCATCAGTGATGTCACTGACCATGTCATGAGTGATGTAATATGTGACGTCATCAGCAGTGCATTGCGAGGGCGCGAGTTATAGTTAGCTCTACTAACTATAACAGCCGAATTTCTCTGGTTTTGTACGCGTGAAATGTCCAACTAACTATAACGTCCCTGAAACCTATGGTTTTTTCACTGAATTTCTAAGGTTTTTTAAATGCTAATTTCTAACTATAACGTGCCTGAAACCTATGGTTTTTTCAGTGAATTTCAAAGGTTTTTTAAATGCTAATTTCTAACTATAACGTCCCTGAAACCTATGTTTTTTTTAGTGAATTTCAAAGTTTTTTTAAATGCTAATTTCGAACTATAACATAGCAGTCACGTTTGCAGAGTGGTGGAGAAAGGTGAGCGTGGCCTTCAAACACCTTTTAGCAATCCCACTGTGTGGGATTTAGCGGAGGTAACAGGAGGGATAGTTAGCCCCCAACGTCAACCTTGGGGGCCAACTACCCCTTTTATTACCTCCAGTAAGTCCCACACAGCAGGATTGCTAACTTGTTATATCAGGCCCCACCCCCTCCCTGCACCACTGTGCAAACGCGCCCCCTGGCGAGTTGTAAGTTGGGGGATTAAGTCCCCTTGAATCCTGAAGGTCCCTGGGGGCCAACTAGCCCACCAGGTACCTCCAGTAAGCACCACAGAGCTGTGTTGCAGAGAGGTGTAAAAAGGGGCTTGGCCTCGAACCACCTCTCTGCAACGCAGCTCTGTGGCGCTTACTGGAGGTACCTGGTGGGCTAGTTGGCCCCCAGGGACCCTCAGGATTGAAGGGGACTTAATCCCCCAATTTACAACGCGCCAGGGGGCACATTTGCACACTTGTTATGTCAGGCCCCGCCCCCTCCCTGCATCACTGTGCAAACGCGCCCCCTGGCGCGTTGTAAGTTGGGGGATTAAGTCCCCTTGAATCCTGATGGTCCCTGGGGGCCAACTAGCCCACCAGATACATCCAGTAAGCGCCACAGAGCTGTTTTGTAGAGAGGTGTAAAAAGGGGCGTGGCCTCGAACAACCTCTCTGCAACGCAGCTCTGTGGCGCTTACTAGAGGTACCTGGTGGGCTAGTTGGCCCCGAGGGACCCTCAGGATTGAAGGGAACTTAATCCCCCAATTTACAACGCGCCAGGGGCACATTTGCACACTTGTTATGTCAGGCCCGCCCCCTCCTTGCACCACTGTGCAAACGCGCCCCCTGGTGCATTGTAAGTTGAGGGATTAAGTCCTCTTGAATCCTGAGGGTCCCTGGGGGCCAACTAGCCCACCAGGTACCTCCAGTAAGCGCCACAGAGCTGCGTTGCAGAGAGGTGTAAAAAGGGGCGTGGCCACAGACCACCTCTCTGCAACGCAGCTCTGTGGCACTTACTGAAGGTACCTGGTGGGCTAGTTGGCCCCCAGGGACCCTCAGTATTCAAGGGGACTTAATCCCCCAACTTACAACGTGCCAGGGGGTGCGTTTGCAGAGTGCTGCAGGGAGGGGGCGGGGCCTCCGGCGAGTTGCCGTTTAAAAAAAATATATATTTTCTGGGAGGGGAGCTGCGTGCCCCTTCCCTGGGCTACTTTTAGCCCTGGGGACCCCATCCCCCAGGGACTGAGCATTTTCTTTTTATTTAAAAAAAAACAAAAAAACGGGAAGGGGGCTGCGTGCCCCCCTTCCCTTGGCCACTATTGGCCCCAGGGACCCCACCCCCAGGGCCTGGCCAGTTTAAAAAAAAAAAATTATTATATTTCCGGGGAGGGGGGCCGCATGGCCCTCCTCCCCATGGCCATTTCTGGCCCCGGGGACCCCATCCCCCGGGGCCTGCCCTTTTTTCCTTTTTTAATTAACGTGGGGGGGCCCAGTGGCCCCCCTCCCAGGCCACTCCTGGCCCCGGGGACCCCATCCCCCGGGGCCGGCCCTTTTCATTGGGGACCATGGGGGGAGCCCCAATGCCCCCACGGTCCCGCCGGCTCCCCGCCTCCTGTGGGAGCCGGCATTGCTTTTGAGCAAGGGGAGCTGCTGACATGCAGCTCCTCTTGCTCAAAAGCAATCCTGCTTTGCTTCGTTGAAGCGAGAGCAGGTTTTCCTGCTCTCGCTTCAATGAAGCAAAGCAGAGTTTGCAATGACAGGGCGGGAGCTGTGCTCCTGCCCTGTCATTGCAAACAGCAATGTCCCGGGGGTGGGCACCCCGGGACATTGCAGGAGCCGGCCCTGGGGGGTGGAGGTCCCCAGGGCCATCAAGGGCTCCAGGAGGGGGGCCGCGTGGCCCCCCTCCCTTCATTTTGAAAGCCCCGGGGAGGTGGTGGTCCCCGGGGCTGGGGGCGAATTTGAATAAAGAGTGCCCCGGGGAGGTGGTGGTCCCCGGGGCATGTGGGGGGGCTCTTGCCCCCCCACACTTCTTCTTTTTTTTTTTAAACAGAGCTTCGGGGAGGTGGCGGTCCCCGGGGCTGCGGGGGACCGCGTGCCCCGCATACAATTAAAAGCCCCGGGGAGGTGGCGTTCCCCGGGGCTGCGGGGGCCCCTGCGGGCCCCCTCTATTTTTTTGGCCATTGCCCCCGGGACCTGGCCCACCCGGGGGCCTCATTAAAATGAAGCGCGGGAGCCCACGCTTCTTTTTTTAAAAATTTTCGGCGGGATTCACAACCCCAACGCGAATTCTGCCGTTTAAAAAAAAAATGCTTTTTTTGGCCCTGGGGGTCCTTGTGGGACCCCCTGAGCAGGCCTAGGGGGTCAGGGTGTTTCTACCCTGCCCCCTTTTCTTCTTTTTTAACCTCTTTTTCACTGTTTTCTTGTGACTCAGTTCTACTGAGCCACAAGATGGCTGCCAACACTTCCTGGTTTGGAGTGTTGGCAGCCAATCAGAGAGAAGCTCGTGCCCGGGAGGGTTCGCAACCCTCCTCGGTGCTCAGATATCAATATTTTTCTTTTTGCTAATATCTCAAGAACTACTGAACGGATTTACACCATTTAACAAAAAGGGCTCTTTCTGAACCAAGACCTACCTTTTTGCCAAATTTGGTGTAATTCCGTTCAGCAGTTCGGGCTGTAGCTTTGTCTAAAGTTTCCTATGAAAAATTACATGGGGAAAACGCGTTTTGGGCCCCCCCTTTTTTCTCGGCCCCCGCTTGTCGAATCACCCCAAAACTTTCGAGACAGGAGCTGACCGGAGTGCCCCACTAGTTTTGAAAATTTCGCGAAGATTCGTCAAATGACGCCAAAGTTATTGGGAAAACAAAAAACGCTTTTCCTATGGAAACTAGGTCCTAACCATAACTACCTACTGGTGACCGCCAGTAGGTAATATATATATATATATATATATATATATTATCTACTGGCGGTCGCCAGTAGATAGTTATAGTTAGGACCTATTATCCATAGGAAATTCGTAACATTCTATTCCCAATAACTTTGGCGTCGTTTGACGAATCATCGCGAAATTTTCAAAACTAGTGGGGCGCTCCGGTCTGCTCCTGTCTCGAAAGTTTTGGGGTGATTCGACAAGTGGGGGCCGAGAAAAAAAGGGGGGCCCAAAACGCGTTTTCCCCATGTAATTTTCCATAGGAAACTTTAGACAAAGCTACAGCCCAGAGCCCTCCCGCAGCCCCGGGGACCGCCACCCCCCGGGGCTTCTTTTAAAAAAAATTAATTAACCTGTGTGGGGGGGGGCTCATGCCCCCCCACACGCCCTGGGGACCGCCACCTCCCCGGGGCACTAATTAAACAAATGTGGGGGTCCGTTTCGGACCCCGAAGCCCGGGGACCACCACCTCCCCGGGGCTTAGTTGATGTTGGGAGGGGGGCCACACGGCCCCCTCCTGGAGCCTGTGGTGGCCCTGGGGACCGCCACCCCCCAGGGCCGGCTCCTGCAGTGTCCCGGGGTGCCCACCCCCGGGACACTGCTGTTTGCAATGACAGGGCGGGAGCCTCGCGGCTCCCGCCCTGTCATTGCAAACTGCTTTGGATATTGGAAGCATCCAAAGCAGATTGCTTTTCCACACGGGGAGCTGCATGTTAGCAGCTCCCCATGTGGAAAAGCAATGCCGGCTCCCGCAGGAGGCGGGGAGCCGGCAGGGTCCGTGGGGGAGTTGGGGTCCCCCCACAGACCCCAAAGGATAGGGCCAGCCCCGGGGGATGGGGTCCCTGGGGCAAGTAGTGGCCCGGGAGGGGGGCCACGCGGCCCCCCTCCCCAAAAGAAAAAAATAAATATAGGCCGGCCCCGGGGGATGGGGTCCCCGGGGCCAATAGAGGCCTTAGGAGGGGGCCATGCAGCCCCCTCCTCCAAAATTATTTTTAAAAAGTGGCCATGCCCTGGGGGATGGGGTCCCCGGGGCCAGAATCGGCCACGGGAGGGGGCCACGCGGCCCCCTTCCCCTACAGTATTTTTTTTTTAAAAGGAAAAAGGCATAAGGCCCTGGGGGATGTGGTCCCCAGGGCCCCAAAAGTAAAAGAAGGGGGCCACACAGCCCCCTTCAAAAAACAAAAAAGAAAGAAAAAGACGCGATCGAGCGTCAAGCCCCGCCCCTCCCTTAACCACTCTGCAAACGCGCCCTGTGGCGCGTTTTAAATTGGGAAATAATTCCCATTCAATACTGGGGGTCCCTGGGGCCAACTAGCCCACCAGGTACCTCCAGTAAGCGCCACAGGGCTGGGTTGCAGAGAGGTGGTCCAGGCCACGCCCCTTTTACACCTCTCTGCAACGCAGCTCTGTGGCGCTTACTGGAGGTACCTGGTGGGATAGTTGGACCCCAGGGACCCTCAGGATTCAAGGGGACTTAATCCCCCAACTTAAAATGCGCCACGGGGCGCGTTTGCACAGTGGTGAAGGGAGGGGGCGGGGCTAAAGGTGACATGTGTGCAAACAGGCCCCGTGGCGCGTTTTAAGATGGGAATTAAATCCCTTCAATCCTGAGGGTTCCTGAGGGCCAACTAGCCCACCAGGTACGTCCAGAAAGCACCACAGAGCTGCGTTGCAGAGAGGTATAAAAGGGCGTGGCCTCTGAACACCTCTCTGCAACGCAGCTCCTAGCGCATACTGGAGGTACAGGGTGGGCTAGTTGGACCCCAGGGACCCTCATGATTCAAGGGGACTTAATACCCCAACTTAAAACGCGCCACGGGCGCGTTTGCACAGTGGTGAAGGGAGGGGCGGGGCTTCAGGTGACATGTGTGCAAACAGGCCCCGTGGCGCATTTTAAGATGGGGAATTAAATCCCCTTCAATCCTGAGGGTCCCTGGGGGCCAACTAGCCCACCAGGTACGTCCAGAAAGCGCCACAGAGCTGCGTTGCAGAGAGGTGCAAAAAGGGGCATGGCCTCTGAACACCTCTCTGCAACGCAGCTCTCTGGCGCATACTGGAGGTATCTGGTGGGCTAGTTGGTCCCTAGGGACCCTCGGGATTGAGGAGGAATTAATTCTCCAACTTAAAACGCGCCACAGGGCGTGTTTGCAGACATGTCACCTCAGGCCCCACCCCCTTCCTTCACCATTGTGCAAATATTCCTCTAAAACCAGCCGAACTATGAATTCCGATTTACTCACCTGTTATCAGGAGAGACCTCAGTGCTGCATCTTTGAGCCCAGTACTGATCCTGAAAAGTAATTTTAACCGTACTTACTAGTAACTTGAATTTCCTTCCATAGGCTAACATTGACTGGTTTCACTTGGAAATTCTTCTAAGTGTGGAGTTTTGGAACTTTATAATATTCCTCTAAAATCAGCCGAACTACGAATTCCAATTTACTCACCTGTTATCAGGAGAGACCTCAGTGCTGCATCTTTGAGCCCAGTACTGATCCTGAAAAGTAATTTTAACCGTACTTGACAGTAACTTGAATTTCCTTCCATAGGATATCATTGCCTACTTTTTGCTGAAAAAGTTTGTGTCGATTTTTGAAACATACAAATATTCCTCTAAAATCAGCAGAACTACGAATTCCGATTTACTCACCTGTTATCAGGAGAGACCTCAGTGCTGCATCTTTTAGCCCAGCACTGACCCTGAAAAGTAATTCTAACCGTACTTACCAGTAACTTGTATTTCCTTCCATAGGAATCCATTGTCTGGTTTTCAGCAGAAAAGTTTCAAAGTGTCGATTTTCACAAACTACAAATTTTCCTTAAAAATCGCCTGTATGACTTAAACGCATTCTTTCAACTGTTTACAGGAGATGCACCAGTGCTGGATCCAGGATCCACCACTGAGTTAGAAAAAGTAACGATAACACTACTTACCTGCTAAGTGAATTTCCTCCCATAGGATAACATTGGTGATTCTATGTGAAAAAGTTTCAAAGTGTCAACTTTTAAAATACAATAATATTCCTTAGAAATCACTACTGTAACCAAAACGCTTTTACTCAACTGTTTACAGGAGATGTCCCAGGACTGAATCTAGGATCCAGTCCTGTGGTTAGAAAAAGTAATCCATAAAGTAACTAATTGCATTTAACTAGAAATTCACATTGAGCTCAATGTTGCATTGTGTTTGAAATTGTGTTGCCCATTGCAACAACTGTAACTACTGTACTTAAAAGTCTTTTGCCTATTTGCAAAGTATTTAAACTAAAGTAATTCATTCTGAGAAAGTATATTTTGTAATGTAATGTATAATGTAATTACAATGTAATTTAAAATAAAATATCTAAAACTAAATAGTTTAAAAAAATGTAGTAAATCAGTATCAAAAAAATAAATATAACAATTAATACATTTAAAAATTGTCATTTACAAAACCTTTGAAATTCACTGAAAAAAACCATAGGTTTCAGACATGTTATAGTTAGGAATTAGCATTTAAAAAACCTCTGAAATTCACTGAAAAAACCATAGTTTTCAGGCACGTTATAGTTAGAAATTAGCATTTAAAAAACCTTACAAATTCACTGAAAAAACCATAGGTTTTAGGGACAGTTATAGTTAGTTGGACATTGCACTCATACAAAACCTGTGAAATTCCCCCGTTATAGTTAGAGTTAGTTCAGCTAACTATAACTCGCGCCCCCGCAATGCACTGCTGATGATGTCACATATTACATCACTCATGACATGGTCAGTGACATCATATATATATATATGTATATATATATATATATATATATATGTATATATGTATATATATATATATATATATATATATATATTACCTACTGGCGGTCGCCAGTAGGTAGTTATGGTTAGGACCTAGTTATATATATATATATATATGACTGCTCCGTTACACCTTTGCCGGTGCACTCTCAAACGGGTGCTTAAATTGCGGCGGTGCGTCTGCGAAAATTATCCACACTCTGTTTTCTCGCTAGTATATCTCCAAGAAAGAAAGCACTCTTAGGGGGTTTTCTCATCCTTATTCCTTTATTAAGCAAACATGATGCGTTTTGGCATCCGCCTTAATCAAATGTTTGAATGCGCGCCAAAAGATCGTGCGTTTTTAAATTCAACAAAACATCACATGGCTCACATCGGCAAGCATAGTAATGACGGACATCAGATACCATTACATTATCTTACAAACATGGGCGCCATCTTGGCATTTCTCCCATTCGCATGTAGATATCCCCTATTACAGGTAATGTTACTCGCATAGGCATCAGCATTGTATAATACCCATGTTGTATGTCGATTGATTCATTAATAAATAAATTGCATCGCACCAAAGCTTTTAAATACCACATTTGGCGATAAGTATCTCCTGCCATTAAGGCGATCAATTGTGTTCGTAATTGAGCCATGTATTGGCTATAGCTACTGTGTAGATACAGCTTTACGCTAAGCACCAGAATTGAGCCGTGTATCGGCTATGTAATTCCGTCACCTTACAATTAAAATGGCATATACGTCAAATCTATCCTTTTGGTTAAAGACTCTTATATACTTTTTCATAAAAAGACAAGTTTTAGATTAAACTTGAAGAATCCATTAAATATAATCATACAAATACGAATCATTAACCACATTCATGTAAAAACCAGCATGTTCAGTCTCCCAAATGTATTGCCAATTCCTCCCCACCATTCATCCCATTTGGAATCTTTGTCTGCAGATCGATGATATACCTCGATTCTAACCTTCTTAATCTGAGCACTCTATCCCCTCCTCGTACATTAGATGGTACATAGTCGATTCCAAAGTAACGCAATAGATCCCTATTGCTATCGTGTTTTTCTGCGAAATGCCTCGCCACAGGATATGTCACATCCTTTTTGGCTATTGCTCGCATATGCTCTAGAATACGAATTTTGACGGGGTGGATGGTGCTACCAATGTACCTCAGTCCGCAAGGACATGATAGACAATACACGGCAAAGGCAGTGTTACATGTCAAAAACTTATTTATCGTTATAGATTTTTTTATTCCAGGTACATTGTATGTGAGTGTTCTTCTACTGCCAAGACATGCCTTGCATTTACCACAAGGGTAAAACCCCTCATTTCTCTAAGGGTACTTGTCATATTCGATTTGACCCCCAAATGGCTATGTACTAGGCAGTCTCTCAAAGATCTTGCATTTTTAAAAGTTATTTGAGGTGTCAATGGTATGTCCGATCCTATGATATTATCTGTTTTTAAGATATGCCAGTTTCTTCTCAATATTCTGGTAAGGTCATTGGCATTGTCTGAGAAAGTGGTTATCATCCTGAACTGTCTTGCTTTTACATCTTTCTGTCTCTTTACCTTTTCTTTCAATAAACTTTCTCTTGAGATGCCTTCAACCCTCTGTAACGTGGTATTCAGCAAATTATCATCGTATCCTCTCTTCCTGAATCTGTCCTGACTGGCTCGAACTGCAATTTTAAAAATCCCCCTCCTCAGTACTGTTTCTTTTTAACCTTAAAAACTCCCCATAGGGGATACTTTTTATCAGTTTGGGTGGGTGGTTGCTTTTAGCATGTAAAATCGAGTTGCCAGCTGTAGGCTTACGAAACAATGACATGCTAGGTTTGCCTCCAATGATGCTGACTTTCAGATCCAGGAAATTGACCGTCTCAGAGCTGACTTCCCCGCTAAATTTCAAGTTATTGTGATTTAAATGATCGATAAATATCAATGCTGATTCTGTGGTCCCTTTCCAGACTATACATAAGTCATCGATATATCGATGCCAGGATATTATATTACATATCCAGTCCTTATTTTCAGGCGACCTGAACACGTGCTTCTCCCACCAGCCAACGAACAAGTTCGCATAGCTGGGAGCGAAGCAGGTGCCCATCGCTGTACCAGACATCTGTCTGTAGTATTCCTGTCCAAACATAAAAATGTTGTTCTTAAGACAAAATTCCGTAAACTGCAGCAACATCTTATTGTGCTCAGTAAATTTTAGTGGTCTTTTTGTCAAGAAATACTCTACAGCCTCTAAGCCATGATCATGATTAATGCAGGTGTATAAGCTCGTGATATCCAAGACAATTAATTTATATCCAATGTCCCAATGTAATGTTTCCATACAACAGAGGAAATCCTTGGAATCTCTAATATACGATGGTAACTCAATCACAAATTTAAACAAAAAATGATCAATAAAAATGGACAGATGTTCAGTCAATCCCCCTTGTGAAGACACTATCGGTCTCCCTGGCGGTTGCATAGAGTTCTTATGAATTTTGGGGTTATGATAAAACGTAGGTACAGTGGGATTGAGGCATCTAAGAAACAAATATTCATCAGTGTCCAACATCATTTTATCATACCATGTTTTTATTAAATCATGATATCTGTGTACACTATCCAGATACGTTTCTTTAGTTATTTTCCTATAGCAAGTCTCGTCCGAGAGTTGTCTATATGCTTCATTGCAGTATTGTTCTCTTGTCTGGAGAACAACATTGCCACCTTTGTCCGAAGGTTTGCACACAATTGTCTCATCTTTTTGTAGATTCATTAGGGCCTTCCGTTGTTCTTTAGTTATATTTTCCTTCTTGCTCCTCTTTTGTTTAGTTCGTAATGTTAAGAGATCGTTGTTGACAGTTTCAGAGAATATGTCTATGGCATCCAAAGGAAGATGTGGTAGGAACTGAGCGGTAGCTTTAAAAGGACTATTATCCTTCTCTTGTT
This sequence comes from Calotriton arnoldi, assembly GCA_963921515.1. Taxonomy (NCBI): domain Eukaryota; kingdom Metazoa; phylum Chordata; class Amphibia; order Caudata; family Salamandridae; genus Calotriton; species Calotriton arnoldi. The sequence goes on from CAWUFW010002498.1 coordinate 727,791, forward strand.
CGATACCAAGTTGTACTGTTCTTTGTACAGTGTCCATTATAGACCTATTTACGCCACTGTCATCCATTCTTAATGACTCCATATCCTCTAGAGCTGCCAAATCTTCACCAGTTAGCGCATCCGTTGTTCTTTGGGCGCCTTGTGATTTTTAGTCTTGATGACATTTGGTTTAAGTTTGAAGTATTTGTGTAACTTAAGTTTTCTTATCATTTTAAAGAGGTCAATCTGAGTCTGAGTGTATTCAAATGCATTTGAAGGGCAGAAAGATAGACCCAGCCTTAACACATCCTCCTCATCGGCTGTTAGTATCTTCGATGTTAGATTAATGATGGTTAAGTTCTCAGCTTCCATTCCTACTTCCATTTCTTGCCCCTCTTGCTACGTGTTACTCTTTGCGACTCGTTGATTTATCTGGCTCCAGCCACCCCTTCTGGTTGGTCTTTTGCCCTTTCTGGGGGTTTGTTCTTCCCTCCTCTTAGCCATGTTTGGCGCATTAATCGAAATTCCTCCTGAAAAGGAGTTTTCTTCATTCTTGACGTACCTGCACCATCATCGCCTGAGGATTCACTTCCAGTTACCTCTGATTCTGAGGTTTCCACCCTCACGGTTGTTGCTGTGGCCTCCTTAGCTATTAGATCTTTTCTTGGCCCATCAAACTTCCTCGCAAAGGTTAAGACACGACCTAAAGCATAGTCGCGTTCATCCCTCTCGAATTTCTCTTGCTTTCTTTGCTTTATTTTCATTTCATTTTTAGAAGGCGCTTCTCCATTTGCTCTCTCAATTCCTCTGCCTTTGTTTTCTCCTTTTCTCCTTTTCATCTTTTTCAATTTCTTTTTCTAATCTTTCGATTTCCTGAAGAGCTTTCTCCCGGTCACTCCATGCAAACTTAACTAGTATAGCCAGCATGCCTTTACTCGACTGGGCAGTATGTTCAGCCCACTCCTCGAGAAGTTGTAGATCGGGGTTCTCATATGCAGGAATAGTGTATATTCTTAGTCCCCTCGGAACTCTGTCAACATCGATATAACTTTGTAGGGAGGTTGCCTCCCACCATTTTCTCAACTCACGTTCATACACTCTCTCTAGTGCTATGAACTTGGAAGTTAGATTCGTGCTGGTTATTGAATCCCTCTGCCTTTGTGGTTGTTCGGCTGTTGGATTCTTCTTAAACATGTCTAGAGCCGCTTCGCGCCGTTACATTAAACATATTGATGTTTGCTCACTTTGTCACAGGTTAGATGGGAAGTCTTCCTTCTGCCCCCTCGTTCTGTCGTAATGTCTGAAATAGGCTCGCGCTTTGAAATCGAAGTCGCTTACCCGCTGTTTGAAGCACTGCTCCGGGCGTCCTCCGACTCACCGAATGCCAGCTTCATGGGCGGTAGTCTTTCAGTAGCGGTGCTGCCGGAAATTAAATGACTGCTCCGTTACACCTTTGCCGGTGCACTCTCGAACGGGTGCTTAAATCGCGGCGGTGCGTCCGCGAAAATTATCCACGCTCCGTTTTCTCGCTAGTATATCTCCGAGAAAGAAAGCACTCTTACGGGGTTTTCTCATCCTTATTCCTTTATTAAGCAAACATGACGCGTTTCGGCATCCGCCTTAATCAAATGCATTCAAGAACCCTGGGCCTCAATCAGTACCCTTACAAACTAGACTAGGGGGGCAAAGCCTTTCCCCTTCCAAGCCCATTTCCTCCATTTTTTTTATATACTGTGAGGAGCGGTTAACTCTCGAGTGGTACTAGGCTTCTCACTTACTAACCTTCCTAATTTTTGCCTTCCAATCTATCAACCTGGGAGCAGAAGGAGATATCCAAAAAGTGGTAATCAAGGAGCGAGCCATAAGCATTGCAATACATATAAAGTGCTCTATATCCTTTTGCCCTGGCCTCTTCCATCCCAAAAATCTAAAAGTGCTATTCTCGGGGTAAAGTGCATATCCCTTTCAGTTGTCTCCTCGACTGCCCGAAACACGCCCCTCCAGAACTTCTCCAATTGGCCACACGACCAGAACATATGTAGCCAGTCTCCCGGATGACCGCATTTTGGGCAATTTCCTGAGCAGCTGGGAAGCATCCTGTTTACAAGTTGTGGAGTAAGGTACAACATCCAACCATTAACAAAAAGCCATTCAATGGAAATTGGCTCCTTTTAGGGTGGAGTAACTAAGCTCAAAGTATCTTTCCCAGTGTGTCTCTTTAAATTTTATCCTCATAAGATTATCCCATTTAGTTCTAGTCTTCAAAACCATGTAATTCGGCCCATGATGCAATTCCTTATACCAATTGCTTAGAGAGGTATTGATGTTATCCTCCCGAAACAGCTGTTTAACCATATTTCTTGAGGATTCTATATCCTTTCCTGATAAATTACTAAAGATAGCCCTTATTTAGGTATATATAAAAAAGTGGAAATGCAATGAGATATCTTCCCTAGAAATAGGGCCTGAGGGGATTTCAGTCTAGCCCCTTCAAACAAATCCCCAAACATTTGTAATGGATAAGTCCTCCCATTTTCCTATTGTGTCCTCAATCAAGGCGAGGAAAGAGACTGGCAATAGTGCAAGGGAGTCTCTGCGTTAATCTGGGGGATTCTATATTTTCTAGAGACTTTGGGCCTGATTACGATCTTGCGGATAGCGTTACTCCGTCACAAACGTGACAGATATCCTGTCCGCCGTATTACAAGTCCATTATATCCTATAGAACTTGTAATATGGCGGACGGGATATCGTCACGTTTGTGACGGGGTATTCCATCCTCCAAGATCGTAATCAGGCCCCTTGTTTTTTAACAACCAAATGAGATCTAATAATTTGCACCTTACGTTTTTCGGCTCAATAAAGAGAGCAAATAATAAGGGGAGAGAGGGCAGCCTTTGTGGGTGCCTCAATTTAGGTTGATTTGCCCTGCCGAGGAATTAATAATCATTAACTGTGCTGTCACCCCTTGGTATAATAGCTGAATTGATCTCGTAAACTGGGGTGGAAAATGAAACTTCTTCAAAATCCGAAATAAACACCTCCAGTTTAATAGATCGAAAGCCTTCTATGCATCCAATAAGATGTTCACTGCTGGAATAGTATCTGTGGTTACCATATCTATGAATTAAGACATAAAATGAGTATTTGAGAATAAATCCTGGCCCCTAATAAAGCCGTTCTGATCTCTCACTTTGAGAAATTGGGCTATCTTATCAATCCGATTCACTAGGATTTTATTATAGATCTTATAATCTGAATTTACCAGAGAAATAGGTCTATAAGATTTTGGATCAACAGCCTCTTTCCCTGTCTTTAAGAAATTCACCAAAACACCTCTCTGAAATGAATAAGGAATCTGACCACCAGCAAGCAGATGATTAAAAAGAATCAAAACCCGGGCCTTAAAGCAAGATACAAAAGTTTTATAGAACTCCGAGCTGAAACAATCTTACCCAGGGTCTTACCATTAGGGAGCTATCTTATGACCTCCTCGATCTCCTTTTCTGAAATGGGGTTTGATAAAATCGATGTTGCCTCTTCCGTCAAGGCCGGCAGTTTTACTCTCAAAAGGAAAACATCAATTTGCAGTGCCTGTCCTCTGTTTCCAATTGCAAAAGAAACAATTGATGGACGGAATGCTGAACAATGCAAACATTCACCCCCAGTCACAAGGATCTGGGTTAAATCCATCATTCTTTTGCTCACCACACCACCCCAGTTTGGACCCAGCCATATGCAAATCAGTCTTGACCCTGTTTCTTGTGGGAACAGTCCAGCCCGAACTGCCAAGCCAGGTCCTCCCTGGACCGGAAACAAGCATCCTGGGACCGGTTTCAGGGCATCACCCTTCTTCAGCCAGGCTAGCTTGAATCCAGTGGTGTAGTGAGCACGGGACCCACGTCTGGGCATACCCTTCCCACTTAGGGCGACAAATGCAAAAGAAACAATTGATGGACGGAATGCTGGACAATGCAAACATTCACCCCCAGTCACAAGGATCTGGGTTAAATCCATCATTCTTTTGCTCACCACACCACCCCAGTTTGGACCCAGCCATATGCAAATCAGTCTTGACCCTGTTCCTTGTGGGAACAGTCCAGCCCGAACTGCCAAGCCAGGTCCTCCCTGGACCGGAAACAAGCATCCTGGGACCGGTTTCAGGGCATCACCCTTCTTCAGCCAGGCTAGCTTGAATCCAGTGGTGTAGTGAGCACGGGACCCACGTCTGGGCATACCCTTCCCACTTAGGGCGACAAATGCAAAAGAAACAATTGATGGACGGAATGCTGGACAATGCAAACATTCACCCCCAGTCACAAGGATCTGGGTTAAATCCATCATTCTTTTGCTCACCACACCACCCCAGTTTGGACCCAGCCATATGCAAATCAGTCTTGACCCTGTTCCTTGTGGGAACAGTCCAGCCCGAACTGCCAAGCCAGGTCCTCCCTGGACCGGAAACAAGCATCCTAGGACCGGTTTCAGGGCATCACCCTTCTTCAGCCAGGCTAGCTTGAATCCAGTGGTGTAGTGAGCACGGGACCCACGTCTGGGCATACCCTTCCCACTTAGGGCGACAAATGCAAAAGAAACAATTGATGGACGGAATGCTGGACAATGCAAACATTCACCCCCAGTCACAAGGATCTGGGTTAAATCCATCATTCTTTTGCTCACCACACCACCCCAGTTTGGACCCAGCCATATGCAAATCAGTCTTGACCCTGTTCCTTGTGGGAACAGTCCAGCCCGAACTGCCAAGCCAGGTCCTCCCTGGACCGGAAACAAGCATCCTGGGACCGGTTTCAGGGCATCACCCTTCTTCAGCCAGGCTAGCTTGAATCCAGTGGTGTAGTGAGCACGGGACCCACGTCTGGGCATACCCTTCCCACTTAGGGCGACAAATGCAAAAGAAACAATTGATGGACGGAATGCTGGACAATGCAAACATTCACCCCCAGTCACAAGGATCTGGGTTAAATCCATCATTCTTTTGCTCACCACACCACCCCAGTTTGGACCCAGCCATATGCAAATCAGTCTTGACCCTGTTCCTTGTGGGAACAGTCCAGCCCGAACTGCCAAGCCAGGTCCTCCCTGGACCGGAAACAAGCATCCTGGGACCGGTTTCAGGGCATCACCCTTCTTCAGCCAGGCTAGCTTGAATCCAGTGGTGTAGTGAGCACGGGACCCACGTCTGGGCATACCCTTCCCACTTAGGGCGACAAATGCAAAAGAAACAATTGATGGACGGAATGCTGGACAATGCAAACATTCACCCCCAGTCACAAGGATCTGGGTTAAATCCATCATTCTTTTGCTCACCACACCACCCCAGTTTGGACCCAGCCATATGCAAATCAGTCTTGACCCTGTTCCTTGTGGGAACAGTCCAGCCCGAACTGCCAAGCCAGGTCCTCCCTGGACCGGAAACAAGCATCCTGGGACCGGTTTCAGGGCATCACCCTTCTTCAGCCAGGCTAGCTTGAATCCAGTGGTGTAGTGAGCACGGGACCCACGTCTGGGCATACCCTTCCCACTTAGGGCGACAAATGCAAAGAAACAATTGATGGACGGAATGCTGGACAATGCAAACATTCACCCCCAGTCACAAGGATCTGGGTTAAATCCATCATTCTTTTGCTCACCACACCACCCCAGTTTGGACCCAGCCATATGCAAATCAGTCTTGACCCTGTTCCTTGTGGGAACAGTCCAGCCCGAACTGCCAAGCCAGGTCCTCCCTGGACCGGAAACAAGCATCCTGGGACCGGTTTCAGGGCATCACCCTTCTTCAGCCAGGCTAGCTTGAATCCAGTGGTGTAGTGAGCACGGGACCCACGTCTGGGCATACCCTTCCCACTTAGGGCGACAAATGCAAAAGAAACAATTGATGGACGGAATGCTGGACAATGCAAACATTCACCCCCAGTCACAAGGATCTGGGTTAAATCCATCATTCTTTTGCTCACCACACCACCCCAGTTTGGACCCAGCCATATGCAAATCAGTCTTGACCCTGTTCCTTGTGGGAACAGTCCAGCCCGAACTGCCAAGCCAGGTCCTCCCTGGACCGGAAACAAGCATCCTGGGACCGGTTTCAGGGCATCACCCTTCTTCAGCCAGGCTAGCTTGAATCCAGTGGTGTAGTGAGCACGGGACCCACGTCTGGGCATACCCTTCCCACTTAGGGCGACAAATGCAAAAGAAACAATTGATGGACGGAATGCTGGACAATGCAAACATTCACCCCCAGTCACAAGGATCTGGGTTAAATCCATCATTCTTTTGCTCACCACACCACCCCAGTTTGGACCCAGCCATATGCAAATCAGTCTTGACCCTGTTCCTTGTGGGAACAGTCCAGCCCGAACTGCCAAGCCAGGTCCTCCCTGGACCGGAAACAAGCATCCTGGGACCGGTTTCAGGGCATCACCCTTCTTCAGCCAGGCTAGCTTGAATCCAGTGGTGTAGTGAGCACGGGACCCACGTCTGGGCATACCCTTCCCACTTAGGGCGACAAATGCAAAAGAAACAATTGATGGACGGAATGCTGGACAATGCAAACATTCACCCCCAGTCACAAGGATCTGGGTTAAATCCATCATTCTTTTGCTCACCACACCACCCCAGTTTGGACCCAGCCATATGCAAATCAGTCTTGACCCTGTTCCTTGTGGGAACAGTCCAGCCCGAACTGCCAAGCCAGGTCCTCCCTGGACCGGAAACAAGCATCCTGGGACCGGTTTCAGGGCATCACCCTTCTTCAGCCAGGCTAGCTTGAATCCAGTGGTGTAGTGAGCACGGGACCCACGTCTGGGCATACCCTTCCCACTTAGGGCGACAAATGCAAAAGAAACAATTGATGGACGGAATGCTGAACAATGCAAACATTCACCCCCAGTCACAAGGATCTGGGTTAAATCCATCATTCTGTTTCCAGCCAGATCCTTTGAGTACAGATTGGCATAACAATCAAAAAACCTTTCTAATTTCCTCCTCCTTCTACGCACATTGCCCAGTCAAAGGATTCCTAATTTTAGTGATCTGATTGCAATTGATCCTCTCCTTTGCCCTCCAGGCCAAAAAGCAGCCTTTCGATTCGCCCTCCTCATAGACTTGTTGTAACAACGTCTGATTATTGCCCAAAGCCTTTTGTAAATAAAAGTCCCTTATCTTTTTGTTTGCAATGATATATCTATTCCCTGACAGGGGTAACCCTAAAGCCTGGTAAACTCTATCAACTTCTTCTTGCAGGGTGGCCAATTCTTCCCTCTTTTGTTTACCCAAAACGCTTGTATTGAAATGAGGCCCCCCCCCTAATAGTCAATCAATCAATCAATCAATCAATCAGGGGTTTATAAAGCGCACTACTCACCCGTGAGGGTCTCAAGGCGCTAGATAGTACATTTAAAGGCCTCCCAAATGGATGATATATCTGCTGATGACTCATTGGTCGTAAAAAAAACTAATGATCTCCAGTGTAATCAAGTCTATTATTTCTTCTTCTAAAATGATTGTCTTGTCCATCACCCACCTCCTAACCCTGCAAGGTATAGGGACGATACATCTTAACACTACCGCCCAGTGTTCGGTCAAGCTGCTGGCATGATGTGAGATATCATACATAGGGAATGAAGGGGGTCCTAAACACATTTCAATTTAATAAGCCATATGAAACCTTTTAGAAAAAAAAGTGTAAGACCTGGCTTACGCCTTGTTTCTCCACCACATATCCCCCACCCCTAAGCGGAGAGAGATATCTTTAAAGAACCTTTCTGTTTGCCTCTTTCTTTGCACCCCACCTAGGTTAGAGGAGTCCAAACACAAATCTGGTACAAAGTTGAAAATATCTCAATTAAAGGCTGACTTGCAAATAGCTAAGTTCCCATCCCAACTTCCATAAGTACTTTGGATTATCACTTACGGAACCATAATAGGAAACCAAGTTAATTCTCCTGCTATTTAAATGTAACTGCATTTTAGAAGCTGTGACTCTGCATGCTTCAGAGATTACAGAGGTGGCTTTTTTCACATTGAAGATTGCTGCTAACCTTGTATTTTCTGGACTTCTGGTTTATCGTTCCTCTGGTGCACACTCTGATTTTCTAGAGGCTTGGCGTCAAGCGCTGGAACCCTTTTTGGCCTATCAAACCTTCGCCATTCTTGGCAATTTTAATTTTACCCTAGAAGGTGGTAAAAGCCCCCACCCACATAGCGGGGCACACTCTAGATGGTATCTTCTCTAATTCTAGTGACCTTACATTTAATTAAACCATCCCGCTTAGCTGGGCTGATCATCATGTTATTACTTTTAAAGTCAGCTGTTCGTCTCTGATGCTGAAGTCGAGGGGCCTGTCAGCCTCTAGGCCTAAGATAATTTGTGGGAGGAACTGGAATAAAATTACTTCTCATGGCTTTGAACAGGCACTTAATTAGACTATTACTAATTCAGGGACCTCATCTAACTTTTCGGCAGAAGGTTTTAAGAACTGGATAGTGGCTGCCCTTGATATTGTTGCTCCTGTGACTACCAAACGTGGTACCAGATCTAAACCCTGAGCACCCTGGTTTTCTGACGATTTATAAAAACTGTGGCACACCCGTCGTAAACATGAACGAAAATGGTACCTGATCTTGATCCCACTGATAAAGTGGGTCACAAAGCGCTCCTACTTCAATACAAACTCGCCATTCATCAAGCTAAATCTACTTTTATATAGAAAAAATAAGAGTGGCAGGTAACTTCTCTAAGGAGCTTTTTAGAGTAGTTAGAGAGCTCTCGCAGCCACTTATTCCTGGTCTCGCGGATCCCTCACAACAATTCAGTGATAGATTGGCCACTTATTTTAGAGATAAAAGTCTTAATATTTACTCTCTCTTCTTCTGTTGAATATAGTTTTTCGCTGGGCATCTCCTCAACTGGGTCTTCTAGGTTGACTGTCTTCCCCTTGATTTCTGTACAGAACACCAAGGAGTTTTTGATGAATCTTAAGTCAGGGTCCCACAATTGAACCCTTGTTCACCTCCAATTTTACAGCTAGCTCCTGATTGTATTTTCAAGACTTTACAGGGAGTACTCAATCATGTTATTGACTCAGGGCGTTACCCACAACTATGGAAGGAAGCCACTGTTATCCCACTTTTTAAAAAAAACAATTCTGACTATGATGATATGGAAAACGTCCGCACTATCTCACTCCTGCCTGCCCCTGCCAAGATATTGGAGAAATATCTTAATCAAGAACTTGTGAAGTTAATTGATAATGGTGACATTCTTGACCCCTCGCAGAATGGCTTCAGAAGCGGTTATAGAACAGAGAATGATCTTGTGGCCCACTGCCCTCGGCAGCCCCCCCTCACCCCCACGCCCAGAACCTCGGCATCATACTCAACTCCCCCCTCACCATGACCCGACCTGACTGCTTCAACACCCTCCGCATCCTTCGCAAGACCTTCAAATGGATCCCCATTGAATCAAGAAAGACCGTCACCCACGCACTCATAACCAGCAGACTGGACTAAGGAAACGCCCTCTATGCCGGGATCAACAAATCTCTGCTCCGCAAGCTCCAGACCATACAGAACACCACAGCCAGACTCATCCTCGGCATCCCTCGACACGAACACATCACCTAACACCTGCGAGACCTCCACTGGCTCCCCGTCGAGAAGAGAGTAACCTTCAAGATAGTCACCCATGCCTACAAATGCATGCACAACACCGGACCCCAATATCTCAACGAAAGAATCTCCTTCCACGTACCCAAGAGAAACCTCTGTTCCGTAGACCTCACCCTCGCCAAAACCCCCCGCATCCACAGAGCCAGAACAGGTGGAAGAGCCTCCTCCTACATCGCGGCAAAGACCTGGAACGAGCTCCAGATCAACATCAGACACGCCCCCACTCTGTTCATCTTCAGGAAGACCCTCAAGACCTGGCTCTTCGACTGACCGGACCTGCACCACCCCCAGCGCCTTGAGACCCTTACGGGTGAGTAGCGCGCTTCACAATTCTCTGATTGATTGACTGATAGCATCAGACGGCAGGTAGACCAGGGAGGGGTGACTGTCCTGATGCTGGCTGATTTATCAGCAGCCTTTGATGCCATCTCATCCATGTGCCTGGTGCGTAGACTTCATCAGGTGGGTGTTAGTGGGAAGGCCCTTGACTCTGCCACTCTTTTCTCACTGACAGGATACAAGTTGTGAGCTCTAGTGGGTTCAGAGCCAAGGCTTTCAGCATTCCTTGCGGGGTCCCTCAGTGGTCCTCGCTTAGCCCTGCTCTCTTTAATCTGTATGTAGCTCCCCCTGCAGAATTAATACATTCTTTTGGCTTTCAATCGTTATCATATGCTGATGACACACAGATTATTGTTTCTATCTCTGATAATCTAGCCCCTATAGCCAATAAATTAAATCTCTGCATGTCCAGGATAAATAACTGGATGAAAGATTTTTTTAAAGCATAAAAACGATAAAACTCAGGTCTTGGTGATTGGCACTCAAGACTATTTGGACTAACAGTGATGGCCTGAGGAATGTGGAAGCAGAGAAGAACCTCAGGGTCATTTAAAAAAAAATTTTTAATGAATATTTTTATTATTTTCAAGAACAGTGAAACCAAAACATAGTTCAGTTACAGCCATACCTCAGGGTCATTTTTGATACCTCTTTAAATTTTGAGGCACAGGTTAATCATACTACGAGTACATGCTTTCACTTAATCAGGAATCTCAGGAAAAATGTTCTGTTTATTCCAATTAAATTGCGTCACTTGATGGTCACTGCTTTAATTTCAATCAAATTGGATTATTGCAATGCACTTTATCTGAACATTAATGACGCCTTACTGAACAGATTGCAAGTGGTGCAAAATGCGGATGTTCGCCTTATTCTCAACATGCTTAAACGAACTTCGATTAGAGAGGGTATTTGCTCATTACATTGGCTTCCTGTCAGGAAGCGGGTTGTGTTTAAAGCTATATGCCTGGTCTTTTTAGCCCTCCATCACAAAGGCTCCAAACATGTCTTTGCACTTATTAATTAGTATGTCCCAGGCAGGCCGCTCAGATCTTCTTCAGGCAGTAAAGTCATCATTCCAAGGTCTCGCAAAGTCAGATGGGGTGGCCGTTCTTTCTCTAGGGCCGTGGTCAGGCTAAGGAACACTTTCTCTGCCCATATTGCTAGTCTTGATTCTTTTGTTGGGTTTAAAAAAAACTCTAAAAAGCTGGCTTTTCTCATCTTAAGTTTATGGTGCCTGGCATTCATTATGGAGTTCTGCTTTGGCCTAGTGCTTAGATACCCTTGGGTTTAAATGCACTTTATAAATGCTCATTTCATTTAATCTGGAGTATTGCACGGTATTCCTCGCCATCTGTGATAAGGAGCTGATATCTGGCTAGCAACTCTTTATTGACCAAAATTGCAACTCCCCTTTGAGTGGAATCCACGGAGGAAAAAAACCTACCCTAATATCTCCAAGACTGTACCTTATAGATTTCTTGCCCCCTAAGCCAATGAGTCTCCTGCATTAAGATTACGTTGGTCTTAAATTGCATACACCAAGCAAAAATAGCTTCCCTCTTAACCTTGTTATAAAGTCCGTTGACATTCAGGCTAATCACTGTCAAACCTGTTATCCTGAGGCTCCCTAGTCACCCCCAAGGATTAACTCGCCCCAGCTTGACGGGGTCTCTTCCCCTAGACTGACCAGTATCTCATATGTGGCATTAATTTCCTCCTTTTTAAAACAACCACCCTGTATCCTTCCTTGGTCCCACTTTCCTTCCATCCCAAACCTTTCCCCCTCCACACACCCATTTCCTCCAGCCCAAACCCTCCACCCCACTCAATACCACAAACCTACCACCTCTCACACCTCCCAACCATGCCCAAACATCCAGGACACCTTGCCCCGAGAGCTAAATCTCCTGCTTCCTCCTCCATCCAATCAGTGCGGTGTTGAGGCACCAGGACGGCTTTGCACTTGCTCCCTCAAAAAAAAAAAGGAACACTGAATTGAACTAACTAGAACCCACCCCTCCAATTTTTCCAAGGAGGAGAGCAGTTTTCTGGCCTCCTGCACTTCGGAGAAAATCTGAAACCTCCCAGTCCATAATACATTTAGCTTGGCTGGTTGGATAACTTGATCTTGAGCTCCTCTGGCCTTATAAGCATTAGACATCTGTTTGAACTCCCACCACCTGCGAGAGGTTGCAACCGACATATCCGGGAAAATCTAGAAAGTAAAAAAACATTGTCAACGCTTATAGATCTACCATATAAAAGCTTTTCTTAGAACTCTTTCCCGAATACAAAAGTCCTGAAAGTGCATCAATATTGTCCGAGGATTTCTCCTGTCTTTAGGCACCTTTCCTGAAGGCACTTTATGGGCTCTAGCTACAAGTCTGATACTGGCTCTTTCAACACATGTGAGGAAATCAATTTAGAAATTGCGCCTGTCATTTCCGAATATTTTTCCCATCATTCCAGCTCTACGATCAAATGTAGATTAGACCTGCAGGGCCAATTCTCCAAGTCCTCGATCTTCACACTTAAATTTCTGATCTCATTCTGTACATGCTGAACCGATAAAGTATGATTAGTGAGAGCATCCTCCAAGCTAGATACTCACTGCTCCATTTCCTTCTGGCAAGAGTTCAAATCCATGATTCTAGATTCTATTGTCTCCACCTTTTTTCCAGTTTATTAACCATGGCGGTTTGCACAGCTTTTTTACCTGCATTCCTACCCCCTGACTCGCCACAGGGGGACTCGATGGGGTCCCTTACGGTAACTAGTTTAGTTACTAAGGACTCTACCACTGGCGCTCTTGTTTTCACTCCGGTAATCTCTGAAAAGATGAATACGCTATCAGGAAGGTTATCACCTTCCTCTCCAGGGCTGGAATATTTATCCAGTCGGAGTGGGAGCTGGGAAGGGTGATGTTTTTCCTCTCTTATGCTGGACTGAAGTTTCACACTCTGGGTGAAGTCAGAAACGCCCTTCTATATGCATGCCGTCTTAGCCATTGACACTCCGCACTCTCCCCATTGCCGGGCTTCTGGAGTATGGGGTATAGCATACCACACAGGTTGCCTTCCCGACCCATGTCGGCCTCGGACACAGAGGGGTGGGTGAGTGACACCCCAAGATCCTGAAGAGGTCTCTTCTCTTGTCAACTGATCCTTACCCTGGCCAGTACAAGCTTCTCTCTGTGCCCCAATACCAGAGTCAAATTTCCCATCTGTCATGACCGTTGACTTGCCTGTATTTTCTAGTCTTTCTGTCAAGATTGGGAATGACTGGGTGGGAGCGCTTATGTTCTCTGCTCAAAGTTTCTCTTCTGGACCCATCAAGGCATTGCCGTTGCTCATTGTAGGATTCATTAGGGAATGAAGGTCTAGTTTGCCCGACTAACTCAGCTTCGAAAGAGCATTTCCTTGGGAAGATTTCCCTCTCTTCATTGGTATTTTTTTTTTAACATGCCTCAGCTCGACCGGCTCTACCCCCTCAAATTGACTAAGGCCTCTGAATCGATCTTTGGGCAGTGTTCCAAATGAAGCAATCCATGAGGTGTATAGTATGAAGTAGTGAGAGGCCAGCCATCTGCGATGTCCTATCTTTCTGAAGAGCACCCCCACAAAAAAGCTGCCACAACTTGCCCTCAGCTGTAGTTTCTGAAATCACCTTTTACACCCTTAATTCAGAAGTAGACAGATAGCCAAAGGTCTCCACTCACAAGCCAGATTTTAACTCTCACCATACTGCAGCAAGGAGAGGATTACAGACTGGGAAACATGGCGGCAACAGGTGGTAACCATGACACCGTTTGCCTCTTCTAAGTCTCCGGTACGTTACGGAGTGCCGCAGGGTTCGGCAATAAGCCCCATTCTTTTTAATATATAGCTGCGCCCGTTGATCCCCATTATAAAATCTTTTGGGATTGACCTGGTCAACTATGCTGACGACACCCAACTGGTGTTCTCTTTGGAAGGGAAGCGTGCGGTGACCATGAATATTTTCCAGGAGTGCATGCGCCAGACCTCCGGTTGGCTCAAAGAAAATTCTTTGCAGTTCAACGGGGGGAAAACAGAGGTGGTATATTGTTTCACTGCCAAAATGGTACAGCACCTGCCGCTAGAGTTTAAACTCACTCCTGGGGATGATCCATTGGCCCCAGTTAAGACCGTACGCAACCTGGGCATCCTGATTGATGACAACCTCCAAATGGCGTCACAGGCTAACAAAACGGTCAGTGTCTGCTTTGCTTTACTAAAAGCACTTCGGCAGATTCTTTCACTGCTGCCGAATGAGGCTAGACCCCTTGTAGTGAGGAGCATAATTCTGTGCAGATTGGACTACTGCAACTCCTTGTATCTGGGAGCTCCACAATATATCTTGCAGGGTTGCAGAGAGTCCAGTCTATAGCAGCAAAGCTGGCATTAAACAGGCAACGCAGATCCTCCACTACATTGGCCCTGAGAGATCTTCACTGGTTGCCCATCAAGGAAAGAGTTAGTTTCAAATCTTTATGTATTGTGTTCAGAGCGGTACACGGTACGGGCCCTCTATCTATGCAGGAGAGATTTACCTGGTATAAGCCCGTAAGACATCTTCGCTCCTCTAGCGCAAACCTGGTAACAACTACCAGATTTAAGAAATCCAGGATGGGAGGCAGGGCCTTCGGCATAGCGGCCTCACGCCCCTGGAACGACCTACCCCAGAGTATTAGACAAGCTAACTCTTTGTTATGCTTTAGAAAGAGTCTGAAAACCTGGTTATTCCCCAGGAACGAGAGCAATGCCTTCCACTGTTAATCAGGCCCGTTGTTTGTTGATGTCATCTGCTAAGTTACAGCGCCAGGATACCCGTAGGGTGACAGTTTGCGCTATATAAGCATTACATACAATACAATACAATACATTGCCGGTTCAGAAGTGTACACAGGAGGCATCGAGGCTGATGGAAAAAGAGCCCCCATTTAAAGCTCTATACCTAGCTCAGGAGAGGGGGAAGGTAGGGGGAGAGAGTGCTATTGAGGGCACAGGACCAGTAGCAGGCATTAGTACGGAGAAGGGAGAGAGCACTGTAGGTAATATACCTGCAAGTATACCTGCAACCAAGGAGACGCGAGCTAGGGGCCGATATCAGCTACGGCCGCTCCCGGAGGCAAAAAGTAAAAGTAAAGGGGGGAGAACCAGGGAGCAGATAGCAAGGGAGGTGGTTGTGGTTTCCCCTAAAAGGAAGGCAGTGGTGAAATCCGGAGGGAGACCTAAACGCTGTGGACCTAAGGAGGTACGTGTGCCTGTGAAGCCCTTATCCTCCCTTAGGTCTTACTTTAAGATAATGGAGCATGTTGCAACCTCACAAGGGAAGGGGGATAAGGTCATTGTACAGACCCAGATAGCTCCGCTGCCTCTGGAAAATCAGTTTTCACCGCTGGCAGGGAGCCTGCAGAGCAGAGATGAGCAGATGGAAAATCTGAGCTTGGAGGTAAGCCCCAGTCTTACTCCAAGTATAGAGTCACCTCATAGGATAGGTGAAATGGAGAACCCAAGGCAAAGGGATGATTATCCCCAAGGCGCAGGAGTTGAAAATCAGATGGAAAGGATGATTCTGAATCTAAGGCGAGACATTTTCATGAAATTTGAGATATCCGAAACAAATCAAAAAGGGATTCAGGATAAATGCGGGGTTCTGGAAGAAAAGCTGGACGATATTGCACAGCGTACTGGAATATTGGAAGGAGAGGTGAAGGCACTGTCAGTGGTGACGTTGGAGAATTCTAAGGATTTAGAGATATTAAAACTACAGAACAAGTCGCTGCAGAAGGATTTAGAGAGGCTGGAAACACAATCCAGACGTAACAATTTGAGAGTCCTAAAAATTACAGAAGGGGCTCAGAAAGGGGACATTAAGGCCTTTGTATGTAGTCTTTTAAGAGAAGGAATTCTGAAGGACAGACCAGAAATTGATTTGGAGAAGGAGATACAGAGGGTACACAGAGACCCATTCAAGTTAAATCCGGAAAGGAAGATGCCCAGAAAGATTTTGATAAACTTCCTTACATATGCCATAAAGGAGTTGGTGTTGGGACGCACTTTGAAGGAAGGTTCTTTGAGACATGATGACTTTAGTTATCAAATACGATCAGATCTAGCCAAATGGACGGCCCAGAGGCAGTGGGAGCTGGGTATGAGGATGAGCGAGCTACGAAGCAGGGGAGCTCAGGTTCAGATGAAGTTCCCAGCGATGCTAAAGATAATGTGGCGAAATAAGATGTATAATATCAGTAATCCAGAGGAAGTTGATACTTTTTAACACAGATGGAGGGATGAGGGATTACACTACGGAATATGGGTGGGGGCTTGGTAGGGGAGTATAAAGAATAGATGTTAGATATAATTTGCATTATATTAAGGATAGGCTGTTTCTTTCCATTATTTCACTTTATGTGGTTTTCTCACTCTGGGACGGGGGGGTCACGAAGGGCGGATTGTATCGCCCAAGAGGTAGAAAGGGGGTTTTCCGGGGGAGGGGGGAGGGGCACTGGGTGTGGGGTGCATTGGGAAAAAAGAAAAATAATCAGTCCTCATTAGGCTATCTATCAAAGGATTGAAGGGTAGGCTCAGATCTAAATGTATTGGGAGGTGAAAGCAAGCTTTAATGTTAAAGAAGGTGAAGTGGTGCCACAGAAATAGAGTTTGGGAAAATGAAGTTGAATATGGATAGATTAAAAGTGGTAAATTGTTTAACATGGAATGTAAATGGGTTGAGAACTAGGAAGAAAGCATTCCGGGTTATGGAATTTTTAAAAAATAGTAAGGCGCAAATTATACTGTTGCAAGAGACCCATTTGGAAAGAAGTGAGTGTAAACAATGTATTATTAAGTCACGATGGGTTCAGGAGGTAGTGTGTTCAGACCAGAGAGGGAGTACTAGAGGAGTGGCCATTATTATCAGATGTAACTTCGGAACAAGATTAGTTAAATATGAATCGGACCTTTCGGGTAGATGGTTAGTGGCAACCCTATTAATCCAAGGTAAGCCATTGGTGTGTGCAGTATATTATGGGCCAAATAACGATAACCCAGAGGCTCTTATAAAGCTTGAATCTTGCTTATTAGAAACAACGGCACTGATAGTATTGGGAGGGGACTTTAATTTAGACATGAATAAAGAGTTAGACCGTACATCAAAAGTTAAATATATTAGCCCTCCAAAAACATTTTCCAGACTGAAGAGTATGATGAGGGAATTTAATCTGATGGATAGTTTGGCGTAGTAAGATGGGGGATGTTAGAGAGTTTACCTCCCGTATTGATTATTTTTTGTTAGATCAGGAGTTGTATGGAGATGTGGAAGAGGTAATCCATATTCCAGCAATATTGTCAGATCACTCCGCAGTAGTTATGTCACTGGGGGTGTATCAAAGAGAGGGGCAGAAACGGTGGGCGTTGGGCAGGACTATATTGCTGGATGAGGATGTGGTTCGTGATTTGGGTGGAAAATCTGATGATTATTTTCAAGCCAATATGGGATCGGCAAATAGACAAATAGTCTGGAATGCTTTTTAAAGCATATTTAAGGGGGGTTTTAAGATTTATAATGGCGGGAAAGAGGCGAGTAGCTAAGCAGGAAGAGGAGAATAGAATCAGAGAGATTAAGGTAAAAGAAGGAGATTTACAGAGGGCTTCAATGGATGGCTTGGATAGTGTGCGGACTCTTAGTAAAGACCTGGAGAGGTTGCAGGCAGAATTTCAGGCACAGTTAGATACGATAGATAGAAAGTAAGTAAGCTTCAACATTTTGCTTACGGAGAGAAATGTAGTTCGCTGTTAGCCTGGAAGGTTAAAGCAGATAGGGCGAGAAACACAGTACGGGACTTAATTAGTAGGGGGTCAGGAGAAGTACTATATGCTAATGCAGATTTATGTGGAGAAGCTCGAAGTTTTATGAGTAATCTTTATTGTGAAGACATACAACCTGATCGAGAAAGTATAAAGGACTGATTAAGAGTGGCGACACTCCCTCAATTAACTGATGAACAGAGGAGAGTCTTAGAGGAAGAGATAACTGATGAAGAGATTAGGGCGCAGTGCAGAAAAATGGCAAGGGGAAAGGCAGCCGGACCAGATGGTCTTCCAATTGAGGTTTTTCTATGCATTATGGATATAGTAGTTTTAGTTCTAAAAGCCTTATTCAATGAGATATATATTGATGGGGAAATGGTCCCTAGTTCCTGGTCAGAGGCTACGGTCACATTAATCTTAAAACCGAATAAGGACCCTCAGAAAGTGGATTCTTATAGACCAATATCCCTTCTAAACATGGACAATAAGATTTTCTCCGGGATTATAGCTTCACGTGTAGCTAAGGTTATAAAAGGGGTTATACATCCAGATCAAAGAGGCTTTATACCAGGGAGGCAGCTAAATGAGCTAACTTTTCAGTTGATAGGTGTTGTGGATATGGCGGAGGCACGGAACCTACCTTTAACTATAGTAGCAGTAGATGCAGCCAAGGCTTTCGACCAGGTGCACTGGGTATATCTGTGGGAGACATTAAGCAGTTTTGGCTTTCCGCAAAATGTAGTGAGGGCGGTGCAAAATCTTTACTATTGCCCTAAGGCTAAGGTATTGGTAAACGGAGAATTGTCAAATTGGTTCAGCATCTCAAGAGGAACAAGACAGGGCTGTCCCCTGTCCCCGCTTCTTTTTAATTTGTATATAGAGCCTTTAGCTAATGTGATAAGGGCAGATTTGACCATTCTCCCTTTCAAATCTTCTGGGTTTGAAGTTAAATTGGCTCTATATGCAGATGACTTGATTCTTTTTACTAGGAATCCGCAAGATGCAATTCCCAACCTGATGAGGAAGGCGGACAATTTTGGCGTAATCTCGGGGTATAAAGTGAACACAGGGAAAACCGAGATAATGGAATGGAACCAGAGTTTGAAGAGTCAAGAGGCTAAAACACAAATGCGATATCTTGGGGTACTGATTTCTCAGAAACTGGAGGATATTACTAAAACAAACTGGAAAAAAGTCAGTCAGGAGATAGCGAGTATGATGCTGAAATGGGCGAACCTACCCTTAAATATCTATGGTCGGGTAAACCTCATAAAAATGATTAGCCTCCCGAAAATTACTTTCCTTTTTAACTCTATTCCTTTAATTTTCCAGAAGGAGGACATAGCTAAACTTCAGGGGAAAATAGGAAGCTTTATTTGGGCATCAAAGGGTCCTAGGATAGCCTGGAAAAAATTAAGAAGGAGGCTAGAGGTAGGAGGATTGGCGTTACCAGACCTGCTTGCTTATTGTTATGCCTTTCACTTTAAGAATGTTTGTATGGTGGCAAATAAGACAGATAAGACATCTATGGGTTTACTTTTTGAGGCAATGTTAGCTGATGTCCCACAAGGCCAGCATCACTTTCTTTTTAAAAATGGGGACCCAAATTTTTTTTAAAAGGTGAGGCTGAAGACTCTGAGGTCCGCTTTAAGAACTTGGATGTATGTGAGGAAAAGCCTGGGAGTCCCATATTTTTCATCATGGGCTCCGATTTGGGACTCCCCGGGTACCCCAGAATGCTTGAGGGATCAACTTAGTCAGCCTCTAAAATCAGGGGGCATATGTTATTGGGCAGATCTTAAAATGGGCTCCAAACTAGTGAGCTGGGAAGCGCTAAGCAATTGTACTAAGGGACAATTAACGAGGTTTAAGTACTATCAATTATGTTCCTGGTGGGCAACACAAGAATGGGCACAAGAGGAGGAGGAGTCGAAATTTGATCAGGTGATGAGAATTGATCAGTGGAAAAAGGAAATCTCCTTCTGGTATTGGGCCTTTCTGGAGACAGACGAGAAGATCGAAACTGAAATTCTAAACTTATGGGGTAAAGAGTTTGGTGATGAAGATTTGAAGCAAATATGGTATGATTCATATGGTATCTTACGAACAGTGGTAAAGCCTGCATCACTTAAACGCAATCATTTGTTTACTACCTATAGAGTCTATTGGTCTCCAGCGAAGTTGTCCAAGGTTACGGGCAATATCTACAACTGCCCAAGATGTATGCACGTAGCAGCAGATGACTTACACTTGTTTATGCAATGCCCCAAAATTGCATCTTATTGGACCTCAGTGTGTGATTTCATTGGAGAAATACTTGGGAAACAGATTAAGGTCGGCCCCTGCCTAATATTTTTCGGATTAAATCTAGAGGAAGAAGCACGGATTAACACGGTTAGTTCCAAGTTTTTGTTTTATGTAATCTTGCTGGCAAGGCGGGAAATCTGTAGGTTATGGAAATCTGAAAGCCCCCCATCCTTTGCCGAGTGTCTTAAGAATATTATATATACAAGTGAGTCGGATAAGGCCTGCGATCCAAGAAGCAAAGGTAAGATTTGGGCTCCATTGGTAGAGTGGAGAGAGAAGGCAAGTGGGTCCAATGATTAAGCCAAACATGCTGTCGGCCATGGTGTCTCCTATTCCTTGGTGGTCCTAGTATGCGAAGGAGATGGAAGTGGAAACAGCAGTATTCTTGTGGGATACTATTCTTCCTCCCTCTTTCCGGTTGTTCTCCCAGATGGTTTCCAGAGGGACAAGATTAAAATCTAGCAAGAGAGTTGGAAGAATGAGGACAAAAAAAACAAAATACTGCAGCAAGGAGAGCTTAACAGGCCACCATAAACATCAGGGAGAACCGCAAAGACATGTCCAGTTCCAATCTTCGCAAATTGTCCTCTGACTTCTTTTCTTTTTTCCCCTTTGCCTTTTTTCCTTACTTCTGGGGGGGTTTGACAGGCGCACAAGCACAGCGGGTGTGCGGCGGTACCGGCGCTTTAATATTGACCCAGGGCAGAGCCTGAGACCAAAAGTTAAAGGGTGGCGACCTCTCTACACATGGCAGTGGGCCTTCTCTCCCCACCCTGTGGCTTTAGTTGATTTGGTTTTACTGCCACTTATAGGGTGTGGGGGCCGAGGCATACTTCCAGGTCCATGCTGTGTCTGACTCTGTGAATGAGGCGTCAACTTGGTTCTCCATCCGCCAGTCAGCTCACGCTGCAATTCGTATCTGATTGAGATTTCTAGCTGTAGATTCCTTACCTTAGAATTATCCCCAGGTGTCAGACTGGGTCTGGAAATTTTACAGGAGCAGTACCCCTGCGTGCCGGTAGGTGGTGCCGTCCGGCTCTGTGTGGCATCATTGGGGTTGTTAGCGCTGGAAGTGACGTGCACCGGTGCCTATATAGACGCACCACAGCGTGCTGATGTCAGTTCTTTACTTTCTGCACCAATCAGAGAAGATCCAGAGAGAGCTACCCCCAGTCATTTTTTGACTGACCTTTTTTGGCTTTTTGTCGAAGTTTCTTGAGATCTTCCTCCTGGTGTGGCAGGGATGTCCACGAAGAATGCTGACTTCTAGCCCTGTAGTGCTGTCATTGGTGACGGATACACATCTTGTCTGCCTCTGGTGTTTCGAGTGCGACCATGACGTGAAGACCTCTGTCGACTGCCTTGCTATGCACCCCAAGGCCTTAAGGGAGCGGTCCCTCAAGCTCCATGCCGCTTGACGAGTGACACCACGACGGTCTTGATTCTGGTTGAGAGAAAGGTTCCGGGATTGGTCGCAGAGCCATCAATCTTCGTCGCAGTCAAAGTCGTCTGAGCATTAGGGTAAGTACCAGAAAAAGAAAAAGAGTAAGAAGTTGAAGTCATTAGACGAGAAGAGGGAGCGTCATCATTCGAGGCCTGGGTCCTCCCCCTTGGATCCACGGATGGATCTGAACCGGCGCCCGTCTTACCACCTCAACTTTCCCCGATGTCGACAGTCCCAGCACAGTCGGCACCCTCTGGCGGCACCGTCCCCATTCTCATCTCCGTCACAGAGCCGGAGGGACGCAGTCCGACACAGACTCCGGCGCCAACTGGAGCCTTGCCTGCTAGACCGGAGCCTGAGCCCTAACCCTTTGGGCTAGGACTTGGGGAAGATTAGGAGGGGCCACTGGACCCTAAAGAATAAGAGCTCCTAGACCCCAACATGGACTGGTGTGAGGAGTTGGCAGACGCCAGTGGACTGGACACCTCCCCAGATGCTGGCATGGTCTTTCCTCCTACCATGGCTATGGAGGAGGGAGCCTCTTTTGCTATGGTGGTGAGAAGGGCGGCTGAGGTCCTGCACCTTAGCCTGCCCTTAGTGGCAGTCAAGACTAATGTCTTGACAGAGGTGCTTTAATTGGGAGAAACCCCCTCAGAACCGCTTCTGCCATTTAATGAAGCCCTTACGGATGTCATGCTTGGGGCCTGGTCCAATCCCTGCACAGGGGCTGCTGTGAACAGGGCGTTTGTTTGCCGCAATAGCCCCACCCCAGGGGACCCCCGTTTCGCCATACAACACACTGCCCCGGAGAGCTTGATAGTCCAAGCCTCCACTTCCTGTGTAAATCCTTGTGCGTTCCCTACCAACCCACCAGATACGGAATCCAAGAGGCTGGACACCTTAAGCAAAAAAGTGTTTTCTTCCACTAGCCTGGCACTGCTGGCTGTGAACACCACATGCCTTTTGGGCCGTTACTCCCATGCACTGTGGGATTCGGTTGTGCAAGTGCTGCCCATGGTCCCGGAGGAGGCCCGGGCCATAATCTCCCAAGCTATGGCAGACGGATGACATGCAGCCAAGTTCATGATCAGATATGAGATAGACACAACCGAGGTATCTTCGTCTGTGGCCTTACGGCGCCATGCCTGGCTGAGGACAACTTGTTTTTCAGGGGATGTCCAAGCTTCTCTTATGGACATGCCCATTGATGGCTCCTGTCTCTTCAGAGATAAGGTGGACTCAGCACTGGAGCACTTTAAGAATAGCAGAGCTCCAGCTAGGCCCTTAGGCCTTTCCATGGCCCCCACCAACCCCAGTCCGCCCTTCACTCTTTTCGTGGCCACTGAAGGTGTTTTCAGCTGCGTCTTTACCCACCCAGCCGTCACGACATGGAAGCTCCTCAGCCTCTGTGTGGCTGAGGATGTGGTACCCCTAGACCTTGTAGGTCAGGCAGCCAAAGGTCGGGCCAGCCCACTGATCCCCCTGGCAATCGCAGCCTCCAAACCTCTTTAGTTCGCCCTCTAACCATCATCAGCAACTAGTGGGAGGCAGGCTATGCCATCACATGCACCACTGGAGGTCGATAAGACTACTGGGTTCTCCAGATTGTCCTCAGGGGCTACTCCCTCTCCTTCATGACTACCCCTCCACCCATACCACACTCTTGCGACAGGCTGATGGAGAACTGTCTCTCCTTACCCTGCCAGAAGTGGAGGCTGTCTTGGCCAAGGGAGCCATAGGGAGGGTGCCGATGCCTGAAGTAGATCGTGATTGTTATTCCTGCTACTTTCTGGTGCCCTAAAAGGACAGAGGCCTTTGTCCTATCCTAGTCCTGCACCTTCTCAATTTCTTCCTGAAAAAGGAGAACTTCAAAATGATCATGCTCGCTCAAGTTCTGTCTACACTTGTCCTAAAAGACTGGTTGGTACGTTGGACTTGCAGGACGCATATTTACACTTTCAAGTCTTGCCTGTCCAAAGGCATTACCTGCAGTTCACGGAGGGCCACGAACACTTTCAATTAGCTGTGCAGCCTTTCGGCCTTACCTGCCCCCCTTGGGTGTTTACCAAGGTGATGGCGGTGATTGCAGCTCATCTGCGGAGATCAGGGGTACCAGTCTTCCCCTATCTTGACGACTGGCTGTTGAAGACGGGCTCGCCCCAGGCAGTTGTCTCCCACCTCCAGACTACGACAGACCTCCTGCACTCACTGGGGTTAACTATCAACGTGCCAAAGTCACACCTGACTCACTATCAGACGACTCCTTTCATCTGAGCTGTCCTGGACATGGCGCAGTTTTGCGCTTAACCTCCCAAACAGCGAGACCAGGATATTCAGGATATGATACCGATGTTTTAGCCTCAATCCTGGGTTTCGGTGAGACTGATTCTGAGGCTGCTGGGTCTCATTGCCTTGTGCATCCTGCTTGTGACACATGCCCCTGGCATATGCAGGCTCTGAGGTGGGACCTGAAGATCCAGTGGGCACAGCATCAGGGGAATCTCTCCAACATGGTCCACATTTCGGAGGGAACTGCAAAAGATCTGCAGTGGGGATTAATGAATTGTGATTGGGTCAGCGGCGGACCCCTCTCACTTCCTCAACCAGATCTGATGGTAATGACAGATGCATCACTCCTGGGATGGGGTAGCCATCTGAGAGAGGTGGAGAAAGGAGACCTCTGGTTTCCGGTGGAATCTGGACTCCACATCAGCCTCCTGTAGCTCTGTGCAATCCGGCTGGCATTGATAGCTTTCCTACCCTCCATCAAGAGAAGGCTAGTGCAGGTGTTCATGGACAACACCTACCGCCATGTGGTACTATAACTAACAGGGCGGGGTGGGGTCGTGGACCCTTTGTCAAGAGACCCTGCACCTCTTGACATGGCTGGAACCACAGGGCATATCCCTGGTGGTTCAACACCTGGTGGGCTCTCTGAATGCCAGGACGGATGAACTCAGCCAAAGATGCCTATCTTGAATAGCATCTCCATCTGGAGGTGGTGCAAGGTCTCTTTCAGCAGTGGGGAGAGCCTTGGTTCGATCTGGTCGCCATCATCGAGAACCCACAATGTCAGCACCTCTGCGCACTGGACTTTCAAAGGTGGCTCTTACTTGGAGACACTTTTCGTCTTGAGTGGAGTTCAGGCCTCCTGTACGCCTTTCCGCCACATACCACTCCTGCCCAGAGTCTTCAAGAAAATCAGGAACGACCGGGCCCAAGTCATCCTCGAAGCTCCAGACTTGGCTTGGAGACTTTGGTATCCTGAGCTGTTGAGCATGGACATTGGTCCTCCGATCAGGCTGTCTCTTCGGGAGAACATTCTTTTGCAGCAGCAGGGGAGGGTTCTCCACCAGAACCTGTCAACACTCTGCCTTCATGCGTAGAGTTTGAGCGGCGACAGTTGACATCTTTCGATCTCCCTCCCAAAGTCTGCAATGGTATCTTGGCAGCTAGGCGCCCCTCAACCAAGACTGTATACGCCTTCCGCTGTGGCAAGTTTGTGGTATGGTGCACAGAAAAGCAAGTTGATCCTCTTCCTGCTCCTCTTTCTCAGGTCCTTCTATTTATTATTTCTCTTGCCCAGAAGGGCTCTGCTTTGGGCACCTTCAATTGCTATCTTTCTGCCATCTCAACCTTGCTGTGTTTGCCAGATCTACCATCCTTGTTCAAATCCCCTGTTGCAAATAGATTTTTGAAAGGTGTTCAACATATGTTTCCACCTTCACCCTTTATCATGCCTCAGTGGGACCTCAATCTAGTACTCCCATTTCTGATGTGCGCTCCTTTTGAGCCACTACACAACTGTCCTCTCAGGTTCCTTACCATCAAGACGGCCTTCCAAGTGGCAATAACATCCTCCCGGAGGGTCACTGAGTTCCAGACTTTGTCATCTAAGCCTCCGTACCGTTCCATCTTCCCAGGCAAGCTAGTTCTTCACACTAGAGCTTCCTTTCTGCCTAAAGGTATCACTCACTTTCATATGGGCCAGTCCATCACCCTGCCTACCTTTTATGCTCCGCCGCATCCCTCTAAGGAAGAGGAGCAACTCCATCGACTGGACCCAAAAAGAGAATTAACTTTCTAACTTGACCGCACGAAAGAGTTCCAGGTGGACGACCAACTCTTTGTAGGGTATGTCGGAGCCAAGAAGGGGAACGCTGTGCAGAAACGGACCATCTCCAGATGGATCATGCTCTACATTAAAATCTGCTACGCACTGGCCAAGAAGCAACCCCCAAAGGGTTTGCGTGCTCATTCCACCAGAGCCAAGGCTGCAACCACTGCGTTAGCAAATGAAGTTCCGGTCCTGGCCATCTGCCATTCAGCAACGTGGGCTTCTCTGCACATGTTCACCAAGAACTACTGCCTGGACAGTCAGGTCTATCGGGATGGGCACTTTGACTGTTCGGTGCGGCAGAACATTTTTGTGTGAGAATACGGAGAGGTCCTACTTGGGTATCTATTCTAAAGTAAGGAATCTGCGGCTATAAGTCTATCAGATGAGCAAGTTACTTACCATCAGTAACGCCTTATCTGGTAAAGACTCTATCTAGCCACAGATTATTTACCAACCCATCCTCCCCGCTCTGCGAACAGATTTCTAAGGTGAAGGCTGTTTTCCTTTCAGGGCCCTAGATTTCCACACCAGTGGTCAGTGTTCTTCGTGGCTGTGTGCTCCTGGTGTGGAAAGTTGCGAAAAGAATCTGATGTCAGTGCACTAGGGTGGCACCTATATAGGTACAACACGTCACTTCCGGCGTGGACAGCGCCAAGTGGAGCCAAAAGATGCCACCTACTGCAGGGGTGTTGCTTACAAAATATTTCCAGATCCAGTCTGACGCCTGGGTATAATTCCGAGGTAAGGAATCTGTGGCTAGATAGAACCTCTACTAGATATGAAGTTACTGAAGGTAAATAACTTGTTCTTCCATCCGCATAGTACAGTGAAAAAGCGAGGTCCTGGCCTGCCGTCTATCTGCCTTGTCCCTGGGATCACTAGGGCCAAACCGCCTTTAGCTCCAACTGTCCGTTCGGTCTCTTGGCTCAGTCCTCAACTCACAGGCTAAGCGCTACCTCCCCCGCCTTCTCCGCTCCACTCAGTACAAGAGGCTCAAATGTTGAGATGCCATGTCGGGAGAGGTCAGGCGCACTGACTGTCGGGAAGCCTCTCTCCCAACAGTCTGATAGCCTTTTGTCATTAGGAAGGAAGCAAAGCTGCTGCATCGCTGCCTTCTATGCACTTCTGAAAGAAAGCAGTTTGCGTACAGAAGGAGCATCAAATGTGCAGAGTAGGTGAGCCCCCTCCCATCTCCATAGGATATATTTGGAAGCTAAGGTATAAAGAAAAGGTAGAAAACTGAAGGGTTAAACACACAGACCAGATGCTGAGGGGGACAAGCTTAAAGATCATATTCCAACTGCAGGCCCAGAAGCAAAGTAAGGTATGTGGGGAAATGTGAAATGCATGGCATAGACACGAAGATACCACAGAACTAATATGACTTGGTATGCTGTAAATTAGCTAGGTGATACAGCCAAGTTATTATATGGCTGAATATATTTTTGAATAATAGATAGGGGTTTTAGACTAATAGGAATAGGGATGTTGATAAGTAATGTTTTGGGGCTTTCCTTGTGTTAACATCTGACTTTACTTTTCAATGCTGAGATTTTAGTTATTATTATAACAATTCTGATACATATGTTTTATAGATTAGTTCATAATAATTAGCCAATTATTGTCAAATACCAATCATTGAATGTGTCTACCGTTTTAAGGGCCCAGGGTGGGGCTCTGCTTTATAAATAACCCTTGCAGATGAGAGTTACTCCAGCAGGTTTGTCTTACTCCTAACACTCCCTGTCTAAAGGAGGATATCTCGTTAGAGAGAGGATTGACAGACACCTGCTAGTTCCCCTTTTCTCTGAGCAGTATACAATAAGTAGATTACCTCTTGGGGCTAAGGTGATCTATCTGGGTGTGCCTCCCAAAGTGGGAAGTTCACGACATGGCGTACAATGTGGTGCTAAACTTTAAGGGCACTTGAGGGCCTGGGACCCTAAAACAAGTTACACGCACAAAATTTAACCAGCGATATTTGAAGGTATTTTAGAATCCTCCTTAGAGCTGAGAGAGGTGTCACCTACTCTTGCTGAGGTGAGGTAAGCACTTAACAGACACAAATATTAAGTCCATATCTTAAGTACCGTATTGTGATTGAGTGTTTGTGAGCAATGACTGGAGAATCAGAAGAGGTTGAACTAGAGGTGGTTGAGATTCCGGAAATTTTTCTCCCAACACTTATTGCCCATAAGATGGAAAAGGGATGCCCTATAATTGGGGGCAAAAGTATACTCATGGTTTCATGGTTAGAGTGAACCCTGTGCACACTACTATTTTATTTATTGCTACAATTTTACTGTAATTTTTTATTTTAGTTTGCTACTATTAACTTTATTCTTGGATTGAAACAGAGGCTTCTGTTGCAGCAGTGATCGATATACAAGGTATGCAACAATTGGCCCTCCATCCAGATACGATGCCTTTGTTTATACTGAAGTGCTGTTGACATACATTGACACGACTTTGTTTCAAGGTAGATTACCTCATTTAAAACAAAATGAGAGCTTAAGCCCACTCATGCTGCCAGGACAGATGTAGCCAGATTTAGCGACATATAGTCCACTGCCCAAACGGGAATCACCTTTCAATAGCGGAGACCACTGAAATGCTAGCAGAAACAATAAACATATACATACAGACAGTTAAGGCAGTATGGATTACAACACTTAATGAACACAATATAATTTATAGAGTTCAGATTCAAATTGAAGGGGCGTTGATCAGATAATCTCAATTATTTGCTCAGCTGACTGATGTGTATAATATAATATTTGCTACAGAATTATGGCCCACATCAGTTATAATTGAGGCCCCTTTGGGGGAAGAAGTTATAATGAAAATATGTTCTTCTTTGGTACTTCAGCCACTTAGGGACCGGTATGTCACAAAATGTGTTAATGATGGCTCCAGCATTTTACAAAAATTAAGCAGGTTAACTTAAAGGTGCAACGCCACATGTACTTCTTTTGAAAGATGGACCGTTTGTTCAAAACCAATATGCAATGAAACTAGAAGCTCAGAGAGAATTCAAACAAATTATAAATGAAATACAGTATCGGGGAATTGTCATCCCTTGCCCATCGACAATTAATGCTGGATTCAACTGGTTTTGAAACCAGATAAGTCTTGGAGCGTATTTGGACTATCACAATTGGAACCAACACATGCTGTTCAAAATGCACACAGTACTGGTTTAATGATGCAACTGCCACACAAGAAATACAAAACCACAACAGACAAAGCAGATTACCCACAATACCTGCTGAAGCATTTTACAAAGTGAACTTTGGAAAATCCGGAATGTGCTTTTTTGAATGTAATCTTCCTAAAACATGAGTAATCCAGTGAAGGGAACTAACTTGTATCCAAATCCTTTGGAAATTGTGGGACTCTAGAGCAGCCTAGGTTGCTTAAGAAATTACAAGCATTGATGGAATTCCTGTACTTCGCTGAAACGTTAACTCCTGCTCTCTGCATAGGAAGTAAGATCATTAAACCAACTTATAATTCTTAGAATACCAACAGGTCGGTGATGATTTTTTTAGTGAGGGATCAGCACACCCCTACTATAGGCACAAAGGAGAGATACACCACAGCATGTGTAGCTGTGCAGGAAAAGTTTGAGGAATCAGCATTTAAAATTTAGCACATACATCTGAAGTCCTTAGTGTGAATCAACCACGAAAACTGCAGAATGGAATACATTCATATTAGCCTTACAAGAAATTGATAATTCAGTTCCTACATTGATTGTATCCATTTCAACAGAGTACAATATTAATTAATTTAAAATATTGGAAAACCAATACAGTCAAAGACTCACGGGGAAAGGTGATGAAATCTTAACAGATTTGGGCTTGGATAACTGCTTTCTAAAGACAGCTTCCATTGGTGAATGTAAGCACATGCTGGCACACCAGAGAGAGGGAAAACACTTCTAAGGCAATTCAGCCATGCAAGTGCAGGTATGTAAAGTAGCATTAGTGACCTGGTCGTGAACTAAGATCAAACAGGATGTACACTCAGAAGTCCAATCAAACAACAAAGTGAAGTCCTGCTTCCTGGCTAACCGGAAAAGTACACCTACTTCAACTGTCAACATGGTCTTGTTACTGTCAGCATTCCCAAGATAGGGGATCATAGCATGCCAAACCTAAATAAAGCCACTCATTAGGGAATAGACTGCACATGCTGGAGTGTCTGCTATATACAGCATTCTACAAGAGTATTAGTGGCCTTCAAGGTTTAAACAAATGAAACAGTACATTTTCTAGTGCCAAATTTGTCAATGAATAAAACATTTTACCATTGTGAGACCACCAAAGACTCTGTTAGAGA
Source organism: Calotriton arnoldi (assembly GCA_963921515.1). Classification (NCBI taxonomy): domain Eukaryota; kingdom Metazoa; phylum Chordata; class Amphibia; order Caudata; family Salamandridae; genus Calotriton; species Calotriton arnoldi. Next base: position 757,846 of record CAWUFW010002498.1, read on the forward strand.
AGGCAAAGTACCCAATCCAAATCAAATGCCAAAACCATGTTCATCGTTTCAGCCAGTAGATGAATGTAAATATATACTGGTAGCGGTAATTCAGGCACATGTTTGAGGTAGTTGATGCCACAGTGACAGATTATAGCTTGTGCAGTCAGAATAGGCTTCTTAAATTTAGTAGCAATAGGAGGAATTCATACATTTTGATCAGATGAGGAGAAAGTTTTTTCTTTTAGCAGAGGTACCTGCTGAGGTGGAAATAAGTCTCCAATTCTCACCACTTTACAATCAGTTAAAAACGAGGTAGCTGAGAGAGTGAACAATATGCTAAAACAAGTCTTGACTGTGAGGGGTCTAGACAAAGGCACATTATGGTTATGCAACCTTTGTAGAACACATAGAGCATTAAACAGGGTGCCAAGACATGTTTTGTTAAACCGTATTTCTTATGGAATTCTGTTTATTGTGAAACTGTATGCACCAGACCTTCTAGAAGATAAGAATCTGCATTATCAGTCAAGTCTTGATACGTTACAGGATTTTTAGTTCACCCGGAACAGTTTAAGTTAGACTGCAAGTATTCAAGAGTCGTATCCTGCAATCAGCTGATTACCAAAGGTTGAACTCTTGGTAGAGGGACTGGGATTGAAGGAAGAGTTTGGTTGTGCCTGATTGAGAGCCTGTACAGTTGTTGGCAACAAAAGGATAAAAAACGGTGACTATCACTTCTACCCAGGAAAAAGAGAACAACATTGGTGTTCGTTGATATAATAAAGCTGTATCATGTGACCCATCCTCTACAGAAGATCAGTGCAACTTCCAAAACCACTGCTGACTGTGCAACTGTTGACAATTTTGCAGAAAGGTCAGAAGCCCCTGAAAATAAACAATGTCCAAGCAAAGATCAGCAATCGGTAAGCACTGAAATGACTGATAATTAACTTGTATTACCAATGGCACCACATTTAGAATCAGAAGATCAATTCGATGAAAATAACTCCCAATATTCAGATAGAGTAGTCAGAATGTGAGACTGTCACTATGAATAATAAAAACAGTCTATAAATGGAATGAGATTTTATTGATAACATTGAATCAGGAGAAACTATGCTGAAAATACAATCACATTCTAGCTGGGTAGAATTTAAATGCAACATAGTGTGATTCAGTCTCCCTGAGCAATGGATGTCTGCACTGTATAACCCTCCCTTGAGATGACTTAACACCTGACCTCCAAGATAGTTTCCCTTAAACTGGGTCATGAAGTATAAATTGACAAACAGACACAAAACACTGACCAGAGGTCTCTGGAAGAATACATTCTATTTTTCTAAACTCATCACTAGTAAAAAACAGAGTTCAGTAAATACTAAATTAAGTAAGCATACATGGAAATACAAAGCCAAGCATTATTTACAGCCCCAACACAGGCAGACCTACCTCGCAAAATACATGGAGGACATTACATATTTCACCCTTTTGGTCTACAGCTCACCAAATGTAGATATTACTGCCCACCCAGCAAGTTTGGTTACTGCCACTGTTGGTTTTGACGACCATCCACCCAACAATGTTTTTCAAAACCAAACTCCCAGAGTGCAAGTTTTTTTTTTTTTAAACAAATAACTATTGGCCCTTACACCAAGGGAGTTGTTTCCCTGCTTGTGGGTGTCATTGTTTTTATTTTTCTGTTTGACAGAAAAAAAAGGACACCAGACCGTCAGTCCTAAAGAGGCGGGCAGTTGGATACCCTTACTCCGTTGGCCAGCACCTTGTCTGGCAGTCATAGTAAGCTTTCCATCAACAGAGCCACCGGGGGCATCATCAATGGGAAGCTGAAAATTTGCCCATCTCTAAATAGGGTGGGCCGAGAGTTTGGTAGACAGGGTACTCCGTCACAATTGTGTTGGAGTACCCTACCCAACAAACTCTAAATCGGGCCCTAAGTTATACCCCCTGGAAAACCCATGACACCTCTCAGTAGTCCCTTCCCAGCTTTCTATGCATTCCACACATACCAAGGGAGAAACATGGACATTCCAAAGTGGACAGTCCACAGGGAGTAAAGTACCTCCTGAAGAGAGCTCAAATCTTCAACCACTCAAGTGTCTTGCATGACACCCAGAAAAATTCATAAGGTCACCATGGACCTAAGTCTGGTTTGTGTGGACACTGACTTCACTCTTGATTTGGATCATCATGGTGGTATTCCTAATGAGGATTGACCTTGAAGATTACATTCCAAATGTTGAGGATCCAGATGAAGCAGCCAGAATGCTGAATGAGCAAATGAAATACATAAAGTTACAGAACTTTAAATATAACCACATGGCTGTTCAATTCCAGTGGTTTGCAAAATGGCTATCGTGCATCACATGGGGAGGCAGTATGAGTGCGGCCTAAGAACAACACAAACAAGGTTTTGTATCATGTTCTGACACCATCAGTGCTTAATGTGAAAGACCATTGGTGCTTGTGATGCAATTGGTTCAGTGGTGGGGAAAGCTCAAACACAAATGTCTGCCATTGCAGATCTATTCCCCTGACATCCTGTTGTGTGCGCTGAAGTATTGGACCCGTGGCAGGATACAAGAATGGATCTGCCTAAGGCTGACTGTAGTGAGCGGCCTCTATCACTCTGGCAGCCTGCACACTTCTGCAGAAATAACAGAAATTTGCAATGCCCCTGCAGACCTCTTCCTTTCATATTGGGGCATTAAAAGCAAATTACATAATAGATTGGGACAACAGCCTCAGTGGAAGCAGTTATAATCAGACTTTACAGACTATATTACCTTTGGGCAGGGGAGACATATCAGTTACCAAACTTTATAGTGTGCTACATGCTGACTTGGACGGAGATCTTAATAAATGAAGGGAACGCGGACCTAGACTTTGACGTTTCCATCAACGACCTGCAATGCACCCTGGATTATCCAACTCAGGTGTTCCAAAATGCCAGATTCAGACTCCAACACTTCTATTTCCTACACACGGTGTAGCTAACTGCCAAAAGGCTGGGTTTGATGCTTCGAAGCATGAGCAGGTAGTGTCCCAGGTGTGAGAAGGATGAGGTTGACTTTTATCACATCAGCTGGGCTTGCCAGTTAATAGCAAACTTTTTTTGGGTGGGGGAGTGGGGAGTTGTGAAAAAAGTGGAGAAATTGGTGTTCAACACTGTTCAGCTCAAAAAGCTGCTTTTTAGGATTATACCCTCACCCAACAAAATGAAAGATGGCCAGCAGATTTATAGACCTAGGCCTAGTGTTGATAAAGAGAAACATAATTTTTGGAAATTCCCTAAGGGACCGCACATCTAGAAATGAGCAGTACTTTTTTTTTTTAAACAGATTTTATTATCTTTTACACAATTCTCAAAGTATACAAAATCTCTGTTGCAAGTAAGGCAATTGCATAAAAATATCTAACCACCCATTTAACATGTAAGCATATGCTTCTGTTCGCATTACAATTACCTCTAATATTGCTGGACAGTTCCATGTCTGGTCTGCTTTCGTATCCCGCCTCTCCCCTCCCCCCAACCCGCAAACTCAAACTTAAACATCTCCCTCATCTCCTCCCCCCACCCCCCATCACTGCTGTCTCCTATAACTACCGGATGTCGTCCTGTGGTCCCTCCGCGCCTCACACGTCACATTGTGTGCAGCGCTATTCTCTGGCCGCTCTGAAGTTGCCCAGATCCTCCTCAGCGCATGGGGCCCTACTGATCCTCATCCCCTGGCGCCTGTTCTCCCCTTTCCCCCTCGTTCCGTCTATGGGGGCTTCCCTGTCATGGGGAACGTTCAGGGGTGGTGGCCTCCAATCCAGCATCCTTGTCCCTCAACTCCTCCATCAGGACCTCCCATGCCCGTGCCCTTTCTAGTGTTCCCAATCCCCTTTTCGCATTTCTGAGCAATATTCTGCCCTCGCTACCTACCCATTTCTCTAACTCTCTCTTCCATCTATGTATACTGGGGCCCTCCGGAGCCTTCCATCTGATTGTAATCTACCGTTTCGCCAATATGAAGGAGAGGGCCTGGAATTTATCAGTGATCTTAGTCTTAGCTGTATGGGGAAATAGGTTAAGTAGAACATGCTCTGGAGTACACAGAACTATTCGTTCTGTAACACTGGCCGTCTCCCTCGTGACTTCTTGCCAGTAGTGAGTCAGGGCCTGGCAGTGCCATACCATGTGGATGAAGGTCGCCCCCTTCTCTTTACACCTTGGACATGCATCTTCCCTGTGGAAGAACCGGTTAACCCATTCAGTTGTTATATATGCTCGGTGCAATGTGTAGAAACTAATAAGGGAAAAGCGTGCATTTCTAGATACGTGCGTGAGAGGATGTTCTCCCAGTCTTTATCTTCCAATGGTTTGTCAATATCTGCCACCCATTGATTCCTCAGCCTTTCCAGCGGTTGTATAGAGTCCCGCCCCATGGCCCTGTACAGGCAAGTAACGGCTTTTATAGTTCCCCCTGCCAATCCTATATACTCGCAGGTGGCATGCCGTGGCGGCTCTGACGTGCCCACGCCCCAGTGTTTCCTTATTGCCCCCGTAACTGCTCCGTAGAGCAAAAAGTGACCCCTCGGGATGTCCCAATCTGTACTGAACTCTGCAAAGGGGAGTAGTTCCCCGTCCCTGTATAGGTCTCCCACCTTTGTCGCCCCGGCCTGTTCCCAGTCTTCAATTCCCCTCCAATTTCCCCCATGTGGGAGTGCGCTTAGGAGGGTCAGTGGTAGTTCTGGCGTGTAGGGACGACGTGTCCTAGTTTTTTGTAAGCACCTGCCCCAGCATCGGAGTATCACTCTATGCTCATTACTTTGAACCTGCTGGGCCCTCGCGGTCCCCAACAGAGTACGAAGCACTATCATTTTCTCCGTGGAAAAGGGGGAGTCCCCCTGTCCGGCGCTACCCTTCCTGCCACCCACTGTGTAAATCTCTGTAATTGTCCCGCCAAGTAATACGCTTCCATGTCCGGCACGGCAAGTCCCCCCTCTGCCTGTGGCCTCTTAAGCGTGGTAAGGGCTACCCTGCATCTGCTCGTTCCCCATATAAATGCAGAGATGCAGGAGTCCACTTCTCGGAACCAGGCTCCCGGTATCCACAGCGGCAGCGTGGTAAAGAGGTAAAGCAGCCTGGGGAGAGCTACCATCTTAATTAGGGAAATCCGGCCCGCCACTGATAAGGGGTGCCCCCCCCCAGAATGCTATTCTGTCCTTGAGAGCCCGCAGCGCCCCTCCTATATTTCCTTCCTGTACATCTGTCATGGAGTGGAAGACCCTCACCCCCAGGTATCGGAAACTTCTGGGCTCCCACTGTAGTCCCCCCAGGTCCTCCGGCGGCGGAGTGTCCACCACCATTGGAAATAGCCAAGACTTCTGCCAATTAACTCGGAGACCCGACAACCTCCAGAACCTCTCCATCATTCCCCTTGCCCCCCGCAGCTCCTCCCCCGTATTGCTAAGGAAAAGCAGGAGGTCATCCGCATACAGCGATATATGGTGCCGTTGCCCTTATAACTGTAGATCTCCATACGCCTCCCCGGACCGTGCCCTACACGCCAGTGGCTCCACCGCCAGCGCAAACAACAGCGGGGAGACGGGGCACCCTTGACGTGTGCCCCTTTCCACCCCGTACTGGGCTGATATCGTACGTCCCGTACGTACCCATGCCACTGGGCTAGCATATAACAGTTGCACCCATTGCAGGAAGCCTTGTCCGACCCCCATTTTTGCTAGGACTGCATAGAGGAACTCCCACTCAACGCTGTCAAAGGCCTTCTCTATGTCTATTGCGAATATCGCACCCTCTCGCTCCTCCGATGCCCCCAGTTCCAAGATAGAAACTAACCACTGTATGTTCAGGGTCGTATTTCTGGTTGGGATAAATCCTGCTTGGTCCTGGTGGACCAGAGCCGTCATGTGCGGCAGCAGCCTTGTTGCCAATAGCTTGGTCAGTATTTTGAAGTCGAGTTTCAACATCGACAGGGGCCGGTACGCCGCACACTCCAGGGGAGACTTGTCGGGTTTAAGCAAGGGGACTATTACCGCTTCCCAAGTGGTGTTTGGCAGCTGGCCTCCCTCCTTAGCTTCTGTATACATCTCCACTAATCTAGGAACCAGTTCGTCCGCATATGCTGCATAGAACTCTTTAGGGAGCCAGTCTGTGGCCGGGATCTTTCCCCTCGCCAATTCCTTAATGGCCACTCTGACCTCACGGTCCGATATTTCCGCCCCAAGTTGGTCTGCATCTTCCTCAGAGAGGACATGGAGGGGATGCTCTGACAAGTACTCCTCTATCTCCCCTTCACCTCTAAGCCCCGAGCTCTTATACAGCTGCTCGTAGATGCTGCAAAATCTGTTATTTATATCGTCCTGCCTGAGTAATGAGCGCCCCTCTGGGTCTGCTATTTCAATTATCGTTTTCCCCCTGCGAGTGGGGTTGGCAAGCCATGCCAAGAGCCTGCTCGCCTTATCCCTCTCCGCATGTGTCCTATCCGTATATGCTTTGTAATCAAAGCACCTTAGTTGTTCCTCCCGAGCAGCTACCTCCTCCTTCGCCTCTAGTAGCTCCTGTTTTAAGTCAGGGCGGTTCGGGCGCCTAAGTTCAACCTCTCTCAGTGCTCGGTCAGCTTTTTCGACATCTGTAAGCAACGTTCGTCTCACTCCAATGGCCGCCGCCATACATCGTCCCCTAATTACTGCCTTGAAGGCCTCCCCCTCCATCACCCTCGAGTCAGTGGTGTGAGCGTTATCCGCAAAATATGTTGTGATGTGGCCCCTGACCTCTTGTAGGAATACTTGGTCTTCTAGGGCCTCTGGCTTTAAACGCCAGGTAGGGATGGGCTGCTGCTGCGTCCCCCAGTGCAGTCTAGTTAATATCGGGTTGTGGTCGGACACAGTGCGTGTGAGGTATTCTGTGCCATAGAGTCGTGTATGCATGTACAGTGAGCACAGGACAGTATCCAGCCGCACATGTAAGTCGTGAACGTGTGAGAGGTGGGAGTACTCCCTCTCCATCGGGTGGGTGCGTCTCCATGTGTCCACTAAGCCCCATTGGGCCTGCCAGTCCCTAAATACCCTGGCTGTTCTATGAACCAGGGAGTCCCGAAGGGGCGGGTGGGAGCGGTCAAGGTCCGGGTCTGCAAAGCAGTTGAAATCTCCCCCCATAATGATCGAACTGGTCATGTATGGTGCCAGAATCCCAGACATCCGCTCTAGGAAAGCCCCCTGACCTGCATTTGGTCCGTATATATTTACCAATGTTATGTCCTGCCCATCTAGCTTTCCTGTCACTATAACATAGCGGCCGTCTGGATCTACTTTGTGTCCCGTATGCTGAAAGGGAACCCCCGCCCTCACCCAGATCAAAGCTCCCCTTGCAAACGCCGAAAAGGAGGTGTAATATGCCTGTCCCCTCCATCGCCTGTGTAGCGCCGCCCCTTCCGATGCCAGACTGTGAGTCTCCTGCAGCATGGCTATGTGGATTCCCCACCTATTTAAGTGAGAGTAAATTTTATAACGCTTGTGCATCGAGTGCATGCCCCGGACGTTCCAGGATAGGAGGTTATATGTCATTGGTTTTGGCATTGCAAAGTTATTTCTCCCCCTCCCATCTGTTCTCCCCCTGGTCGGTCCGCTTCCGGCGGTCCACCCTGCATGGTGCGGTCAGGGCCACAGTAGTTCTTGGCTCTTCTTGGTAGACAGCAGTGCTCCCCCCTTACAACTAAGTAAACACCCCAACTTCTCCACCCCAGGACAAGCGAGAATCTCCCTCTCATCCAAACTACGCACAAGTGCGCCAACTAAACTAGTGTCTAATGTCCGGGCAGTAGCGAAGCTAGCGCCTGTGTGAAGGAGAGCCCTTCCCCTCACCCCCCCGGACCCCTCCCAGTGCATAGTGCCTAGAGGCATCAAGTCCGGCCCCCGCTCTTCTGCTCATATGAGCTTGTGGTCGGAGTGGTCTGTTCCCCCCTCCCATTCAGGCTCCCCATGTGCTACTTGCGTGTATTGTGTCCCTCAGATAATGTCGTCTGCCGGTCTGGGAGTCATCTCCGCCAGGGTCTGGCTGGCCTCCCCCACCGTGCTCTGGCTGGTGTCAGAGTCCGAGTCTCTCGGGTCCTCCCCAGACAGGGAGGAGGTAACTCGTGTCCCCTGGGCGCTCAACGATGCCACTGCCGCCACCGCTCTTTCTCTATCCCGTCGAGTTTCTTCAGCCGTTGGTAGGCTCTTGGGCTTCTCCCCCTTACCCAGGGTTCGCAATGGGTCTCGTTCCGAACCCTCTCATTCCTCGCCTCTGCTACCAGTGGGCCTTGCTCCTCGATCCTGTCCCATACTTCCTGCGGCGCACTGAAAAACCTAGTTCCTCCTTTAGAGATTATCCGCAGCTTGGCCAGGAACACCATGGAGTATGCTATCCCCATTTGCCTCAATTTTTGCTTGGCTGTGATGTATGATGCTCTCTGTCTTTGTAATTCTCGAGAGAAGTCAGGGAAGATCCTAACTGTGCTGTTATCAATCTTGAGGTGCCCTTTGATCCACGCTTGGCTCAGTGTCTGATCTCTATCCTTGTAGAAGAGCAGCCGCGCCACCACAGGTCTCGGTGGCCTTCCAGGTGGGGGTGCTCTTGCGGGGACTCTGTGCGCCCGTTCCAAGGCAAAGTATGGGGACAAGCCTTCCTCCGCCACCTCGGTGCGGATCCAGTTTTCCAGATAGGCGACCATATTGTTCCCTTCTACCTTCTCCGGCAGGCCTATGACTCGGATATTATTGCGGCGTACCCTGTTTTCTGCATCCTCAGCTCTCATCTCTAGCACGCGCACCCTTTTTTCAATGTCCGTGAGTTTGTGGGTGACCGTGCCCACTTGTGGCTTCAGTTCCCTGATGTCCCCTTTCGTTGTGGTGACCCGGTCTGCAAGCTTCCTATGGTCTGCCCTCAGGAGTCCTATGTCTTCCCGAAGCGTATCGATCTTAGATTCGACCGCCGATCTAGATGCTTCTATGGCCTGGAGGATATCAGAAAGGGACAGGTCGTCGTGGGCTTCTTTCCTCTCACTCCGGGTCCCCGCCCGTAGGCTTAACTCGCCAGTCTCTTCTCCCGACTGTTCCTGCTGTTCAGCTTCACATCTTTTGGAGACTCTGCCCATGATGGTTAGTGTCTGCTAGTGGGGGGTTCCCTCCCGCCCCGCTATCTGTTATCCCAGCTTCACACAGGGAGTCACCCACCTTCAGTGTTATCCACGTGGCCTCTGCAGGCGTCTTCCCACGTCTGCGACGCTGGCCTGGGGTCCTTATTCTGGGTCTGTGTTTGCGTCCTGTCGGTCGTGCGCCTTCGACCTGGATGCCCCACAGTCCGTATATTCCTGAGAGGCGACTCTGCCTCGAGGCTCCTACTTGTAGCGCCCCCGGGGCCTTAGACAGCTCCTGTCCCGCTATAGTCACTCAGTCATGGGGTCTCCTTTTTTCCTGTGGTAGCTCCTGTGGTCTCAGTGAGCCTTGTGGTCCGTTGTGTGGGTACACACTCCCTATGAGCCCCTTATGGTAATTCTCATGGCGCTCCTATGCTTTCAAAGGAGACAGAGCTCTCCGCATGTTCGCAGGCCCCCGAGCTGCCCAGCTCAACGCCGCGGCCCTCCAGGTCTCTTCCGTCCCCTTCGGGCCTTGGTATCAGCCCATGCGCTTCTTTCTCTCCGCCTTACCAGCTCCCAGTGGTCTTGGCAGGTACCGGGTAGTGGGCACGCTGGTTCTCCGCCACCCCTGGCGGGTAGCACTACAGTGCCGTCTGTCTTGAGGTCGTCGGGTGCCCTGAGCCTACTCCAGTTTAGGCTTTGGCCGCCATTTTACCTAGCCTTCAAGCTATGTATTTTCAATATGTTCTGGGCCCGCTATGTCAGGCCCAGTAGGAGCGGCGGTAGTTCCGCTGCCGCCCGCTCCCGGATTCCTTGTGTACCCCTCCTTATAATGCCCTTTTCTGATTAGGGCTCCACAAGAGAGTCCGCGGCCGCTATTATCGGTCCGCCCGGTCCTGCAGCTTGCTTCTGCTCCCCCGCTCTCAATCAGGGACAGGGAACCTGGAACCGTGCAGCAACGCAGGAGTTCCTGGCGTCAGTACGCCCGATCGGCGCCCTCTTCTCCCGCGTTCCGGGGCTCAATCACTCGGCTCCCGGGCTTCCACAATGTCAGGGCTCTTTGCTGCGTCCAACCGTACCCTCCTCCCTGGGGACTCCTTACTGTTAGTTCCCGGAGGGTATCGGCTCCTCGCCCTTCTGTGTGCCCGCAGCGGCTGCCCGCAGTGCCCCCTTGCAGCAAGGGCCTCCTAGCTTCTTCTCGGGGTCGTCAGGCCGCAGCCGCCATTTTGCCCGGCCTCGCGGTCTGGCCTCTAACTCCGTGTTCCTCCCGGAGCTCGGCGTCCAGCAGTTTTCTTTTCCGCACCGCCAGGCGCAGCAGTGTTTTTAAGGTTGGGGGGAGATGTCACCTGTATCAGGGGCCCCCCTATATCGGGCAGGATGGCACTGGATAGGGGATCACCGGCTCCAGTCTAGGCTCCCAGCTCCATCGGCGTCCGGCCACGCCCCCCTAGAAATGAGCAGTACTTGTAGTACACTCATCCAAGATAGAGCTGGAGACTCTTTCCATAGATAACTGCAAAGACCTAGGCAAACACAAATATATGCTACAACTGGACAGGTATTTCACAACCTTTTCAAGAAAAAGTACACCCTGGTCAAGCTGTCAAAGAGTAGGTGTCGATGGCCATTCCCCTGCACATGAAAAGTGACATTGGCATATTATAGTGTATGTCTCCATAGCAGGGTGGGCCTGGGTGTCCTCCCAACTGTGCTTCTCATCTTAGGGACCTAGTTCCCCCTGGTATTAGTTTAAAGAACATAATCAAAGTGTTGAATGTGTAGCCCACTGCTTGGTTCACTGTTTATATTAAATGTGTACATAAAGTGTTGGACATAGTGCATGAATAATCTCAGCTACTGGTAATTATTCAGGGTCACATCCCAGTCCATTGTTATTTTCACACCATGCCAACTCAATTTCGACACAGCTAAACGCAAATCAGTCTTTTTTGTATATAACATGGATAGTTGTAACATATCTTGAATAATATTTTACTTACAAGCTTATACTGATATGTAATGTAATAATATTAACCTGCAAATTGTATTGCAAAAGTTGATAAGCCGTTAAAATTGATGTTCCAGTCTGCACGCTGTTCATAAAACTAAATAAAATTGAAAAAAAAAGAAACACATGGAATCATTAGGAGTGTATTTAAAGAAAATGTAGTAGTCACCCCACTGCAAGATGGTGTGTACTGGGAGGCCTGGGAAAGTGTGCAACACATCTTTAAGATGGACTTAGATGACATATTACCCCCAAATCCCTTCATCAGTGATTGAGATAGAAACACAATAAAAAATGTGCTTGCAGATGTACAGTCATGTGTTTCCAAGTGCGATACTGATCCACATCTCAGTGCTAAATAATTACAACCCACTGGAAGACATCAAGCTCTTTTTCTGTGCAATAATGTTTGGCTGTTTGGGGTTCAAGAAGGAAAAAGCAGGGGGCGTGGCCAGCTAACATGGCCGATTGGACGTGATTCCGATCGGCTCCGTCCCTGGCCCCAAACAAAACTGTCAGCTGAGGCATACCCGATCCTCCTCGGACGATTTTTAGAGCATCCCAACACTGGAGGAAGATGAGGATCATCCCAGAACCGGCGTAGTTCGCCTATGAAGGGAGAAATTTGCGCCTAAAGATCTGCCGGCGCTCGACGAGCGAACAGGGAAAATGGCGTCATGCTCTCCAGCAATCTCCGGGAGCAGTGATGCGTGAGTCCCTGAGACGCTTACTGCCTCACTGAAGACTCGAGCTGTCTGGGGGGCGCAGGTGAGGCGCTCCGGTGGCGGTCCTGGCAATTAGCTACACCTGCAGAGAACGGAGGAGGCAACGGGAGAGGCCCCGGTTCAGGGAGACTCGGCTCGCAAAATGGCGGGTCCGACGCGTTGCCGGGAGAACGATCGGCAGGAGCTTTGAACCCTGGTACGCGGACCCATCGGCTCCTTGGGTTTGAACCATACACCCCACCACCAGCGAGACATCCAACGGCAGCCCAGTGTTGGCGGGAGACAGCGAGGGCCCGAGACTCCGGCTCTTAGTGACTGATTGAAAACGAGCAATGGAGACATCCCACCACTATCTTTTATAAGGCAAGTGCGGGCAAAGGGGTACACAGGCGTACCAGGCAGAAGGGTCTACGCACTTAAGAAGCAATTACTGGGAGGAAAGTCCAGGGGCCCCCACTACGATGATTCTTTTGATGCCTGACACTAATATGGCCGCCAAGCAGTGAACAGCAAGGCCCTCAGGGCACTCCGGCAGCACTTCGTGGGACACCGGGCAGGTTTCCCTGCCTCTATAACATTGGTAAGGTGGTCTTGGAGCCCTATTAAGCCGGGGAGCTGGCAGGGCCGCTGTGGGATCCTGGTGGGCTGACCACGTGACGACAGGGCCGGAGGTTGAAGTGGCCCCCAGCGTGGGATAAGAGGCGGTCTGGGGCATGCCTGTGGACACAGACGTTCTGCATTGGTTCTGACGGTCAACAGGGGTGGTCAGGTGCTGACCAGTGAGCGGATCCCCTTATGCCACCCAAAAAGACCCCCAACAACAAGGTCTCCAACTACTTTGCTACCTCGAGCGTCGGCGCGGCAGGCGAAGAGACGACATCTTCAACGGGGACCTTGGCACTAACTAGAGAGGACCTTCTGTCCTCCCTGCGGGACTTCAAAAAGGAACTCCGGGCAGACATCAAGGCTGACATGGATGCTTCCTTTGAATCATTCCGAGCGGAAATGAGGGAGAAAATGGTATCCTTGCAGACGGATGTGGACTCGGTGGGCACCAGAACGCTGGATCTTGAGGTAAAATACCAGAGTCTCACGCCCTTGGAGGAGAGCTCGACGGATCTAAGTGGCCAACTGCGTGCCACCCTGCTTAAGTGCGAAGACTTAGAAAATCGCTCTCGACGCGATAAAACTCGAGCAAGAGGCCTAGAGGAAGACTGTGAGGGCCCAGATTTGGAGGCGTTCATGGTGGGCTTGTTCTCTTCGGTGCTGGGAGAAAAGGGCCCTGAGGTGCGGCTGGAGAGAGTCCACAGGGTTGGTCCGCGCCTTCCGGGAGAAAATCGGCAGCCCCGGGATGTGCTGGCGAAGTTCAGCTCGTTTAAAACTAAAGAACTGGTCCTCCAGAAAGTCCGGGGTAAATGCATCGAGTTGGCCACTACCCTAAGATCACAGCAAAACGAGGAACGCCTCAAGTTAGAACTGGCCTTAGTGTCTGCAGAGCAGGCTCATAAGGCCAGCCCCTCGGTCCAGACCATGCGGAAAGTCACGGCCCTAAAGGGGAAACTCCAGGCCATTTACACCAACAGAGCAGAAAAAACCATCTTACGCCTACAGACCAAGGGGTATGAGGGAGGGGACAAAGTGGGATCCTTGCTGGCGCGTCAACTACGGGCCAAACAGGAAAGGGAATACATCAAAATTATTGTAGATACGGAGGGCATTTCCCACAAGACAGAGGAGGGGAAGGCGCAAGCCTTTGAGAAATTTTACCGAACTCTTTACACCTCGGAATTCCCAAGGACGCACGACCAAACAGGGTATTTAGATCCCTTGGACCTCCCCCAGGTCGCTGCTAGTTCCAATGAAGCCTTGGCGCAACCCACATCCATGGAGGAAGTGCAAAAGGCGATTGACTCACTTAAACTCCAGAAAGCGCCAGGACCGGACGGTTTTTCAGCTCCTTTCTATCGCACCTTCGCGCCGGAACCTGTCCCCTTCTTGACTCTTCTATTTGATGTCATTGCCTCTATGCAACAAGTCACCCCCTCCATGGGTGAGGCGATTGTGGCAGTGATTCGTAAGCCGGGTAAGGACCCCACAGCCTGCTCTTCTTATTGCCGATAGCTCTCCTAAACCTTGATGCTAAACTTTACTCCAAAAATCCTGGCCACCCGTCTCGAATCAATACTTCCTGGTCTTATAGATCCAGACCAATCGGGGTTTATTAAGGGTCGACAGACCCATGATAATCTGCGTCACATCATCCATTTAATTGAAAATGCCCAGAAGAAAAACATCCCAGCAGCGCTTCTCTCGCTAGATGCGGAGAAAGCATTTGACCGTGTGGAATGGTCTTTTTTGTTTAAGGTACTTCAGCGCTTTGGCTTCAACGAGACCTTTATAAGGATGATTCGCGCCAATTATCACCTTCCTAGCTCCAGGGTCCTGGTTAATGGAGTCGCTTCCCTTCCCTTTAGCCTGGCTCGCGGGACGAGACAGGGTTGTCCACTATCCCCCCTCCTTTTTGCCTTGAGCATAGAACCCCTGGCCCACAGGATCAGGGGGAATCCGGACATACGGGGGATACGTTTTGGCACAGACGATCATAAGATTTCACTTTTTGCCGATGACGTGCTTCTCCCAGTCTCAGAACCTCTGATCTCCCTACCGGCTATTCAAGAAGAGCTAGTGATGTTCGAGCTGGTTGCAGGATTTAAGATTAATCTAACTAAGTCCTTTTTACTGAATCTGACCCTACCCAAAGAAGAATGGCGGCGGGTGGAAGGGGCGTCACCTTTTTGCTGCACCACTAAAGAGATCACCTATCTGGGAGTTAAGCTCACACCCTGTATACAAGATCTCTATAAATCTAACTTCCCCCCTCTTCTCCGCCAGCTGAAAACTGATCTTGGTAGATGGAGTGTGGCATTCATCACCTGGCTGGGCAGGATTAATTCCATTAAGATGAATGTTCTCCCCCGTTTGCTTTACCTCTTTCAGGGGTTGCCTATCCCGATGGAGGGAGGTTTCTTCAGGGAGCTCCGACACATGCTTACTAAATTTATCTGGCAGGGGAAGAGGGCGCGCCTGCCCTACAGCCTGCTCATGAGACCGCGTAAAGAGGGGGGCATGGCATTGCCGGACTTTCAAGCGTATTACCGGGCGGCTCAATTGCAGGTAATCACGGAATAGTCGCTGCGTGCTTCGGAGAAGCATTGGCTTCACCTAGACAGACAGATAATGGGGCGCACCATCTGGGATCTTTTATGGAAGCCCAAACAGGACAGACCACTCAACGCCTACATTAGCACGCCTACTTCCACCACCTTGAGGGTTTGGGATGTCCTCACTAAAAGGTTACACCTTACGACCTTCCCCTCCCCCTACACACCTATACATTCTAATGCTGCGTTCCCCCCTGCACTTCAAGAGGGACCCTTTGAGGCTTGGAGGGAGGGAGGGTGTCACATGATTTCCCATCTATTTGACAACGGTGAGTTCCTTACCTTTCAAGAATGCAAGACACAATTCACACTGACTGCCAAAGAAGAATTCCACTACTTGCAGCTGAAGCATTGGGTACAGCAGCCCCTGGTGCGGCTGGCTGCCACCAGGGACCTGCTCCCCATTGAGAAGTTTGCCCAGTCTGGTACCACCTCCAAGGGATGCATTTCCTTTCTATATGCTCTTATACAAGCTTTGAGCCCCAAATTGACCCTGCGTTTTAAACGCTTCTGGGATGCACTTTTGGATTCCCCCTTGGAGAACAAGCAATGGGAACATGTCAGCAGGGATATAGTGAAATACAATCGCTCCATGTTCCTAAGGGAGGCGCACTATAAGCTTATGTATGATTGGTACCTATACCCTCAGAAATTTCACAAGATTTTCCCCAACGCGTCAGACAGGTGCTGGCGGGGTTGTGGCCTGTTGGGCGACTTCCGACACATCTGGTGGAATTGTCCCTCCATTCAACCTTTCTGGAAAGAAATTCTGTCCCAAATTAAACGTATCTTAGGCTATCCTATTCCTAGCTATCTGGAACACTCGTTGTTGGGGGTACGAGATCCCTCCTTGAAACGCCAAACATAGGGTGATAGGTCTGTTATGTGGCTTTGTCTGGGGGCAGCAAAAATGGCAGTGGCTGCTGCGTGGAAAAAACAAGAAGCACCATCTCTAACCCAATGGCATGCGAGATTATGGTGGGCGTTGGCGTTGGAGCGCATGGCCGACATAGTAGACGACGCCAGAAAAGGCTTCGACTATATTTGGTTCCCGCTGGTGAGCTACCTTTCGGAGGGGCTTCCATTAACGGCCTGCGCCCCACGGATTAGGGTCCTCAACTTGTTCCATATCTAATCACACCGCAGCTATTGGGGTACTGTGCAGTGCAGAAGCCACCCGAGTAGGGGCCCCTGTAACCCAACCCTCGTCATCACATTCTTTTAATTTGCACCATGACATCATTGTTTTGTTCATTTTTTAGGTATATTTAAGTTTCCTTTTTAGGTTACTCTCTTTGGAGGGATGATTGATGCCCATAAGCGATGTACTGATTGCAACATGTTATGTTTGTGCTGTTTTTAAACATGTATTCGCCACAGAACTAGTGAAGAAGCTGTAACCTACATGTGAGATCTGTAACTCTGGGCTGCTTTTTCCTTGACTAATGTTGCATATGTCATGCTTTCTGTTTCACTCTCAAAGAAAATTCTAATAAACAAAATTTGAAACAAGAAGGAAAAAGCAGATTTTCCTAACTGTAGAGTGTACAAAAAGTCTTACCTTTATTAAAAACACTGACAAGAGTATTATACCACCAGTCTTTATTTTGCTTCAAATTCAAGAAGTCGAAATTTAACACTGAATGACTACTACACAAATCAAACAAGGAAGTGTAAATCAATGGTATAACAAGTACAATAACCAATTGAAGCTTGCATTACAGTACATTTAAAGTTCTTGAATACAAGTAACAAACTATCTTTTTAAGCCTGTGAGATTACTTCTGAGTTGAAAAACAAAAACTATTTCGCGCAATATTAATACTGAGCAGCAGAAATAGAACACCTGGGATCTTTTCTTTCTCAAATTTGTAGATGTGAAGTTGTAGTTGCTGAAGAAAACAATGAATCAATTAGTGCGTGGGAACAATATTCAACTCAATAAATAACATTTATAAACAGTTAATAAATAACCTCTTTAATTAAATCAGTGCTTTCCTGACACCGTTCAGTTAGAAAAGTTAGCATTTGCGAAAAGTTGAGTACCTTGACTAATCTGCCACTTTTACAATGTCCTCCAGCCTAGAACCAACTTGAAAGCCTTGGATGCGGTCACACCCAAGCAAGAGTGAACGATAAAAATGGAAAGATCAATGCTGCTAAATGCATGATCTATTTAACCTATCTTGAAAGAAAGGGAGATGAAAAGAGGATTTAAAATACATTGAAAATTGGGAAACAGGAAAATTCCTGACAGCAGACGTGTGTGATTCAAATTCGTTTAAACATAAGTCAACATACAATTTTGCCTTATTCTGCAAATAAAGATAAAATACTTACTGTGTTAATTTTATTCTATTGGTAAAAACAGGAAGGCAGGAAGAGTCTGGAACTGATGTCTAGAACCTTGACCTCCAATTTGTTTTAAAAATATGAGGCAAAACTGAAGAGTAAGTTTCACTTATAACATTATTTAAAGAAAGAGATTAATTATTAGGCAAGTTTAGCAGGAAATTAAATACTAAAATAATATCCCATTAATTGGAGAGAGGGTGTTCCTCAACTAGTTTACCGTCTACTCCAAGATGTTCTAGCTTGTTCCCTTAATTATGATATAAATTTTCTCTGGCGAAGATAGGCCATCCATGAAATTTAAAATAGATGAGACAATGAATGAAATGGGACTCATAAAACACTCCAGGTACTAATCACACCCAGCCTTCCAAGATGATTTGTATACTTTGGTAGAACCTGAAGCCAGGGGTTCCATTTTGAGCTGGATAAAGTCTGGTGATTCTCCAGGAGGAACCATAATTAGCCAAACCATCAGCTTTAGGTTCTGAGACAGGGTTAGAAAAGAAAGTGGTAAGGACTACAGTTTCTAGGAACATCTTGAGTAAGGTTCGAAATCGAATATGGGACATTCAAAAGTGGCGTTGCTAGAAGTTAAATAGGTCAATTTTCTTCTTATATGAGTTAAACATCTGGAGAGAATCACAGTAAAGTTTAATTTGAACTTTTACACCCTTTTGGAAGAAAAGTGTCTGAGACCAGTGTTTCTGAGTCTGGTTTCCAACTGAAGAAGAGAAGAAGTTGGGAGATTAATCATGATACAAAGGAGTCTAAAGGGCAAGGTTGAAATGCGTCTGATGGAGAATCTGAACTGTGTAAGTGGGAGGGAAGGAATGAGTTAAGCAACCATGCATAGAAGGGAGACAGGAGTGAGCTGATGACCCAGCAGTGGTCCTGTCATATGACGGCACATGAATGACATATGGTTGTAAGACATCTAGCATATAAAACAGCACTCATCTGGCATATAATGATAGATAGCCCTTAGCGTATAATGGCAGCACACCCATGGCAAGTTGGTGCCTATCCACAAACTGCATTTTGTAGAATGTTTAGTAGTACTACAACAGAACTACTCACGTACTACAAAATGCTGTTCACTAACCTATATGCGTACGTCTCTGCCTCTGCCTCTCCTGTCTTTTATGTGCAGACAGGTACACATACGTACACCTACGTTTTAGTAGTACTTGTGGGTGGGACAGGGTAACACAGAGAAGTGGTTGGAAAATGGGGAATACTTGCTACTAAAGAGGAGGGGCTATGGGAAGAGTAAACACAGATTAAGAGAGGGCCAGGGAAGGGTTTAGAGAAGGACATGCTCACACCCACAAAGCAGTAAGACCATTGCTATTCTTATACTGCACTTCTACATTTATTACTGCCAAAAAGGACCCAAACCAGTAGTAAATGTACTCCAGGTCAGCCCTGGTACAGAGCCACCCACTGGTACTGCAACATCTTCACATTGAAAATAACACAGGTAGTGACATAATATAATTCCAGAGAAAATAATGTTAAAATAAATACATTTACTTAGACTTCTTAACAAAAAAAACAATTTAATTAAATGTTAGACAATATATAACTAAAAAATAATTATTATTATTATAGCTTTATAGCCCCCTGTAGCGGGCTATACCGGCCATTAAAAGCCTGCTCCAACATTAAAGGCCTGAGCCAAAGGCGAGGGCCTTTAACAAGGAAGCGAGCCTTTAATGGCCAGGTATGGCCCACTACGGAGGACTAGAGCACTGGCTCATCACCTGCAATGTGTTTTCTCAAATAAACTCATTACAATTCTGTTGCAGCTCGGGCTGCACACTGTGTGCATGCGCACTGCTCTTTGCCGATGCCGTCATCTAATAATGAGAACATTGTGAAACTGGTAAAATTACTTTCAGTGTTCACTCAACCTATTCGGGAAGTCGGGCCTTCACAATAAAAATATTCCACTTACCAGGCAAGGGAGAGGTGTTTTCCGATGACGTGAATGGGTTGCATTTCTGCGCATGCTCGTCATATCAACTGAAGCATGCATTTGATATATTAAGAAGAGGCCACCTCCATGTTGATTGTCCTCACAAGCTACAAAGGGCAACGGTTTCACATTCCATAAGGTAAGTGAGACCGGCTTGGACAGCAATCAGCGGGGTTTGTAAATTGTCAGCTTCACGTTTTAAGCACATTAATGTAAGTGCCCACCATGAATAGGAAGCAGAGAGGCCTTTCATATTTTACTTTCATTTTAAAGTACAGATGTCTTGAACAAAGGGCTGCCAACTTTCCCCGAGAAAAATGCTTGCCTTTCGTACAAGTTTTAAGTTTCTGCAAAGGCCTGGACATAGGACTTAAATGGAACTTAATATAAAATCATCAGTATGTATTTTTAACTTGGCTTTTCTGTCTTTGTTTACTTCAATTATCAGTCAGGGATCGTTAAGGCATCTGTAGCACACATGCTGAAGTTATTTCTTCAAATGTTTACTGTTAGAAATATGTACTGATGAAGAGAAAGAAAAAACTGCTTTAAGTGAAATACCTAAGTTTAGTACTGGCCGGACCTCAAAAATACAGACCATGCCAGGAAAAAAACAGTCAGTTGGCAACCCTAGTTAAACATTAAATATTTCAGCAGGGGAACGAAAATGTATCCACACAGGGAGAATAAAAAGCAAAAACAGAAGACAAGTATGTGCTTGGCAAACATTATTTTCTATATTTTTAACGCCAACATGCGTTTTGTGAATGTAAAATGTGTTTTGTGGTCATGAAAATTTACACCCCTCCCCACTCATTTCAAAGTTGCGTAGAAATGTTGTAGAGTGGATATGTTCCGCCCACAATAATCCCAATCGAACAGTAGCGGCCCGTGGTGGGAGTGCTGTCGGGCGGTGACGCGGGGAGGGGCAGGGTGGGGGGTAGTAAACTACGGAATACAACCCCACAGAGGTAAGCAAACAAAAAAATAAATAAAACGAATTTCGTTGCGCGCGCTGCATCGCCAAATGCGATGCAGCGTGCGCAACGAAATTCGTTTTATTTATTTTTGTTTACTTACTCTCTGTGCGGCCGTATTCCGTAGTTTACTACCCCCACCCTACCCCTCCCCCGGCCCGCGTCACCGCCCGGCAGCACTCCCACCACGGGCCGCTACTGCAATCGAAGCTCTCATCCCCTCACCTATTTCTGAGCCTACTGAACAACACTTTGCCATGATTCAATTGGTACTCGTATTGACATCTGAGAAATTAAAGGCTGTGTTGGCCCAGTCTGTGAATCAGGCAATTAGTTGCAGTTAACATCCCTATTTCAGCAGTGAGCTTATACCTATTTTGCTAGTGATTTCTGTCACCACCAGCGACGTTTATTTATGGCTTACCCATGTATAAGAAGCATTTTTAAAAATAATGATAATCAGGGCTTTTCAGCCAGCGTGAGGATAAAGTAGTTGACTGGTACAGAGGCTTCAAAAGCATAATGCCTCCCTGACACAAAGTAACACAAGGCAGTGCTATGCGATGCCTTGCTTTACTTTGTATGTACTAAACCACGCAACTGGCTTTGTGTAGCTTAGTATGTGTTAAAAAGGATTTTGCATCTGGGCTGCCCCATAAAAGTGACACAACCCTGACACAGAACCTTAGTAAATCTGCCCCTCAGTGGAGAGGGCTTGTACCAGTGATTACATATGTTAAACTGACACATGGCTTAATTTGCCATCCATGGTTTGCAAGGTTGATTATGTTGATTTGTGCCAGCCTTGACTGAAAACTGAAGGCACCGTATAGCTATCACACGTATGAAATGTCAGTTCAGAAATGTATTTATTTGGTAATTACAGTACTAAAATTGTGGAATTACAAGTTACAAGTTTAAAAGTTATACATGCACAGTAATACCTTTGAGGTAAAGGACCTTTAAAAAACAGGAAAACCATAAAAAATAATCTGTTAAAGTAAGAATTCATTTTGGTATAAATTGTACATTGCCATTAAATGTGATGTTTCAGTATGGGAAAGTATCTGAAATATTTTGTGTCACATTGTGGTCTGTGCTGCTCCCTGGTATCCTCAAAGAAGCACTGTCTTCTTGTTCTAGACTGGTTTCTGGCCCATTTATGTATTTTTCATATGTATCTTTGTTGATACTGTCACTTGCATTTGCTAGTACAGTTGACCATAGATGTAGATCTTCAGATGATTCTTTCCAGTAGCTGGGTATGCTGGTTTTGCTTTTGTGGCCAGTGACTGCCATGATCTGATGAGCTTCAAGACCATTACCTGCAAGCAGTTGCACTACAATAACACACAAACAATGGTTTGTGTAAATGCAGCTTAATCCCGCTTTTCTGCTGATTTCTTTCATCAATCCTCCAAATGTGTTTTTCCCAAGAGGCCTCTTGGAATGTCAAATAGAGGCACTTTCAGCCTTCTCCGCAGAAAGTTTAATTGGTTGAACATAGAAGCAAGTGCATTCTCGGGGCAATTTGGATATATACAATATCAAAGATTTTACAGGACACGTTGCAGTGGCTGGTTGGGCATAAATGTGTCCTCTGTTTTGATATCTATGTTTCTCATTTACTTCCTGATATTTTTTTGTTTGTTCATTAAAAGTTAAAGTTGCAAACTCTTGGTTATTTTCATCTACTTGAAAGCTGAATGCAGTTTTAGGCAACTCGCATAATCCTTGCCACGTCTTGCAAGGTGTAGTTGGGTATCAAAACAAACTTTGTACTGCAGTGATAAAGGGTCATCACAGTTCAAAATACCACAGTGTTTTATCAATGTCAAGTCCTGTGCTGACATAAATTATTTTCTTAAACTGGTATCTTTGTCTTCTCTACGTTGTTTTTTTTAAACATTGCTACTAACACATTAAGCGGGAGCAAACACAGCATCATGCATAATGTTAACAGCTCTGCTGAAAGGAGGGTTATTGATTTGTCTATTTAGCCCAGCCCTTATTATCATTAGACTTTGATTACTATATTATTCCCCTTTAGTGTCCCTTACCTCTGCATAAAAATGTCTCAGAAGGCTGCAGAGTTCAGGCTGAATATTTGAGTTGCCTATTTTATGGCTGTTCTAGTGTTGCATTCAGCCCTCTGCTCTTTAAGTATATCCATGTTCCAGTTCATGTGCAGCAAAGTTTTGCATATAGGTACCCCAATATAGGCTCAGGTAACATCCTAACCCTTCACCTATATTCTTCCCTACATTTCATACATAACGGTTCTTAGGGACTGACCTTTTACCTAGATACGACACTGCACACAGAACGCAGGATTTTCCCTGGTAAAGGCCTCATACATTATGCATGAGGATTCTTGGAAACTCAACAGGACTACCATCTCCTGTATAATAACTATGTACAAAGTTCATTCCCAACGTCATCCTACGTCCGACATGTGGCACAGCAAGGTAGAACCCCCGGGGAGACCTTTTGGTATAAAAACATCACATCTTGCTGAGACAGAGAGAGGAGATCAGGATTTCCCTGCCGACACACACTGACGCGAGACACTGAGGTTCCTGCATGCAGATACTCCAGCTCGCAGTGGTCTAACATCCCTTGCGGGGTGTCCAACTTGAGACCAAGATGGGGTCCCACAGTCTCTCACTTCAGAAAATGGGGTTGACTTTATCCTAGAGGGATTCTTGGCTTAACACCTACATACATGCTAGGTACATTCAGGTACATCTAGTTACGGTAGCATCCTAGGAGTACGCATTTTATTGTCATGTATTTTATATACTTGCCTGTATTCTTGGTTTACATCAAAATGGTAGAAATCTACCATCCTTTTACTTTCCTAGTGCTTCTAATCATTTATATCTGTTACTGTCTAATGGTTGTTTCAGCACACCTATTTTACACTAGAATAACGACTGTTCAATAAATGCTTATTGAAAAACGTCCCTACCGTTTATTCTGTGTATCTCTCTGAGACTAAGTGAGCTCAAGTGACTGAGCGAAAAGTAGTACACTGTTTCCACGGTCCTGAGGGATCAGGGTTGTCATGTTCGATAGTTGCCACAAACTATTCTCTCCTTGGTAAGAGGAGTTTCTAGTGGCACTGTGAGCTAGCTGGTATACAGGCCAACATACCCGGTGTGGGTGTCTGGAATCAGTCTGGACACCAAGCCTGCAGTCTGTGTTGGTTGGGTACTTATTTAACAGTCAAATCTGAGTAGTTCAGTCGTGCTATTCTCAGAGACCCCTACTCACATTTCCCCAAAGACGTCTGGAGTGGGAGGGTACAAAATTCTGCCGCAGCTGAGTAGGCAAAATCCTATGTATTGGCTGTTGGTTAATCAAGCTTGAAGGACACATTGTTCCTATTGTGCATAACACCTTATCTCAGTTCCCTTGAAAAACTCTTCTTACTAAATACGATGACTGAACAGGGAGACACTGTGCGTGAACTGAATATAACAGTCCAGGAAGAAGAAGATGCAGATGCAATACAAATTACAGAAAATGTTAGAAATGCCATCACCCTAAAACTAGCTTCATATGGTTTAACAGCCAGGGGTGGGCCAGTAATGTTCGTGATTGAGGCACACAAATCATTTAGAACAGAGGTATTCTATTCATGGGTTACATTCCCACAGGCAAATGCACTAACAAAGACATTTCATTACTACATAGAAGATGAAACACCGAATGAATATTGTCCATACGAGGACATTGAAGTTCCGCTCACTTACCAGGAGCATTTATACTGGTTTAAAGGCGCCCTACCCCATACAAGAAATAAAGTAAGACTCGGTCCGCTCGGAAGAGACGGAGCAACATGGCCAGTATTAGCAGCCTACACACCACATCCTGACATTGAAACAATGCCAGCAGGAGACTTACTTACACTTCATAAAGAACTAATAAGACTTTACAGAAACATGACACAGTTCGTCATGCGAACACTCACAGTTCAGCCCACAACGGCTACACCAACAAGTCCGACTCAAACATCAACAACTAAAATTACACCACAAACATTACACGCAGTGATGGGTAAAATGCCCACTAAATGTGAACAGATGCCATTCTGGGTGGCTCACAAAATAACACAGCTAGAGGCGGTATTTCCAAATACCAGCCCACATGAAAAACACAGAATGTTAACAATGTGCTTGCCCATGGGGATAACACCCCAGATAGAGGATTGTACCTCTTGGGGTACAGTTTTCGCTGCCATATATACCAGGACTCATGGTATCCCGTCATTAGCAGTAATACCAGATGTATTAAGACAAATACAGAACGAGTATGGAGCAGAACCTGCTCTGAACTTAGGGATGAAATTACTAGGTAATTTTGCCCAGGTGATAACAACAACCACTTTATAAAGAGGTTCTAAGGGAGAGTTTAAAGACCAAAATGGTTTTGAATCCCCAAACCTAAACTATAACAAACAAAAGAAAAACCGTCGGTCTAGCAATAATGCCGGAGCAGAATCAGTAATAGTTGAGAAAATACCCTTATGCATCAGAGGAGTCCTTTAAAGAGGACGGAATCCCATCACCCACCGAGGTGGCATGCTTCATCATCTGGGACCTCCTCTTGGTCGCAAAACCTAGTGCAACCAAGGGCTACAACCTTCTCAAAAGGAGAAGGGAGCTCAGGGATGTTTTAGGTAGTTTCTGATTGGATCAACTAAGATCCCATAGAAGTAAAGCAATGAGAATGTTATCGGTGATGGTTGCAGTGCGTGTGGTGAACAAAAGTGAAACGTGCTTTAAAATTGACTACCAAGATCAAAGAACAAGTTTAATACAAATTGTCCTGGTGTCAAATATAAAAACAGTGCGTATGCAGTTTAAACCATTTAGCTGCATTAGTCCGAAAAAGAGATGGTCGTTGCAATGCGTGTGGTGAACAAAAGTGAAACGTGCTTTAAAATTAACTACCAAGATCAAAGAACAAGTTTAATACAAATTGTCCTGGTGTCAAATATAAAAACAGTGCATATGCAGTTTAAACCATATAGCTGCTTTAGTCTGAAAAAGAGATGGTCTACATGTTTCAGCCTTACGATCAGGATGAGATCTCGGCTTTCATCAGGACCTAGATAGTATATCGCTACTGCAAAATACGTGTAAAATTACGTGTAAAAAATTACAAGTTAAGACACAAACTGTGTGGTTGGCTACGACACAACCTACATTAACCTGTGATTCCAAAATTGTGGTCAGATGTCACAGGAATATTGGACGAAAACCTGTAAAAGAAAAAGATAATATAAGTGTGCTGCTCACTGTTGAGCATTAAGTGCAAAACTAAACTATCACAAAGACTACCCAGCAGTGATACTTGAGATGTATCACCAAATACACAAATGTGTATCATATACCATATAGTGTATACCAAATAATGTTTTAAAGATCTTGATATGCTTACCCGTCAAATTGCGGGTGCACTCCTCACCTCACCTGGCGTCAGCTCAGGAAGTGAGGCACCGCTCTGTATATGAGGTAAAAAGATAAAAACCACCTTCATAGATCATATTTCAATGAATATGGCTACCTCAAAGTTAATGTCAATACAAGTGCATAAACATGGCCAAACTAAAAGCATTAATCCCTTGATGTATCACTCAAAAGGTGGAGATCTGATATTGATCCCTTGATGTATCACTCAAAAGGTGGAGATCTGATGTTGATACAGGAGGAGATACTGTTGTGTGATGTATCAGTCTAAAAAGTCTATAGAATGGTGGTATGATAGTAGTGTGATCAAACACATCACAAGATCAAAGTTAACATAAACTCATTTAATTTATCCCAGGAGTACACTCACTGGCTTTGAAAAAGCTCTTAGCTGATCAATAACACTAGCTCACACACCGATCTATCATTAGTGATTATCCAAAAAACAGGCTTTTACATACTAAAATGTGATTTTAGTGTAGTCTAAAAATATTTTATTTCCTCTGCAACACTAACTCACATACCGATCTGTTGTTAATGATCATACAAGAACGGGCTCTGACATGCTCCGCTCTCTTGCAAAAGGTGCGTCATGGGTATAATCTATATAGCAATAGACTTCCAAACTAGTCCGTTATCTAAATTCTCATTTCAGATGTACCTGTCGTTCCCAAAACGGGCTATACACCCTCCACCAAAAGAAATCAACTACAGTTTACAATTTCTACGCGCAAGTACTCACCTGTCCGTCGGTACCCCGGACCGGACACGAGCTGGAACGGGAGGTACCTGACGGACGGAGAGGCACGCAGCTAAATAGGGCAGAATCTTGATCCCTTACCGGTGTGTGTAAACTTCCGGCAGCGCTCTATTATGACGTCACTCGTAGGGTTATGTTGGGAAGGAATCATGGGTAGTATAGTTTTCTAACTTACATGCCGGTTTGTGTAGTTCTCACGGTGCTTACCGAATCCCTTGAAAAACAAGCTAAATTAAAAGTTTACTACATTGTTCTATGAGATGACTGGCGTGTATAAATATACAACACTTCTAGTGTTGATAGTTCTGAAAGTGCTACACATGCGCCTGAATCATTTAAAACGGAATCATGGGTAGTGTAGTTTTTCAACAATTTACAAATCTCTTGTCGATTCCGTAATTCTGGCAGTGCTTGAGTCCCTTAGTAAGAAGGCTAAACTGAATGTTTACTGTATAATGCTATGAAATGACTAGTGTTTATAGATATACGACACTCTTTATGTGCTGTACTTGAATGTCCAGTACCTGCACTTGAATAATCAAATTAATTGATGAATATCAGTGGATATCAGTAGTGAAATATGTCGCATTCATAAACCAATAATGCGCAAAGAATAGTGGGAATGGATAATACCCACCTGCGCTGTATATTGCGTCTTGAAAACCTATCTAATCGTATTTCACAAACCCTGGGCTTTGCGGAAAACATGGCAATCAAAGTCATAAGGGGACTGTGTTAAAGCCAAACAGAATGCACCGTCATGCCTAATGTTGGAAATCAGTACTCAGCAAATATAGAATTACAGCAGATGAAAGGCAGACTGGTAAAGATGGTGTATGTCGGTGATTTGCATAATATTATAGACTGGTCCACGGAATCTCATCATTAAGCCCTTGGATGTCACTTCTTAGCTTGAAAACCCATTTTTGTTCCTTAATGAACAAAAATCTAGAGATATCCGTCACATGTGGTGGAATCAACGGTTGTTCCAAAACCGTCCATCTTAATTCCTCAGCCTTATGTTTGTGTGTCAGAAAATGGTTCGTTAATCTGGTCGCTTGTCTGTTGCATCTAATAGTGCTCTTGTGTTCATTTATCCGTAACTTGACTTTACGTACGGTCATACCTACATAGCGGAGCGAACACGGACATGTTATTAGGTAGATTACTCTCTCAGTATTGCAATTGGTGTGTATCATTAAAACCCAAGGTATTCCAGTGCCGTGTCTGTTCAGTCTGCTCCGGCATTATTGCTATACCAACGGTTTTTCTTTTGTTTGTTATAATTTTGCCCAGGTATCAGCTATAATATTAGTAAATATTAAAGGGGAGGCAGCATCCACCAATGCCTAAGGGAGTTCACTCCTCTACAGCAGGAACATGGATTACCTAAAATAATTGAAACTGCTTATGCAGAATTAGGCAGTTTGGGGGGTAGAGCAATAAAACCTCAACTGATGTGTAGTCCCGAAAAGGATACCTTTAAGCAGGCACCTGCTTCTTCAAAGAAGAAATGGATTAATAACAAACAACAAAAGAATAAGGACAATAGATCTCAATCCAGAGGTAGGTCTCCTCAACAGGAGCCCTCTGAACGGAGGTATAACCTTAGGAATAGGGACAACATTAGAAAGCCTGACATGTATCAGGACACTGATACACGTTCCTCTCGTTCCTTTCAGGGTTCATCGAAAAACTCGGAGAGGGAAGGACGGTCAGAACACAGACAAGAAGCGCGTACAAAGTGCAGAGACGCGCAACGCACTTCAGACTACGCTTCCAAAAAAGAAGAAAAGCCTAAAGCAAAACCTCAATACAAAAAGAAGAAAGTGGCAGGTCTCAAAGTTAGACATGCCCAGAATTCTGAGGACTCAACTACTGAACGGGGAATGGGCTCTGACGATGCTAGACAGTGCAGCAGAAGTAACAATAGCTCGCCAGAACCTGATGGAATTTCTGGTGACAGCGGAGTTGAGTGAACATATCACGGTGGAAACGCCTGATACTAGGGTAAGTGTACCACATAGGTTACATGAGATAATACTCCAAATGGAAGGGGACAAGCCCAGAAAAATCAAAGGTCTCTTTTGGGAGAACCTGACTTTTGGCTACGACATTCTTTTAGCTGAAAGAGATTGGCCGCCTACTATTGTTATGGATTGCCCAAAGGGAGAAACGGTAGTTATGCCAGCTTTTTCCGACCTCGTTCCCCAATATCTAAAACACACATACGCACGGGAGTGGGTGGTAGCCCTTGCCCCTGCACTTTATCGTAACCATGTTGGGTGGGATGAAGATTCATCCCACCACGTGATACCATTAAAATCTACTCCAACTCCACAGAGACAGGATCCAATAAAACAGGAAGTGAAAAAAACAGGTCAGGGAGATCTTAGATCAACTTGAATATCAGGGTGTGATTGAAACTTGCACCTCTTCAATGAATAATCCTTTGTTTCCCGTAATGAAACCCAATAATTCATATTGTCTAGTTTTAGACTACAGACATCTAAACTCATGCACAAAAACGTTTGCAGTACAAAATGCACACAGTGCCGCGTTAATGAATAACATTGTGCGGAAAAAATACAAAACAACACTAGATATCTCGAATGGATTCTTCTGCCAAAATATAGCGCCTGAGAGCAGATATTTGACAGCATTCTCAGCGCTGGGGTCCCAGCGTCAATTTTGTCGACTCCCCCATGGGGTATAAGAACAGCCCGGGGTTGTTTTCCGCCAGGGTAACTGAGTTACTTCAGAATCTGGATGAAGAGGCATTGTCCTATGTGGTGATATTTATCTGACGGATGATGACCTAGAAGAACACTTGACCAGGATGAGCACCATAATTTTGGGATTCGCTTCTGAGGGCTACAAATTCAAGTTAAAAAAATGAAAAATAGCCCACCTCAATGTCCTATTTTTGGGATATGAGCTTTCTAGTGAAGGAAAAAGCTTGGCAGCTAACTTTTAGAAAAATGTGCGCTGCTCCAACCTCCAAAATCATTGAAAAATTTACAATCCATACTGGGATTCCTGAATTTTGGTAGAACATACATTTTGGATTACGCAGAAAGGGTTAAACCTTCCTACGACCTCATAGGACCTGATTTTTCAGTTAGGCAATTGACACAGGAACATACAGATATCCTTCGTTCCCTACAAGCTGACATGATAGCGTCCAAATACTTACAGACACGCATAAATGTTCGCAAATTAGTAATCCATATAGTTGCGGGTCAATCTGGGTACACCTACCTAACATACAATGAAGGCGAAACAGTACCCATCGCATACAAATCACACGTGTACACAAACGCTGAGATGCGTTTTGCCTCTACAGAAAAAATTCTGACAGCCGTACAGACTGCTGTAGTGAGAGAAAGAGCACTGACTCAGGGGAAATGAATAATTGTCGTAACCCCGGTACCGGCCTTAGAGGCTGCGACAAAGGCAAGCGTTCCAAATGCTAAAGCCTTGCATCCGAGGTGGATACAATGGGCTAATTCTCTCACTGCATCAGACGTAGAATGCAGATACGACCCAAGTCTAAAGGCACAAGCATTCCTACAATATGAACAAGAATATCCTCTCCCTAATGAGATAATGCCTCTAGATCAGTATGAATACATAATTTACACTGACGGATCCGCTCAGCCGGCCAATGGAAGTAAACAGCAATACAGCGCCGCATGTGCGATTGTAAAAGGTCGTATGCAGGACGGAAAGTTCCATCCAAGCTGTACAAAAACGCAGTCTCTAGGAGACTGCACGGCTCAGCTGGCAGAATTAAAAGCTCTATTACTGGCACTGATAAATACGGATCGAGAATTCCTCACAATAATTGTGTGCGATTCTTTTTACTGTGTCCAGTCATACAACGTATATCTTCACTATTGGGGACAAAATGGGTTTAAAGACTCAAAAGGTGGCACAATTAAGCATAAAATGCTATGGGAACAGGTAATTGAGTTGAAAAACAAACTACCAAGAGCTCACGTGATACACACGCTGAGTCATCAACGTGATGGCGTTCACGTTGAAGGGAATTCATTGGCTGTTGAAGCCACGAAGGGGGCAGTACGAACTGCGTCCGTAGCTGCAATCACTCGTTCAAAAACGAGAATAGACGGACAGATAATGGTAGCTGTCATTGCATCACGCAAAGACAATAAGGCATTGCCGAAAGGTTTTCCGCTCAAGTACTCCTACAAGTTAGATGCAAATAACGTTCCATTTGCTCAGATTCCCGGAGTGGGGGATAGAGTAATACCAAACATGGATCGCAGATTAGGCTTAATTTTAGCTGCACACGAGGGACTTGGTTCTGCGCACGCAGGCGTGTCGGCGACAGTTTCTTTATTGAAACAACTTTATTGGTGGACAGGGTTAACAAAGCAGACCAAAGATTATGTCTTAAAGTGCGACATCTGTCAACAGATGAAGGGCTCCACCATAACACGTCCAGCGCAGACACCATTGCTAATATCAGACAGGCCACTTGCGTGTGTCTATTTGGACCACTGCGGCCACTTACAATCTGATGGGGCTTACAAATATATCATGGTTGCAGTGGATTCCTGCTCGAGATTCCTATGGGTATGGCCTCAGCGCTCGGCTGACGCTCGAACTGTTATCAAAGATTTGCGAGTCTTTATAGGGACATACACAGTTTGGCACATTACATTCTGACCGTGGCCCCGCGTTTAGCTCTAGGGCTTACAAGGAAGCCATGGGAGGTTTGGTTGTAGCATTGCGGTACTCCTCTCCGTACCAGCCCGAGGGAAATTCGGTTGTGGAGAGGAAAAACCGGGACTTAAAGTAATCTTTAACAGCTAGAGTATTAGGTTAGGGTGGTAGTTGCGTCAATCACTTATATGGGGTACAGCGGGCCCTCAACAATATGCCAAGAAGTTCTCTAGGGGGTGTCACTCCTTATGAGGTCCTATTTGGGACGAGAATGTGGGTACCTGATCTCAATTGTGAAGGCACAGTGGCGGATGAAAAACCATTTGACATCAATAAACTTTTGGCTGTTTTACAGGATCTGAATGAATTCAGGGCACTACAGAGCAATGTGCAGGTAAAGCGGACCGCCACTGGGGAAGTCAAGTCAGTCACGGCAAGACCTGTCTGGGTCCCTAAGGTTGGGGATCTGGTCAGAGAGAAGATAGTGGACAAAAAAGAATGTGTGCAATCATACAGAAAGCCTGTACCTGTCCTGGCCATTGAAGGAACAAGAACAGTACTTCTGCCTCCTCTTGCGTACCAGTGCCTAGACAGCCTCGTAGTACGTTAGAATTTAATTATGTCGTCCAGTCGGATGAGGAGTGGGTATTATATTCCATATAGGTACCCCAATATAGGCTCAGGTAACATCCTAACCCTTCACCTATATTCTTCCCTACATTTCATACATAACGGTTCTTAGGGACTGACCTTTTACCTAGATACGACACTACACACAGAACGCTGGATTTTCCCTGGTAAAGGCCTCATACATTATGCATGAGGATTCTTGGAAACTCAGCAGGACTACCATCTCCTGTATAATAACTATGTATGAAGTTCATTCCCGACGTCATCCTAAGTCCGACAAGTGGCACAGCAAGGTAGAACCCCCGGGGAGACCTTTGGGTATAAAAACATCACATCTTGCTGAGACAGAGAGAGGAGATCAGGATTTCCCTGCCGACACACACTGACGCGAGACACTGAGGTTCCTGCATGCAGATACTCCAGCTCGCAGTGGTCTAACATCCCTTGTGGGGTGTCCAACTCGAGACCAAGACGGGGTCCCACAGTCTCTCACTTCAGGTAATGGGGTTGACTTTATCCTAGAGGGATTCTTGGCTTAACACCTACATACATGCTAGGTACATTCAGGTACATCTAGTTAGGGTAGCATCATAGGAGTACGCATTTTATTGTCATGTATTTTATATACTTGCCTGTATTCATGGTTATAGCAAAATGGTAGAAATCTACCATCCTTTTACTTTCCTAGTGCTTCTAATCATTTATATCTGTTACTGTCTAATGGTTGTTTCAGCACACCTATTTTACACTAGAATAACGACTGTTCAATAAATGCTTATTGAAAAACGTCCCTACCATTTATTCTGTGTATCTCTCTGAGACTAAGTGAGCATGAGTGACTGAGCGAAAAGTAGTACACTGTTTCCACGGTCCTGAGGGATCAGGGTTGTCATGTTCGATAGTTGCCAAGAACTATTCTCTCCTTGGTAAGAGGAGTTTCTAGTGGCACTGTGAGCTAGCTGGTATATAGGCCAACATACCCGGTGGGGGTGTCTGGAATCAGTCTGGACACCAAGCCCGCAGTGTGTGTTGTCCAAACGTGCAGATCCTGTATAGGTTTTATATGAACTACACAACAGAATGGATTGCTACCGGCATTCTGAAGATTCCTATTGTAGAATATTACATTGCAGAATGGAAAATCCTTTATCTAAGTAGTCCCTATATGTGTCCAAAGGCTTCATCTAACACCCATTTGTTTTGTCAAATACATTGTGTTTTGGAGTGTCAATATGAAATGGTACAATATTAAAGTTCCTATTAATATCTGTCAGACAGCGTACCCCTTAGTAAAACACTCGGAAACCTTACTGTAGTGTATACTTGAAAAAACTGTGAGTGCTAAAGAAAACCCATAAGGTTTAAAATGTAGAGGTAAAGTGGTTAAGTAAAAGAGAGACTTCAAAAGTAGATTTTCATTCACCAAAATAATCAAATACATAGTTTTATGAAACAAACAGTTGTAGCTTGTGGAGTTTGGAACACTCAGTTGAGAGGGCCTTTACCAGTGAATACAGATCTCTGCAGGTTTATTGTCTTCAATGGAGCTCTCAACATTCCAATTCTCTTAATGTATTTAAAAATATTTATATAACTGTTTTAATGTATAAATAATGTAACTAATATTTAAAAAAATAATTACATTTATTTAAATTAATTCTATACTTTTAGTAATTTTTACTACGCAATAAATAAATAAAAATATTTGACTTTACGTTGGCTTGTTTAAATAAATCTTTTTTTTAAATTTAATGAATTTCAATTATTATATTTAAAATTAAGTTAATAGTGCTGTATCTTGTTTATGTTGCTCTAAATTTAAAATGAATATATTAAAATAATCTACATTAATGTTTAACATAAAATATTTCTACTTTTTTTTAAGTTTGGAAAACTTTTTTACTTTTCCCTCTACTTTACTCTAGGGAGGTCTCTGGCCTGGTGGTAGAGATCTCCACTCACGTGAAAAGTTAGAAGCAGTAACTGTACACTCGTAAATTGGGCTCATCCCTGGTTTCAGGGAGTGGTGTCATGTAAGCACTTTGTAGTAAATTTACACTCATAAGTTGTGAATAGCCTAGAGTAGTAAATTTATTACAAAGTATAAGAGTAAAATTACACGTGTAGATTTACTCATGAGTATGGAAATGAATATGCCTCTTTTTTCCGCTTTCCCTCACCCCGCATGTTGTTACAACGCGGTCGTTACAACGACCGCGTTGTAACAACGCATACCATTACCCCGCAAGTCGTAACAACGACTTGCGGAGGGGGGCGCTGGATGTTGGAATAGTATAATTTACTATTCCAACTCCAGTCTGTGCGGACAGTAGGGAAGGTGTTGGATTTTAAATCCAACACCTTCTCCCCCCTCCGCAAGTCGTTGTAACGACTTGTGGGGTAATGGTATGCGTTGTTACAACGCGGTCAATGTAACGACCGCGTTGTAACAACATGCGGGGTGAGGGATGCGGAGTAAGGGGTGTTTACCCTTGGATACGCTTCAAGGTCACTGTGTTTAAGAAATTGTTTTCATTCACATATATTTATAGCGAAACGC
The DNA here is from genome assembly GCA_963921515.1 of Calotriton arnoldi. Taxonomy (NCBI): domain Eukaryota; kingdom Metazoa; phylum Chordata; class Amphibia; order Caudata; family Salamandridae; genus Calotriton; species Calotriton arnoldi. Next base: position 792,351 of record CAWUFW010002498.1, read on the forward strand.
TGGCATATAATGTAAAAGGATACCAGTGCCAAAATTAATCATAAGAGGGTTCCCAACTGTAGTTTCCTCACGTATCTATTTAGGGAGGTTTGTATAGCACCAAACATGTCACTTTGCAATCATTTCAGAGTGCTAGGTTGAGGTAGATAATCCTTAGATGTAATATCCTGCAATAACTTCCTCATGAATACAGTGGAATAGACAGCATATTGGCCCTCACAGTCTGGTGAATCCTGAAGCAGGAGATAATCCTAGTTTGTTTGGGGGGCTACAGGGAAAGTAGAGACTACTGAGTTTCAACCATGGTGGCTGGGGCCTTTTACCACTGATGTCCTCGGTTTTGCCTACTACTGCAAACTAGGAACCAGTGCATCCTTTCTGCACTTGGCTCTCAAGGCATCGAGATGAGCAGTCAAATACTTCTCAGAGAAGTAGTGTGAGGAGTAGAGTCTCACACATTTATTCAGCAGATACAATAAAATGCGGTCCAGCCCACTGCTTTTCTTTTTAAAAAAGAGAAGTACTTTTATTATACATAAAAAAAGCTCACAATGGCATGTGTGAGCAGCCTTCCTGAGTCTGTAACCCGTAGGTAAGTTAATTCATGTCCCACTACTAAACAGGATTTCAATACATAAAAGAACTTAATAGAAAAATGAGGCAGTCAATGTTCGAGTTCACTTGATTAGGTTACCTGAAGTACTGGGCACTATGAAATATTTGGCACGAGTCCCACAGACCACAGCAGTGCAAGTGCTCTCAGTTCATAGCAGTAACAGAGGCAGCCCTGCTTTCTTTTCCTCGTGTTGGTCAAGAAATGCAGTGCCAAAGCAGTATCTCAGGCACAAGTGATCCCATCATTGAAACAACAAGGAGATCTCCCCTTGCCCCCCACCACAATTGGGGCGAACTGTTTCTTGCAGCACGTACTGCAAGCGAAACAGTGCGTGCAAATGACCCGAAGGCATGGGGTCAGTGCTGTCACCGGCAACTTATCTCAAGGGTGAACTCGCCCTGGAGACAGTTGTGCCACCCAAAACCTGCCTTTCTGCCGACATTTTCATGGCAGTGTCCCCGCCATGATAAGGTCTGCAGAAAGGCACATCGTAATGGCCACAACAGTGCCGATGCCGGCACCGCCTCCATTGACCGCCGCAGTCCACACCGAAGCCGCTTCGGGTGCTCCGATCTTGGAGGCGGTCTGAAGGCGGTTGTGCGGTGGTCCGACTGCACACCTCGTAATCGGGCAGTTGAACCGCTGAAGAGGCGACAGTTGTACTGTCAGCGATGGTATGGCGGTCCCAGGACCACCGTACTCGCAATCGGGCCCTTAGACTTTACAAGGATTATAATGCAGCATCACCCATGATTTTTACGTTGTGTACTAAGTGCAAAGTGAACACATTGCGCTCGTACACAATCTAAACGGTGCAAGTGAAACATGAGAAAGGTAAAACAGAGTATTCTTGTGAGTATTTAAGAAGCAATATTATGCGTCAACGTTTTCTTTATAACACAAATAATGAAAAAGCTGGACTGGCCCACGACCAAGCATATACGATCCGTTGGTTTCCATGTGTCATGGAATTCATTCAGGCAGTATTCATCCTTTTTGTGTTCCCTTGTCCTGATGCTGACCTCGAGTCATGAAGGTCCAAACGCCGTCAACTTGTATCAGCTAAATTGAGATTATTAATTATGACATTATTCATCATTATTTGTGTTATAAAAAAAATGTCCATGCATAATATTGTTTCCAAAATACTCCCAAGAATACGCAGTTTAACCTTTCTCACGTGTTTCACTTGCGCTGCTTAAATCTTGCACGAGCACAATCTGTTCACTTTGCACTTAGTACACAAACTAAAAAGCATGGGTGACGGTGCATTATAACCCTGGTAAAGTCTAAGTCTGTGCTTTTTCTGTTACTATAACTATGTGAAAACAAAATGTTTAGACTGTGTGTGTTTATATTTAATTTACTATCTACAAATTGTACACCCCTCATTGACTCCCATTGAGACACTGTTGCATGATACTGCACCCCCGAAGGGGCATACAATCTTTATGCCCCATGGGAGGGGGCATATGTGGAGTTTGTGCCCAATCTGCCCACCCCAGGTGTGAGACAGCCCACTAGACACTAGAGATTTATTTTTTGGGACAGAGTGGCCCCTTAGACAAGCACCAGTGCTGCCTCATCCCACCGATGGCCCTACAGTCTTTTTGCCCCATGGGGGGGGCAGATTGGGGGTAGAAAGTCCACAAGACATCAGAGATTTTCATAAGGCAGAAAACAAAAGAGGCAAGGGAAGTCCATCCTGGCATCAGGCCGTGCTGTCCCAAAAGAAAGGGACAGAAAGCCCACTAGACACCAGGGATGTTTTTAGCCTCCAAAAAGTTGTGTGGGCGTTCCACGAAGGCACATTGGGCTGTGCCCCCACCACAAAAGGGGCACAACAATCTGTCTGCCCCATAGGGGGAAAAGATTGGAGGGGGGGTTACCATGCATCTGCCCTTAAGGGGGCAGAGAGCCCACTAGACATCAGGGATATATATTTCTAGTCTTTAGTAAAAAAACTATGGGGTGATGCAGGCCGCCCAGGCATCAAGCCTATTCCCCACTCCTAAAGACCCAACAGTCTTTCTGCCCGACTGGGGTCTACAGCAACACCGCCTCATGGTGTGAGAGAAGAAATTTGGATTGTTTTGAGTGTAGTTTTTCATAATAGGCCAGCAGAGTGGAGGTAGATACCGATTTCCTATCACTTACGGTGCTGGATGGTTGCACTATTCAGGCACGGGGTCAGTCAGCAATCAGCGGATTCTACTAAACCCAGACATTTCTGAAAACTAGACACCTAGAGGAGTAAAGGGTGGTGTGACTTGCATCGATCCCTCAAAGATTTCTTACATACAATGCCTTGTAAACCTGAAACTTTGGCTAGAATCACGCATTTTCCTCATATTTCTGTGATGTAAACTTCCAGAATCTGCGGGAATCAACAAAATTCCTTTCTCTCCACAATCCCACACTGCTCCCGATCAACACAGTAACCCACTTGTGCCACTGGGTCAATAGTCCTCAACAGGGAGAGATCAAACCAGCGACTAAGCAAAGTTCCGGCGAACTGTGTGTCTAGTTTTCAGAAATGCCTTTGTTTCATAGGTTTCTCTGGATCGCGGTCAAGCCCGGGCCCTAAGATGACAGCTATCCCTATTGCCAAAACAGGTAATTTTTTGACAGGAATTGTTGATGTCTCCATGTTGAGTTTTGGGGAATTTTGCTTTGCAGGTGCTAGGACCACCCAAACAAGTTAGCTATCATTTTTATTGACAGATGTGTGAGGTGGTAGGAAGTTTGTGGATCCCCTTATTCCGGAAGTTTACATCACAGAGATGTGAGGAAAATGCATGATTTTAGCCACAGTTTGAGATTTACAGGGCATTGTGGGTAAGAAAATGTTATGGAATCCACACAAGTCACACCATGCAGGACTCTGGGTGCCTAGTTTTCGAAAATGGATGCGTTTGGTAGATTTCCCTGGGTGGTGGCTGAGCCCAGGCCTAAATAATGCAGCTACCCCTATCGCCTAAAAAGGTAATTTTTTGACATGAAATGATGATGTCTCTGTGTTGCATTTTTGGGCCTTTTGTGTCAAGGGCGCTGGGCCTAGCCACACAAGTGTGGCAGTATTTTTATCGTGAGAAGTGTGGGTACGTTGGGTGGCAGGATTTTTGCAGATCCCTGCAGATTCTGGAAGTTTTGTCACAAAAAAGTGAAGCAAATGTGTGATTTCAACCAAATTCTGAGTTTTGCACTGCAAGTCACACCACCCTGGACTCCCCCGTGTGTCTAAATTTCAGAAATGTCTTGGTTTGGTAGGTTTTCTCAGGTGGCGGCCGAGGCCGGGCCCAAATACCACAGCTACACTATCACCAAAACTGGTAATTTTTTTACAAGAAATATTGATGTCCCCATTTTGCATTTTGGGGACTTTCGCATCGCAGGAGCTATGCTCAGCCACACAAGTGTATGTTTTTTGTAAATCAGCCATTTCAATGATTAGTTTCTTTGTCGAGGTCATGAGCTATGTATAAAATGCTGAATTCGAAATTTTGTCTAGTTTTCAGAAATGTATAGCTTTCCTGGTTCACCCTTGAAATTCACACCAGTTTTCATCACAATATGCTAGTAGGTTGAAACCACAAAAAAGGGAAAATGGAATGCCCCTTAGAAAAATACAAAAAGAGTGGTAAACGATGTTTATTTACAGCTGTTTTTGTTTTTGAAAGTTTTTGGGAAGTTAGTGATTGTAGCAATACAACCATTTCGTTGATGTCATTAGAAGCAAAAATATATACTTACTTGCATAGCATGCTTTTCTCATTTAAAAAAACACAAAATGTAGCTATATTTTGCAGTTTCACTGTTCCATCCAGAGAAATTGACAAACTCTGAGTACCTTTAGAATCCCTATGATGTGCAGAAAAAAGGACGCACATTTGGCATGGATACAATTTGTGGAAAAAAGTTATGAAGGCTTAAGAGCAAAGTACCCCAAAAATGAAAAAAGGGCTGAGCACTGGGGGTGGAAACACTCAGCAGCTTAAAGGCTAATATGGATACAACCCATTTGATGGTAGCATACCATTGGTACACTATGGCAGTCCTCCACTAGCTTGTACTGGCAGCACATACATTGCATGAAAAGACATGTCATCCTCACAAAACTGCCAGACATCTGATACAACACACCTGTGACATGTGAGGGCACAACGAGGTGCCCTTGGCTTATGTCAGTGTACTCGTCACCGGTCTGTAATTTCATCATTTTGTGTGCATCGTAGGATTTTAGTGAGTTTGATGACGTTGTTCTGCTTCCCACAATTTGTTTCCAGTTTTAGTTAGAGTTTATTTATTTATTTAAGAAGCTTATAAAGCGTGCAGCTACCCAAAAGGATCTCCCAGCGCTATCGGCGGACAATAGCACGCACAGCAAAAACAATACCTAAGAAGGTGGGGTTCAGTCAGGGCTGCAGAAGAGCATAGTTTTTTGGTTCTTACGGAACTGAAGCAGTGAGTTACAGGATCTGAGAGGCCTTTCGAACAGATCACATGCACAAAGGACTTGGCGTGCCTCCGGAGAAAAAAATCTGGCATGAGGTAGTAGCCTTGGGCCTTAGATAGTGGAGGGCCAGTGAGGTGTAAACTATGGGGGTTGGAGAAGAAAGAGCAGGGTCTCTGCCCCATACCGGACACGGACGGGCGCAGACGGGCTTGCCTTAGGTGTGCCAGCGGCGCACCCACTGCGCGCGTCCGCTGCGCGCCCGCACGGTCATTGGTTTAAGTAGGCAGCCAACAACCAGTTAGAATGCTGCCTGCCTGACCGGAAATGCCCAGAAATGCTCAGCCGGAAATGGTATGGGCGTGCCTTCTGCTCTCCGCACAATCGTTAATAACGCCGCGGCGGACCTGGAGCAGGAGGCACAGAAGAGTTGCAAGTAAGTGCCTCTGGAGAAAAAATCTGGCATGAGGTAGTAGCCTTGGGCCCTAGATAGTGGAGGGCCAGTGAGGTGTAAACTATGGGGGCTGGAGAAGAAAGAGCAGGGTCTCTGGCCCCTGGCCCTGCCGGACGCTTACGGGCGCAGATGGGCTTGCCTTAGGTGTGCCAGCCGCGCACCCGCTGCGCACCCGCACGGTCATTGGTTTAAGTAGGCAGCCAACAACCAGTTAGAATGCTGCCTGCCTGCCCGGAAATGCACAGAAATGCTCAGCCGGAAATGGCATGGGCGTGGCTTCTGCTCTCCGCACAATCGGCAATAACGCCGCAGCGGACAGGAGCAGGAGGCACAAAAGAGTTGCAAGTGAGTGCAGAGAAAATCTCAAAAACCACAACAGTATATGCCCCCGCCACTATCCTGGGGACTGGTGGAGAAACTTGTGACCCTATGGGCGGACATACCTGAGGGCCTGGCAGTGGTAGATGGGGATTGGAACGATGTATTAGATGTAGCCAGTGATCGGTGGAGGCCGGGGGGGCCCCCTGAGGCTCGCCACCCCACCAAGCTCCACTCCCTGGTGATGGGCCTGGACTGGGTTGGCCCCTGGCACAGGTTGCATGGCACGACTCAGGGGTACACATACTTGTCGGTTGTCCACGACTCCTTCTCCTGCATTGACTATATCTTTGTCTCTCAGGGGGTGGCCAATAGGGTGGTGGCGGCAGATATTCTACCCCATGGGCTCTCGGACCATTCGCCGGTGGCTATTACCCTGCGGGCCGGGATGGCGCTCGGGCCATTTCAGTGGCGCCTCTTGACCTGGAACCTCCAGAAAGAAGACTATAGGGAACATATGGAGGAGGCCATTGACCAATATCTATCGCTTAATTACAACTGGAAGGAGATGGGGACATTAATTCACACAGGCGTATTGTGTCGGCGCTAAACCAAATAACGTGATCAGTATAAAGTTACAACAGAGTATTTGCTGTGCTATAGGTGGGGGAAATATCCCTTAAACCCCCAAAACCTGAACCAGGAGGTCCAAGGCAGAAACAGGACTACAAATCCTATGCACACGCAACAAAGAGTAAGAGGTATATAACACTGTTCTTGTAATTTGACAAAGGAGAGACAAGTTCTTGATCTGTTGTAGTTCGTTTTAATACGGGTTTTCTTATGCAAACCAGCCAACTGCGTTTCGTCAGTGGGTCGTGACCCCTTGACTTCTTCAGGGCTTTCTGCACAAATGATTGATGCTCTCAATCTATCCACCGGTGATACTTTCAACCCGGTTGGGCATGTAAAAATCTTAAGTCTTCGTGTAAAGTTAAATTCAGTTCTCCGATCAAGAGAATTACTTGTCCGAGCCTCTCTGCACTTAATTTGTAGGCTCCTAGTGCAGCGGTCTCAGTCTAACCGGTTGACAGAGATCCCGGGATCACACTGGACGTGAGGCGTACTCGCTACGGTCTGGCACTAGACGGCTTATTCCGCCGCCTGATCTTGTTCATATGGGCATTTAGACTGAGACCGCTGCACTAGGAGCCTACAAATTAAGTGCAGAGAGGCTCGGACAAGTAATTCTCTTGATCGGAGAACTGAATTTAACTTTACACAAAGACTTAAGATTTTTACATGCCCAACCGGGTTGGAAGTATCACCGGTGGATAGATTGAGAGCATCAATCATTTGTGCAGAAAGCCCTGAAGAAGTCAAGGAGTCACGACCCACTGACGAAACGCGTGTTGGCTGGTTTGCATAAGAAAACATGTATTAAAACGAACTACAACGGATCAAGAACTTGTCTCTCCTTTGTCAAATTACAAGAACAGTGTTATATACCTCTTACTCTTTGTTGCGTGTGCATAGGATTTGTTGTCCCATCTATTGCTTAATGTTGGGTCGGTGCGCGAGGCCGAATCTCTTTGGGAGGCAATGAAGCCCACCCTCCGCGGGGTGGATATCTCCTTCTGTGCTGCGGCCCGCAAGACGTGTAGAGAGTCTCTTATTCGGGCGGAAGCTGAAATTCTGGGTCTGGAGGGACGCAGCAGGGAGGAGGGGGGGCGGCTGGTCCGCCGCCAGCTGCTGCTCGCGCAACAGGGTTATTCACATCTTCTGCTGGATGAAACCCGCCAAGCATGGTTGGCAACCCGGAGCAGGATCTACCAGTGGGGAGACAAGTCGAGCAAGTTACTGCATAGATTGTGTCAGGGATCGCTGGGCTCCATGGCTCTCCCGGGCATTGTGGAACCGGATGGGTCACCTATATTGGACCCCTCGGCCATTGCAGAGAGTTTCGCGACGTATTATGCGGATCTTTATGCTCCTAAGGAATGCTTATCGGCAGATGTGATAGGCCGCTTCCTGGACGACCTTCCGCCCAGGGCCCTCCCAGATGCTGTCAGTGCGGAGCTGGATTGCCCACTTACGGAAGACGAGTTGGGTGCCGCCCTTGGGGAGTTACACCCCAGGAAGGCCCCGGGTCCAAATGGTTTCCCAAATGAATTTTTTAAACGGTATTTCCTGCAGCTAGGTCCTCATTACCGTAAGGTGGTGGAGGAAGCTAGAGAGCGGGGTCGCCTGCCCAGCGACTGGAGCCATGCAGAAGTGGTAGTCTTTCACAAGCCGGGTAGACCTCCCGAACATCACGCGTCCTATCGCCCCATCTCCCTCCTCAATGCTGAAGCTAAGGTCCTGGCCAAGGCATTGGCCAACCGCCTCCGGCCTCACATTTCCTCCCTAGTTCATCCGGATCAGGCCGGGTTCATGCCCCAGCGGGCGACCCGCCATAATATCCGTCGGGCACATGTAGCTATTGCGACAGTCAGGGGCCTGGGGGAGCGTGCGGCGCTTCTGCTTGCAGATATGGACCGTGCATTTGATTCCTTGAGTTGGGAGTATTTATTTGCACTTCTGCGTAGACTGAACATAGGGCCTCGTTTTCTGTCTTATCTTACTCTGCTATATACTGACCTAACGGCATCTGTACGCGTGGCGGGTTCTGTCTCATCGGTCTTCTCCATTGGTCGGGGCACCAGACAAGGGTGCCCACTGTCTCCCTACTTGTTTGCCTTGGCCATGGAGCCCCTGGCTGCCTGGGTGCGAATTGACGCTCAGGTGAACGGCCTAGAATGGGCAGACGGACTGTCTGATCGAATAGCCCTGTACGCTGATGACGTGCTGTTTTTCCTTACCAACTTAGACAGGATGGGCCCACGGCTGTTGCGCATCATGCAGGTTTTCGGGGAGACCTCTGGCCTTTACATGAACCCGCGGAAGTCTACCCTTTGGGTCCTGGGCGGGGGGGCGAACTTGGCGCGTGGGCCTCCGCGGTACAGGTGGTGCACGGGGGGATGAAATACCTGGGTGTGTTCCTATCCGATTCGCAGACTACCTCATGGGACAGAAACCTGGTGCCGGTGTGGGATAGGGTGCATGAGGATATTAGGGTTTGGTCCCACATGCCTTTGTCCATCTATGGTCGCTCGGCCATCTTCAAGATGGTCTCTCTTCTGTGTCTATTATATCAGCTGCAGAATCATCCATATCCTATTCCCCCTAGATGGTTCCGTCAGGTTAATACGGCCCTGGGCCAGTTCCTATGGGGTGGCGGGGCGGCTAGGGTGGCCCTACGTACTTGTTTCCAGTCCACATATTGTGGAGGGCTGGCGACCTCTGATATTCTTTCGTACTATATGGCCTCGCACCTGTTGGTCCTCAACGAATGGTGGTACAAGGATAGGTCGGATCCAGCGTATGCTGTTGAGCGGCGGTGTATGGGAGACCATGCGCTACATACGATCCTATACTCTGCGCCATTGCGGCGCTCCTTACCGGCTACCACACAGCTTGTTTTTCAGATCTGGAGGCAGGCATTACGGAGGATGGGCTGGTGGAACAGGTTGACCCGGGAGACCCCTCTATGGCACAACGGACGCCTGCCACAGCTGGCGGCTCTGCCTGGATTCTGCGACTGGGACACCATCGGGATTTCTACCTTGGGGGATGTTATGCGGGGACCCGTTTTGAAATAGTTTCAGGACATGCAAAAAGATTTTCAAATGCCAGGTACTCAATTTTTTAAATATCTGCAATTTCGACATGCTATTTTCCCTAGCTTGGTGGGACTGGAGGCACTAGCCGAGTTCAGTCCGGTGGAAGCGAAAGTGTTCATGGGAGATTTACAGGATCACAAGATCTCTAAAATTTACCAGTCCCTAGTCACACATAGCTCCCCATCCTTGTAGCATCTCCGGGAGGCCTGGGAGGGTGATGTGGGCTTGATGGAGGAGGAAGATTGGACGGAGGCCCTGGCCTCCCCACGTGGGGCGGCTATCGCAATGAGCCTTCGGCTCATCCAGTTCAAATACCTCCATAGGGTGTACTATACCAGAGTCAGGCTGTACAGGGCGGGCTTGGTGGCTTCCCCGGTGTGTCTTCGTTGCGCGCATGAGGAGGGAACCTTGCTTCATACCGTGTGGGATTGTTCCGCGCTGGCGCGGTTCTGGAGGGGGATTATGACCTGCTTTTCGGAGGTTCTGTGTTGGGATCTTCCCTGCTCACCCAAGTTGGTTCTCCTCCATGTCATGGACGGTATTGGGGGCAATGTTTATAAACGTCATTTTATGCTTTTAGGTTTTACTCTGGCCAAATGAGACATTGCCAGGGCCTGGAAGGCAACAGTGGCGCCCTCTGCCTCCGCTTGGAAGAATGGCCTAGACTTTTGTATGGGTTTAGAGGCTCCCATTTTTGTGGCGAGGGGGTGTCCTCGTAAACACTACAAAATTTGGAAGCGCTGGGCGGACTATCGGGGCTTGGAACTAGAACCTGCCCCTTCCCAGTGCCCAGGCCGGCCTTAATTTTTCCCCTCTTCTCTGAGGTGTCCCTTGTGCACACGTGGTGGGATAGAAGCTTCTTGGAAACGACACATGGTGAGCGTTGGCATGTGGCTTAGACTGTTTATGTTGCTCTTGAAGGGTCGACAGTGCGAAGGGGGTGGGGAGGGTGTTGTATATTTTCCCTTTCTGTTTTGATTTACCTGCAATGCCTTTAATTTCTCCTGTGCATATGAGAAAATTGATAAAGTCACAATAATGTATATTGATGCTACGGAAGTCTCTGGGTCACAGAGCTCCGCTCTTTACGTGTTTTTTGACAAATAAAATATGTTTTCAAAAAAAAAAACCACAACAGTACACACCAGCAGATTAAAATGTTTAAAAATCTGTGCAGCGTGTCCCAGCAACGAGGAGCGTAAAAAGGCGAGGCGCACGCAGACACTGCCACTGTGAGTTGGTAGCAGGAGACCACGTCAAAGACAGCACTTGTATTGCAGAAAAAGCAATTCAAATATGATGTGCTGCAAGTACAGCACTATGGTGTGCAGTCTCCGGTATATACCGGACTACAGAAACTCCATGGGCCTGAATCACAATGGTAAACTTGCACTTCTGTGTATGTTTACTATTTTTTTTTGTATTCATAAACTACGAATTTAATTTTACTGATAGTAATATTATGACTGAGGAAACTACGCAGTTGGGGTGGAATACTCCGCACATAAAAAGATAGGACTAGCCTATATTTTTATGTGTAGTTTATCTGCCAGGGGTGCAGTTTCCACAGTCGTAAAATTACTAATAGTAAAATGAAACTCGTAGGGGCAGATTTACAAGCCCCTTGCGCCACTTTTGCGTCACTTTTCCCATGTTAAAAGTGACGCAAAAGTGGCGCAAGGGGCTTGTAAATCTGCCCCGTAGTTTGTGAATACCCAAAAAATAGTAAACTAACACAAAAGTGTACATTTACATTTGTGACTCAGGCCCCATGTGATTATGAAAGGGGGGTGGGAGGGTGGTAGGGAACAGTTGCAGTTATTGCAACAGAAATTCTTCCTACCACATAAATGCACTCGTTTTCCTCATTCCGCTATTACACACATCTTACTTATTTTAGACACTTGCACGGTGTCTAGAAACACCGGAATTTGAACGTAAAGATTATACAATACCTTTGTTCCTGAAGGTTGATTATGAGAATTTCCTGTAGCTCCCTGACATTTCTCAGTCCGGCATTACCGTGTCCCGAGATTCCATGAGTTAGCATTCCAGAGATTCCAAAGGCCGGCATTTCTGTGTTAATCTTTCCAACCAAGAATGACAGCTGCAAAAGCCGCACATTGACCCCTCTTAATAGCTAAATTGTATTGTCCACAGCCAGGAGAAAAGTCACCCTCTTCAAAAGCAACGGGTCGAGTTACAGATTTACAAGCGCCCGTGTTTCAGTTCCAAAGAGCCAAATTCAAGGTGCAGTAACAAGCAAAATACACATCTGTTTCCGCGGATATTTGGGAGTTACGAAATCCCCCTTACCAGTTACCCTAGTTCGTGTTTAGAGTTCTCGTTTTTTCTGCCGTGCTATCCGGTAAATATACCATAAAATAACAATATAATAAACCTCTTGCTTAGAGCAGCTATTCGGATCCTTACAAATTAGGTTTGCCTTTTTGTGCATGCATGTTGGTGTTAAGCTGTTGTAGGCATTCAGTTCGCGCCTATTGCGTGGATGTTTGTTTCATTTTCTCATCAATCTGTTTCTCAATGTTACTAGTTCGCTTTATGCTCATGACTCGTCTCGAGTGTCCCTTTCTATCATGAACAAAAACACGCTATAGGATTTTAATCAGCTTGGGTGATTTAATCTGTGGATATTGGAATACCATGACAAACATGGTGTATTTATAGAGTAGTAGCAGAAAAACCTCGAAATCAGAAATAAATAAAGGACATACTATCTTAAGCAGTTTTCTTAAGCACAAATTTGGGCTGCTCAATGGCTATAATGGCACACCCAGAGCCAGGATATCAACAGACTGCAGACTAAGAAGTGTGAAAAACGAAAAACACAAGGCAGCAGGACTTTTTCATCTCTGGACCCAGGATCTGGAACAACATCTCCATATCACGACCGCACCAATGCTACTCCAATTTAGGAAATATCTGAAGACTCTACTCTTTTAGGAACACTACATCCAGGGCTTTAAGTGGGCCGGGTCTGTCCGGGTCTGAGCACCGGCAGTTTTTTTTGGGGCCCTCGAAACGGGTCTCTATCAGGCTCTATTTTCGCGGCTGGCAAAGGTAGTCCTTTCTTTTTTTTTTTTTTTTTTTTTCTGGACTGCATTGAGAGCTCAGTTTCCTCACCGAGTAGTGGAGGTCACGGCATGACGTCCACGGCACGACGGCATGACGTCATGCCAGGTGAGCGTTGTTGGAGGAAGGGAAACCCTTTAAGAGAGCCATTTTCTCTCAGGATTTCCTGTCTCTTTTTCCAGCGCAGGAGCAACGTCGTCGTGGTGCCAGCGTGGGATGGTGAAAACCGAGACTTTTAGAAACAGGTATCACTTTCTCTTTCCTGCTTTCGTTTATTTGCTCCCCTGTGAAATGGATCCAAAAAGAAAAACACTTTTGCTGGAAACGTCCTCTTTTTCTGACTTTTTCAATTTCTAAGTGCAGCCTCGGGGTGGAGAGAACTAAAACATTCAAAATATGAAAAGTAACTAGCTAAAGCAAGACAGAGTGGTTGCAAGGTGGCCAGGTTGATTTATTCACACCTAAACACATTAGCGCCACTTTACAGTGTTTGCCAGTGAAGCGCTACTTTTGTTTTCTCGTCTCTCTTTGAACAACATTGTTTTCCCTTGGTGGGAAAGTGCACTATTCCTGGAGGTACTGAAATACCTACTTGATGGGTGAATTGGAAAACAAAATGTGTACAGCGGCTGTGTGTTCACGAATGTGGTCTTTTTAAACCATACTGCTTACGTTTTGTAAGGATATAAGCAATGGGCATTGAAACGGGTCCCTTCTGGGCCCTGTAGTCATGGCCTTACCTTTTCGGGCAAAAGCACTCACTAATTTCTGAATAATGAGTGTAAAAAGAAAAAGGTAACCATGTTGTTCCTGCTTACATTTCATGTGCTTTACTTAATCTTGCATTCTCTATGAGTGTTTGCTTTTTCTAGGATGTTGTTCATTTTTTTTGTAGGCAGCATATTGCTCTTGTCTAGTGCGTAATTTGAATTGAGTCACATCCAGGTGTTTATAGCGGGTCAGTGCAGTGCAAGTTTCTCTCAGTGGGGCAGTATGGTGTTCAGTGGGGGAGAGGATGTGGCACTATGGTCAGAGCTGCGGAATTCGGAACTGGGGAACCAGGTTCAGCCTTCATGACCAGTCCACCAGACCACTCCCGCTGAGGGAGCACATTCCCATGCTAGACCTTAGAAGGCCCCGCAAGATCTTAAAAGCCCTGGTGTCTTAGCACCAGCAGGTGGACCCTAGCAGTGGCATGTGTGGGTTAACCTTGAAGGCCTGTCCGCCACAATTTATTCTGAAGTTCACCTCCAGTCTTGCTGGCAGGCCTATGAAGCAGCACACCATAGAGTGACAGTGACTCTGTCACTGAGGTCAAAGGACCCTTGAGCAGGGTGGCTCTAGGGCAGTGCGACCGCACCAGGCGCTGACCACCCGCGATCCGTGCAGCTAACAGCAGTGGGGCAGAGGGGCCGGGTGAGGGGATTTCAAGGGACGATGCTGAGGGAAAATTAAATAATTAATTTTCCTTCACCATCATCCTCGAAACCCCACTTGCGGCCCCACCGCTGTTACCTGCACGGACCGCGGGTGGCACTGACTTCAGGTGGGGGCGTCCTGTTTGCAAGTATAATATGGTTTTAAAAGCACTTGCTGTCTCCTTCCTGGCCTCCAACAATTGTTGGCAACAATAAAAATGTCATGATAACTCCAGGGATTAATGTTCTTAGTAGAGAGAGATGGTGTTTTGTCTAGTGGACGTTTTGACTCATGGAAAGGAAGCGCAGAGGATTAATGTGCCCACTGCTAAGAACATGTACCATGCAGATCACAAAGTGCACATAATGTAAATAGGTCAGTGGGTTACTGCTTTTGTCAGAGAGACCCTATTGTTACTTGCAGTTAATAAGTTAAAATCCTAACATAGAACAGTGAGCTCTTAACTGTCATGTGAGAGCTGCATGCAAACTGCAAGGTATAAATTAGAGCATTATGTTTTTTCCACAGTCTTTGATTATCCTAATGTTGCAAAAAAGAGTTCATTTGGGTAGAAATCAATTCTGATTATTAAAGAGAACCCCCAACCATGGTATTACGTTTTAAATTCTGAGTTTGTGTTTCTCCAGACCAATCACTATTAAACTATGCTGCCTACTAGTATGGTTTTCATGTGACTCCTACACCTTATAGTCCTTTATCTTATGTAACATTTCCTATACAGTGATTTACACACATATACTACACTGAGATAAGCAATCATACGTGATGTAAAGTGCTCTGACACCCTATACTGCTATTAGTGGTGCTGTAAATTTTCTGATACTTTATTATTTTGACATTTTTACACATGCTAACAGTATCCGCAAAGATTTTTCCTTATTAGTACCAGTGGAACATACAAGTGCAGCAGTGAGAAAGTTGACCAGTCAACCTTTGCAATGGGCCATCTACTTTGCAGCAACACAAGTCACATTTTTTTGTAACTTTTGATCCGTTTGAGCTATAAACAATTTATTAGTTAAAATCGTCAGATTATACAGCAGTATTATGTGGCAAATATGGCAGAGCCATAATTATGTGGAAAACATTTGCAAACTAGGATATTTTGCCATTCATGTTTGAACTGCTCTTGTGGAAAAAGGGTGGGGAAGTGCTGATGACAGAAACTCCATGGCTGGGAGACGAATGGCTTACGATTCCACTTTTAAGGATATTTGGGACATTCTGTGATTGGAAAAGTATCCCACTTTGTGAATGTATTTTAATGTCAATAACTCATATTAAACCTTAAATAAACATGTGTATCCATTGGTTAAATTAAATAATGTAATAAGCTGTAACCGGTTAGTGAAATGGGAAACAAATACTAAAAATTGGGATATTTTGCTCTTTCTGCCACACCTCTGACTCCGCTGAGAAACCCCAGCAAAATAGACACAGTGAATATCTTCAAGGGTTTGGGGAACCCTGCAATAGATTTCTAAGTAATGTAAATAATTTTTACATGTTTTTTAAAGTGTTTGGTATTTTTATGGCTTATACTTAATAAATATACCTTTTTGCCTATTTTATTATCCTTTGCTGGATGCGACTTCATGATTTTCTTAAGCACACAACGCTAGTTATCTTGATTTAGACCACGCCCCTACTCGGATAGGCCACACCCCTTGAAGAGATTTGCCACGCCCCTTTTAGAGCACCCCCAGTTTTTTTTTTCCACTTAAAGCCCTGACTACATCACAATGCATAACCGTTCAAAACCAAGCTACTTGTCCTGTTTCTCCATGACTTTATGCTTGTCTTTGATCCAGTACAGCACTCTGCTGCCTTTTGATTAGGTTCGCACAAAAGAAATACCATATATATACATTCTAATTAAGACAACAATGCAGAGTGGTGGGATATGTGGAACAGTTGAACAAAATTTAAGATGGATCTAAAAAGCTATGTAAAGCTATCTAAAGTACAAATGCAATGCACGTGCAAAGCGATACGGAAAAGATAACTATAACACAGATAAGCTTGAAAGAATGAAACAAGTACAAGTTTGAAGAATAAAATCAGACAGGATAGCTTGAATCCAGTGGCACAGTGAGCCCGGGACCCACGTCTGGGCATACCCGGCGCACTTAGGGCGAGGAAGCAAAAGACACACAATTGATGGACGGAACTGTGCCACTGGATTCAAGCTAGCCTGGCTGATGAAGGGTGACAAAACCCGGAAACTGGTCCCAGGATGCTTGTTTCCGGTCCAGGGAAGACCTGGCTTGGCAGTTTGGTCTGGACTGTTCCCATGAGGCACACGGTCAAGACTGATTTGCATATGGCTGGGTCCAAACTGGGGTGGCGTAGTGAGCAAAAAAACGATGGATTTAACCCAGATCTCTTGACTGGGGGAGAATGTTTGAATCATTCAGCATTCCGTCCATCATTTGTTGCAGTTACACTTTTTGCCCTAAGTGGGACGGATATGCCCAGACGTGGGTCCCTTGCTCACTGTGCCACTGGATTCAAGCTAGCCTGGCTGATGAAGGGTGACATACCCCGAAACTGGTCCCAGGATGTTTGTTTCCGGTCCAGGGAGAACCTGGCTTGGCAGTTCGGTCTGGACTGTTCCCATGAGGCACAGGGTCAAGACTGATTTGCATATGGCTGGGTCCAAACTGGGGTGGCGTAGTGAGCAAAAAAACTATGGATTTAACCCAGATCTCTTGACTGGGGGAGAATGTTTGAATCATTCAGCATTCTGTCCATCATTTGTTGTGGTTAGTACTTAGCTACATCCCAGATTGGATACTGGGGTACCCTTATCAGTCCCTAGTATATGGTACTAAGGTACCCTGGGCATAGGTACCCCAGAGGTTCCCCATGGGCTAAAGCATACATTATGCCACCCATGGGAGACCATTCAAAATGCAACTACAGGCCTGCCATTGCAGCCTGTGTAAGCTGGTGTTAGCACCACTTACGAAAGATATAGGGTTCCTATATCTAAGGTCACTGCATTTAAAACCTATATGTCACCCCAATAGCAGGCCTTTGCAATCCTGAAGGCAGGGTGCTTGGTTCTAAGTGTGAGGGTGCCCTTCATGAGCAGGACACCCCTGCAGCCTAAGGAGTCAATTTTCCCGGGTTGTAAGTGAAGCAGCCATATACTATATAGAGGGGCACCGCATAATTACGCGATGACCATCTCGAAATTGGCTGCAACGAATCCTATCATGTTTGGTATCAAACATGTTGGAATCATACTCCCACACCGTAAACGGTGTGGGAGGTATGATTCCAAGCACTGGAACGGGCCTCAGTTAGACTCTCAGTGCTCCCGGTGCCAGACTTCTAGACCCAGACAGCACAACATGGCTGCTGCCGACCAGAGACACGATTCTGCCCTCCTGCTGCTGAGCCAAGCTCTAGCAGGGAAAGGAAGAACAATAGGTATCCTGTCACAGGGAGGACAGTATTTAGTGTATTGGGGCCTGGTGGGTGCCCTTTCCAGCACCACTCAGTCTGCATGACGGGCACATTTGGTGTCCCCGTGCATAGTCCAGTTCAAACCAGCTCTGGGAGCCGTTGGCTCCCGCTCTGGAGCGAAACTGGACAAAGGACATGGGAGTAACCTCCCCCTTGTCCAAACCCTGCCCTGGGAGGGTCCCCTGAATCGTCTCAACCCTTTCCTTAGGGTACTTAAGGGCTTACCTGAGGGTGGGTCCACAGATTCGTTGTGGGACAAGATTCAATTCAGACACCAATTCTACTTCTACCAACTGGGCACTCTGGACTTCGTTGGACTTCGTTTGGGCTTGTCTTCGTCCCCCTTTCAGTCTGCTGCATCATCTGTGCCTGTGCACCATACAGGAACCTTACAAAGCCTGTGGGCATCCAAGATACCTGAATGAATCTCCCTTGAAGTGAAGGAGTCACTTCCCTGCATTCGCAGGCACCGCAACTAAGCTGACCCGTCTGCTGATACTGAGCTCCTATGGACTCCGAAAGGTTCTGCAACACAGGTGGTGGTTCTCCACAGCTCTAGAGGCCTGCCCTGCCCTCTCACCAAATTGAGGCCAGTATCCCTCGTAGGAGCCGCAGGTACCGAACCCCTGTGCACTGCGTCGACTTGCAGTTGCAAAGGCTTGTTGGCTTCCTTCCACCAAGATCTTTGGGCTTCAAGTAGCCCCAGCCTCAAGCATCTCCAGTGACCAAAGTCTTCGTCCACATCGCATCGTTTGCACCGTGGCCTGCATCTTTTGGTGAGCTGCTCGAGGTCCTCTTGCGACTCCAGTGCCTCCGGCTTGTGGGTCCTGCTGAGGGTCACCTTTGTTTCTTTTGGGCTCCCCTGATTGCTCGGGCCTGCCCTGACTCCCCTGCTTGTGGTGAGTCCCCTGGACCTTGCACCTTCTTCGACTTCTGCGTTGTTTGCAGTTGCGAAAGACTTGTTGGTGCTCCCGCCGGACACTGACCCCTCAACTCTCGACATCTGACGTGGGGCAGCTCGTGCACGGCTCCTGGTCTTCCTCAGTGTCGCCTGGTCCTCACAGCTGCAGAGTCAAGGTCACTGTCAACTCTCCTGCAACACCCGACATCGGTGGGCATTCATCTTCCAGATTTCCTGGTCACACATGAGTGATACAGACGCTGTCCCCTCTGCTTGCAGGTACTTCTCATCCTGAATCCACCTTTGGATTCCACCGGACACTTTCTCCTTCTGCAGCAGGGGCACTTTCCTGAAGTCCTCCATTGGGTTCGACGGCGGTTTCCGACGCCACTTCACACCTATGCACCCGGCTTCCCTGGTGTAGGTAACTTGGGTACTAGGGTATCCACGGGTGGGGTGGCTCTCCAACCTACTGTCTTCCACAGGGTTTCTTCAGGGTTCATTGGGAAGGGTCCTTAATCTTTAAAAATCCAACAGCGACTTACACGTTGATTCATATGGAGAACGCGGTCGGGTCCCCACACTGCACACGCTCTCCGTGGGGTCCCTATCTACTCACCTTGGGTGGTTCCTTGGGTCCCCAGCACTTATACGTCATCTCGACATTGTCTTGACCCAAGTCGTGGTTCTTATACCACTTTCTTAGTATATGGTTTGTTCCCCCTGGAGTCCACTGAGTATTTTGTGCTATTTACGTGATTTCTATGTATTGTGTGTATTGTGCATATCTCCGGGTAGGAGATATCTGTATGTGTTAGAGAGGATTATATAATAAATACATATTTTTATAAATACCTTGTGTGGTTCTTTCTCACTTAATCTATACATATAAGATCGTATTCTGGTAAAACAAGCTGCTTTACACTCCTTCTGGACTAAGCCTGAAGGCTGCTCTCCACAGCTACCACTTAGAGAGCTTTCTAAGGTTGTCTAAGACCTCTTAAATCAACATAAGTGTTGTTTGGACTGGTGCAGGGTGCCCACTTACGTAAGTGGACATCGTTTACCAGGCGAGCCTCTCACACTACCAAAGCCAGACATTTCTGAAAACTAGACAACCAAGGGAGTCCAGGGTGGTATGTCCCACATGGATCCTACAAAGATTTCTTACCCACAATGCCCTGCAAACCTCAAACTTTGCCTAAAATGGCACATTTCCCTTGCATTTCTGTGACGTAAATGTCCAGAATGAGCACTACCACCCAGCATTCTCCCACTTGTCCCGATAAAAATGCTACCTCACCTGTGTGGCTGGGCCTAGTGCATACAACAGGCAAGCATCAAGCCAATGTCAATGGGAGTCTCATGGAGCGACTCTCGTTGACCCTGGTTCGATTTGTGCCTGTCAGGAGTACTAGCCAAGTCAGCTGATTCCGGAAGCTTACGTCACAGAAATGCAAGGTATATGTGCAATTTTGGGCAAAGTTTGATGTTTGCATTGGGACTTAGTCCAATTCTGCTACCTATATGTATATAAAAAAAATCCCTTCTTGCCAAAAAGATGGGGATGCTTTAGTGCCCAGGGTGGTCAGAAAGACTGTTGGGATCATATTAGAAGTGGAGGCTAGGCCCAATGTGTGGGCGGGTGGGCAGGCCATCCCCACACCTTGTAGCAATAACAAAAACTCCCTGGTGCCTAGTGGGCTTTCTGCCCTCCCACCCCCTAAATAAATCCCTGGTGATTCTCCCCTTTCCAATGACACCTCCCCATCCATATCAGTGCTCAGGGGCTGAGATATGCCCCCAAGCACCAATGCAAGTTTAAGTAAGTAAGCAAATCGGCTCATTTTACTTTCACATTCTGTGTAATGACGGCGAGCCATGCGCGACTATCCTTCATTGCACAAAAAAAACCAGCCTCAGGTGCTGGGGAAACTCTTCCCCAGCTCCTGAGGCTTAAAATAGTCAAAGGATTGCCTGAGGGATTTCCTGCCTTGGGTGCGAGGACGGCCTGGAGCTGTCCTCAGCATATGAGGAACACTGGTGCGGAGGACGGCTTGGGGCCAACCTCTGCACTGAACCAGTTAATCCAGAACAACCGTAGCCTCAGTAAATGAACAGAAATAAAAAGGAAGGCCTTCAAAGTTTGAAGACTATAGAAAGACCGTAAGAGAAAGGGGAGCTAACGCATGGAAAAAGGTCTATGGGGCAAATGTACGAAACCATTTTGCAGCAGCAAACCCTGTGATTTGCGAAAACAGGGGTTGTGACCACAAAATGGTGCTTTGCCATGTACTAAACTCATTTTTCGATTCGTTAAAGTCTTTCTGAGTAACAAAATGGGTTTAACAAGTTCTTCCGAATCTCAAATAGGAGGAACTGTGAAAGGGACATCCCCTCCACTTATTGATTCAGCATGAAATGTTATCACTGGTTTGTGTACTGGAATTCCGGTTGTAAACATTGAAGTTAAAAGACTCCTGTATGAAGGTGGCAACCCATTCACATAGGGGATGAAGATTCCCCCCTTGGACAGATTCTTCTTTGGGACTTGCTTTGGGTGAACTTAGGTCAGCAGCCCACGGGACTCCAGTGTGTTTTAATGCTTCTCTGTTACGGAAGAGTTCCATGAGATCACAAACTCACCCGATTTGATAGTCAGCTTCAGAGCAAACAGTTACTCTCAAGCACAGAAACAAACAAGTGAGATCTAGCAGTTGCTGGATATAGCATGAAACCTGGATTTTTCATGAGGGTTTGCTGTTCTTTCTATTCTTGTCCTCAATCTTGTTTTTTTAGGAAAAGAGGGTAATTGGGCTACACAAGGGGCAGATAGTCTGTGGTCATAGTCTTTAAGTATAGCTCCACAAGAAGATTTGGAACTGGTTGAGGCATCTTTTAAGTCCTGAGTTATGTTTATGACTCAGATTTATGCCATGTTTGGCTGGTAGCTAAGGTCAGTTGTATTTTCAATTTGGTCATTCATAGTTATGGCCGTTCCATAGCAACCACATGAACAATATTTTGTGCACTTACAGTGGCTATGTTCTTTTGTGCTATGTTCTTTGCTGTACATGTCGCCCACATCTGTGAGCAGCAGTTTTAATTTTGTGGCTGTGAAAGTGGCTTAATTGGACATGCTTATATCAGTGTTTCGTTTAAAACAGTAAAGAGCCTATATGAAACATTTGGTTCCATGTATGTTTTGCTTTACTATGATTTTACATTTAGCACTTTCATTAGATTTCTTATATGTTACAGTTTTCTTTATTTGAGTTGGTGCTTTGCAATATGGGCCCTTGTGTTTTAGATTAGCTTTAGGATTCCTTTTCTTCTTTTTTGCAGGTCTGTATATAGGTGATAGTACAGAAAATATAATTTGTTTTATTTGAGCTGAAATATGTTTTAGAGGTTTTTGTTTAATGATGTTTTGGCATATTTAAATATTTACTTACTTTTTGGGGGGGTTTTCTCTATTTATTGAACAGCCTGACAGACGTCTATCTTGTCTTCTTGTCTGGGTGTAGCACAAAAGAGATTGGTTTTTCATTTCCTTTATAGTGGTTTCTTAATTGTGATTTTGATTTGATTATTTAACTGTTTTAGTTTGATTTTCATTGGTCATTTTGTATTTTTTTTTGCTGTTTAACCTATTTGGAAAACGCTAATTAGGCTCTATGTATGTGTTTGGTTGCATTTATTTTAATTTTAATAATTGTATCATTATTTATTATTTTTGTGAAATATTTAGTTATCGAGATAGTCGATATTGCGTTTTTCTATATTTTGCCTTTCAATGTTATTTACAATATTGTAATCTGCAATATTATGTCTTTCAATATATTTATTTTTTACCTATGGTCAACAGAAATTCTATTTTATATCATACAATATTTTTGACTCAATATTGTTATATCATGATATTTTTGGTGGGTGATATTCAGTAGTACAATCTGAATGATGGCATCCCACCACCTTGATTCTGTTTCACCTCCCTGCTGCTTTTGACACAGATGGTCAATTGCATGGAAACTGCTAGTGGTGCCTGTCCTGGTTCTCCAGTCCATTAAGTTATTCATATCAACAAGCACATCTTTGAGAATTTAATTCCATATGATCTCAACAAACTGTAGAATTCTACAGGGGGCGGTACTCTTCTATTTCTGGACCAACTATTCAGTCTTCACCCCAGCATGTGAATGATAAACACAGCTTGGAGGTAGGTTCTAAAACCTTGAGGAATGTTTTATCAGGACATATGTGTCTGACCCAATGGATTACATAGCCTCTCTCTACATTTTACCCGTACCAGATGGCATGTTTATGTCCTATGGAGATCAACGTAAACTTTGAGATGGGTTGAAACGTTGGTACAGTAAATAAGGATTGTCAAATATTCAATGATTTGAAGACAGTAATCAGAACATATATTGAACTGTGGATCTGCATACATTTTGTGACATTCCAATAGTATATATGTATCATGTTTACCATTTCACATGACTGCCTCTATGAGCACTGCGCAGTCTGCACCACTTGGAATGGTATGTGCTGTATAATGAATATTTAGAGAATAAACACACAACATTAGTTACAACATTGACAGAGAATTTAAATTTGTGCTTACATACAAAAAGAGACCCATGGAACCGTTGCATTCTATTGATAGTTTACCCTGGTTCCAGTAATGGGCATAAGGGTTTGGTCCTGTGTATTTTGTTTTTGTACAGAACAGTGCCCACCAGAGCTGAAGCAACCAGTGATGTCATCATTAGAATGATGAGAGCTAGTGATAGGTGAAGGAAAACGTTAGACAGTTGGAAGTAAGAGGTTGGATTGTCAGAGGTTAGGCGCGGAAGATGGAAAGGATGGAGACCAGAAGCTGCAGTGATGTCAGTGACACTGCAATTGCCTTTGTACATACTGCCTAGGTAGCTCTTAATTTTTAGAACACTACTCAGTGCCCCTCTCATGCTATCATGAGAGAAGCCCCATGTTTTCTGAAAGCACAAAGCTTGTTTCAGTAAGCCATGCTCCCTCCTCATTTAGAGCACTAGAGGTTGAGAGGTGGACTGGAAGTTTTTTACCTTAAAGTAAAACAGGTTCCTGGAAATAAGTAGTATCATCACAATAAAGAATTCAATAAAGTCAAACGGTATAAATTGGAGTCATGCATACTACAGATTAAAAAGATAAGCCTGTCCCAGGTTTAGTGTAATTTACACATAAAGGATGACATAAGCAAAAAATGCAGGTGAAGCAAAAAATGTAAATCTTTGTATTATACAACTGCTTGTCTAAAAGTTTCAAATAAATTACTTAATGGGTTAAAACCACTCGAGGAGTGGACAGTGCTGTATTACTAAAGAGCAGTGCAATGTATGCGTGTGTGTGCAAGAATGTATTTGCCTGACTCTTAGGAAGAAGTATTTAGATCTGTTTCGTTTAAATTGGCAAGGTGGAGGCACTATAATCTAAAGTAAGATTACCCCCTGAATAGGTTTGTACATTGGATCAAATATAACTTGCAGTTTGAGATTAAATAGGTCAATTTAACATCAGGTGACTGACAGAATGAGCCTCCACCTCCTGATTCCAACTTTCAGAACTAATAGATATAATGATAAAGACTCTTCACTCCACGCAGTTGGAGGTATAGCTTGTAGGGATATACTTCTACATTTAGGGTCCGATCTAGAGTGCGGGACATGGTACTTACTCCATCAGGGTGACGGAGTAAAATGCTCCATCGCCCTGACGAAGTACCAGTACTCCGTATTTAGAGATGTACACCGGCCCTGCGGACATGACGGCGGATCCAGTCGATGTATTAAAAGTTGAAAGGTTGGCTCCGTTAAACATGATGGCTGCCCATCAAACTTTTAACAAGTTTTTTCTTTTTTAAAAACACAATCCTAAAACGGGATTTTGCTTTAAAAAAAGTAAAATCTATGATCCCTACACCATAGGAGTTGTCTCCTATGGTGTAGGGGACATTATTCATTTTTTACTGCCCCCCACCACCAGGTATAGCAAAATAGCATATAACCCCATCCAATCTAAATCGTATGGCTGGTTTTATATGTGAGGCTCCATCGCTGACATACTTAAGGTTGGCCCGCCTGTAAAACAGGTAGGTGGACTGAGGGTTTGGTGGAGAGGGTACTCCGTTGCAGTTGCCAAACTCTAAATCACGCCCCAAGTGTTTTTTAAGGGCTTTTTAAAAAAAATAATTCTGTGCTAACTAAAGGAGTTTAATTAGGCAATGGGAATAGGCTTTTTGCAGTACACATAATTTGTATAAATTGGCTGACCTTGTATCTAGGATAGTTAAGAAAAAAAGCAAGCACATTGCTTTCAGAGGTAGACATTGATTGGTTCTAGTTATAGGTAGCAAACCTTTATACAGTTATACTCTTTACTTTCCATATATTTTGATGCTATGTCATGTGTGGGTGCAGCTATTTTACTGAGCACAAAAACAGGACTCATTCTTGAATTCTGCATCTGTCCTAATTTTAGAAAAATGTACCCTTCTCGGTCCTTTGTACTGAATGTTTTTACCAAGAGCTGAACAGGTGCAAAATGAATGTAATCTGAAAATGACAAAGCTGACCTCCACTGGTTGCGGAGCGCCCCATGTGACCTCAAGATTCGTAAGGGGTAATCAAGGGCAAGAGTTTCTTCAGCGACTTATTTTACATGTATGTTTCTATTTAAACCCCAGTCCCATAATGCGCTCACAAGGATAATAAGTGTCAACTGTGTAGTGGACAAATCCATCTAGCAAGGAAATCGCCTGGCTCCGCATGCAAACATGATTTCGCCCTTTTACAATAAAGGTGCAGCTTAGACTTGTCTGTGATGCTGCATGGATCAGTATGGTCTGCAAGAAAGACCTCATCTCTGATCTCTCTGCAAAAGTAAGGTGGCTTCACTGTCTCCTGTGTGCAACCCTCCTCTGACCTGTCAATCACTGAGCAGCCGCACCAGAGGAGAATATCTGATAGAGACATCTAGCCGCAGATTCCTTAACTTAGAATATCCCCAGGCGTCAGACTGGATCTGGAGAATTTTTTGCAGCAGCACCTCTGCGCGCCGGGGGGCGGCGCCGCATGGCTCCACTCTGACGTCGTCCACGGACATGACGTCAGTGGAGCCATATAAGTCCCTCCCGGCGCGCTGACATCAGTTTCCTTCTTTTCCGCGTCCCAACGCGGATCCAGGAGTAAGCGGTTCCTCTGGCCTGTTGTTTCAGGCCTTCTCGACGCCTTCGGCGTCCGGGAACGGTGTGCGATGCCTTCGGGTTACAAGGCGTGTGAGACCTGTACGCGGCAGATGTCAGCGACGGATCCGCACGTCATCTGTATGTGGTGCCTAGGAGAGCACCACGACTCCGAGGAGTGCGACGCCTGCCGGCAGATGAAACCGAAGTCCCTGCGGGAGCACCGAATGAAGTTGTTGACCGCCCGGATGTCCCGCTCAGAGCCTTCGCGCTGCCGATCTCCATCTCGAGCTGGGGCTCCTGTGCGGGTCCGGTCACGGAGTCGTTCCCGCAGACGTCGTTCGCCTGCCGCAGGTAAGCACAAGCCACGGAGGTCGTCGACCTCACATAAACATGACGACGGGGCCCGCTGCTCCCGGTCCTTACCGGGCGCGGGCGCCCAGGAGTCGGTCCCCTTATACCCACCCTTTCCGGGTGTTGGGGCGACTCGGGCCCAGATGGAAGCCTATTCCAAGGCTCTTCACTCCATCTATGGGTCACCCCCTCTCCCTGGCACGCCCTCGGGCCCCACAGAGGGGGTAGGGACTCAGGTCGGGTCCTCTGGCGGGTTCGCCCTCGGCGCCAGCTTAGTGCCTCGACTCCGGTTCCGGAGTCGCTGCGATGTCGGGACACGACCCGGAGGGGCATCCCAGTCAGACGTCGAGCCCTTCTGCCCTGTCTCCGCATAGCCCTTTGGGGCTCCCTGCGCCGACGTCGGATGTGGCTGCAGCACGGAGCTCGACTCCTTGTCGACATCCTTCCTCCCGGCAGGCCTCAGTGGAGGGCGAGTCGACGCCGGTCCGATGCCGGGCCGAGTCACCCTTGGTGATTGTCGACGTCGATACGACACCGTCTCGACGTCGGTCGACGCCGGTGCCGGCGCTGGTCCCTGTTTTTTCTCTGTTCGAAGAGGATGAGGACCCGGAGCACCCAGGGTTGTGTCGACGCTCTCCGGCTCCGCTGCCCCCTGGCCAGTGGCCCTTTGCTCGGCCTCCGGCTGCGGCGTCTCTCCTTTCTGAGGGACGCGTTGGTCTTCAACCGTCCCCTACAGATGGTTTGTTATTGCCACCTAGAATGGCTACAGAGGCTAGCACGGCATTTGCGAGGGCTGTTCGCAGGGCTACAGCTATTTTACACCTGCAACCCCTCTCAGTCTCCTTGCCTTCTGATCCATTATTGGATCTCCTCCACCAGGATGCTGTGGAGGTGGAGCCCTTGCTGCCTTTTGGCGGGTCGTTATTTGACACCCTTCTTGGCACGTGGGCACGGCCCTCCTCAGGAGACCCTGTGGATCGGGCCATCGCATGTCGGTATCGCACGTCGGCATCGCTCGGCTCCAGATGACCCTGTCTGTTTGTCCCTTCATCCTAGGGCTGTCGGCCGGGTGGTCCAGGCGGCTTTCGGCTCGCAGCCTCCCTCTCCTCTCCCGTTGCTACCTCCCACTAGGGAGTCTCGTTGGTTGGAGACATGTGGCCGCCAGATTTTTGTGTCCACTAGTTCGGGCATCCGTGCTCTGAACACGTCTTGCGTGTTTGCACGGGCTACTTTTGCCCTTTGGGACTCGGTCGAGCGTCTTCTTCCCTCTCTTCCAGAGGGTCCCCGTGCTGACCTGGATCGTCTCCTTCATGATGGCCGAGAAATGGCACAATTTACCATTCGGTCGGCTATGGACACCACTGACTCTGTGGGTCGGGCGATGGCCAGGTCCGTTGCTCTGCGTCGCCATGCCTGGTTGCGCGATGGCGGTTTCCTTGACAATGTTCGGGAGAGACTTCGGGATTTGCCATTTGATGGCGTGACCCTTTTTGACAGTCATGCAGAATCAGCAGTCAATCGCCTCATGTCTGGGCTCCCATGACTTTGTGTTTTCTAGTCCTTTTGTGGACTTTTATCTTCGAGGTGCAGTGTTGTCTCTGCTTGTTCTGGGCCCTGGGTTCATGACGTAATACCCAGACGGCCTGTACGGCTTCCCGCCGTTTTTGCTTCTATTAGTGCAGCTGGTCAGCTGATTCTGCTTTCTTTTGACTCCTCTGTCTACGAGTTCGTGCTCAAGAGGTGCCCCTAGCTGGGGTTGAGGCTTATCCTATGTGGGGTATTCGTTGGCTATTGTCTAGCTGCCTTATTCGTTGGCTATTGTCTAGCTGCCTTCCTTACACAGAAGGCTTGGTAGGCTCCTGTGGAGTCTTCTTCAAAGGCTTGTGCCTATCCGTTGGGGTCTGCGGTTGGTCCATAGCACTCCCCTGTATCTATAGATGCTCACTTTCTTGAGGTTTCTGCCTCTCCTGCCTCTTCCAGGAGTGTCATTTCAGCTTCGCCCTCCTTGTCTATGTTGGCTGCCCTTATCGTCAGCCACTGTCCCTTGGACCACCTTGTCCTGTTCCGTTCCGGCACAGTTCGTCCTGGCCATGGACGACCTCAAGGCAGAGCCTTGTGGCGCGGCTCCTAGGCACGCAGGGCTGACGCGGCACGGTTCTATGCGCGTCAGGTGGATTCTCCCTAGTATGTTCGCTGCAACGGGGGGCTTACGCTTTTCTTGCGCTCCTGCGATGACTGGTTTCTACTTTCCTCTCTCCGGGATAGGTAGTACTTTTTCGTAGTTCAGTCCTGTCTGGACTTTGTCTGTAGACGGTGGCATCCTCGCCACGTACGCCAATACTGTACATTGCCCTGTGCCCTGCTCCATGGGCACTTCCCACGCAGGAGTTTCCTCTTCCCCTGCTGCTTCCGCGCAGGAGTTTGTCACATTCTACTTCGGGCTGCTACTGCTGCTCTCTGTGGAAGTGTCCTCTTCAGGAGGTGTTTCCTCTTCCCCTGCTGCTTCTGTGCAGGAGTTTGTCACACTTCTACTTCGGGCTGCTACTGCTGCTCTCTATGGAAGTGTTCTCTTCAGGACACTCACTGTCTTCTATGTACATCTCTTTACAATTTCCTGTTACTCTATGTCCGTTTAGTACTGACTCTTTTGAGTACTGCTCAGTCTCCCAGTCTGTCTCGCGGGGGACTGTGGCTCCTCCCTGCTGGGTGGCCGCTGTCGCTTACGGGTCTGGACGTTGCTCTGTCCGGTTCTGCTGCAACATAGCTGTTGGTACCTCTGGTGTGCTCTTGGGCACGCATACTAGGGTTTCCTTGCTGCGGTGTCCGTGGTCTTGCTCTCGGCCTTCTCATGGGAGCAAGCCTTCTGTGTGTGTCCAGCTTGCTGGCTCCCTTTCGTCGATTGCACACCTGGTGATGCATCTTTTGCATCTGGGCTGTTCTCACTGCGTTCCATTATGCATTTCCTTTTACGTGGCGTGGTTCTAGCGGTACACGCGGTCTGCCCATGTGTACTTCTGTCCCCCGCCTGCATGTCTCTCTTGTAGTCATGGTTATATGTCATTCTGCTTGTTGACGTCCGCCCTCTCACATGTTATTTTGTGAAGGGGCGATTGCGCAATGGCAGGTCTTGTGTCTCTGGTAGCACAGGTTCTTCCTGGACATGGTCAGCATCCTACCACTGCTGTCCAAAGTTTCCTAGCTGGTACGCTTTCAACAGTGCCTCTTCCACTGTTGTGCATGCTCGACCTGTATGCTCTTACTCGGTCATACCGTCTTGTCCTCTCTCTGGGTCTTTGTCTCATGCAGATCCATCGGCTCCTATGATCAGTTCACCTTCTTTTGCGGAAGTTATGGACTCTCACATTCCGCACTCACATTCTGGTTCTGTGCTCCCTTTCAAACCCTGTACAAATGAGAGGGTTTTCATGCCGTCCCTGGGCGGCCTCTGATGCCTTTGCCTCCCATTGTTTTCCACTCCTTACAGAGCTTACTGGTCTGGTGTTGGCCACGCTGGCATTGCTGCCCCCACTGTGTTTAGTCAACTTGTTGACGACTGGGTTCTCTTGGGACCCTGGTGGGGTTCAGTTGCAGACCCGCCTCCTATGGGGTATGGCTTTGGTATCTATTCTAAGTTAAGGAATCTGCGGCTAGATGTCTCTATCAGATGAACGAGTTACTTCCTTCGGTAACGATGTATCTGGTAGAGACACAGTCTAGCCGCAGATTCCTTAACGCCCGCCCATCCTCCCCGCTCTGCGAGGACCTTTTCAGGTTGAGTATTATGCACTCGTCCCCTTCCGGGTAGCTTTTATCTTCCTACGGGGTGGCATTTTTCACCTCCCTCCTCGGAAGGATGATTCATTCTGTTTTACTTGTTCTTCTCCACCCATTCTTGTGATTGGGCGGTGGGTTCATGTATCCTTCTACATCCCTACACCCTGGTTCTTCCAGTGTGGGGCCTACTAATGTTCTTCTTCCCTCCCTCCCACCTTCTCCATTGCTCTGGGGTCTCTTGTTTCTTGGCTCTACTACAGTCAATTGGTTTGGGGTCTATTTGACTGTGCCTCAGTCCATAGATCTCTTTCAGGGGATACAGCATTCCTGGTGTTGCCGACCTTTGGTAGATCGTCATTACTTATGTGGTTCCGGTCTTGTTGCCCTTCACGGGTAGATTTTGTTATTGCAGGCTTCCTGTCGTCTGCCTTGACATTCTTTTCATATGTCATTTTGCCTCGGGGGAGGGCATAGTCTTCGCTTTTGCAGGGCTGTTTCTCAAAGCGGTGCTCTGTTTTTTCCCTTCAATTGCTTTCAGTATACAGTGCTTGTCACTGTCAATTTTTGTTTCACTGATTTTTCATCTTTTTTCGCACACTTTTTCTCACAGTTTTTGGTGGTGGCTCTGCGTTGTGGCGCGGAAAAGTTTCTCCGAAGAAAACTGACATCAGCGAGCCGGGAGGGATTTATATGGCTCCACTGACGTCATGTCCGTGGACGACGTCAGGGCGGCGCCATGCGGCGCCGCCCCTGGCGCGCAGAGGTGCTGCTGCAAAAAATTCTCCGGATCCAGTCTGACGCCTGGGGATATTCTAAGTTAAGGAATCTGCGGCTAGACTGTGTCTCTACCAGATACATTGTTACCGAAGGTAAGTAACTCGTTCTTTAGAAGCATTTCTTTAAAACCACTATGTCGGCAAGGAAAGCTATTAACTTTATCAATATTTATAAACCGTCAGATAATTTATTTTTTATTAGTCATTCTATACACTTTACGATCAGAACACCTTCAGATCATGGATGGGACACTGTGTTTGTAGAAGAATCTCTTATTGATTGGTTCAATAGTGCCTGTGGAGATTCAATGCTCACGAATCCTTTCTCGTTATGAGAAATCTCAAGCAAACGTGCTGTCATCCAGCACAAGAAGCAGACAGTGGATAGTAATTCATTGCTGTGTTCAGCAACTCTTAAGTAATAGCCCAGCTTGTATTCCATTTGGTGTTTCTTATATTAAAATAAAATGGTAACCGGTTCAGTAAAAAGGACAAAAAACACAAATGTGATAAAACGCCCTCTTAAGATACTGTGACTAAACCTGGATTATGTCTCTAGCTCTATGATTTTTTCCCAATTTCCATTCCAATGTGCGAGAAGTCGGAGGGATGGACTCAGAGAATGACCAAATGCAATGCAGTTATTGGCTCCATCTTTTGTATGAAAGTTAATGTCATACATCTGGCACTCTGGTGCACAAAGAATTGAATTTAAAAAGAGATGACGGCATCCAGTTTCCTCAGTAAATCTGACACTCTTGAATAGCAGATGCCTGCATTACAAAAAAAGACACATTGACTACAACAAATTTCGATTCTAAACCAACAAGCAGAGCAAAAAAGAACCATAATTTAATTTTCCACATTCAATGCTGCCTTTATCCGCTGTAATCAGTTACAGCGTAAACTTCAGAAAGATGTACAAACTTAACTCTCATTTTTGGAAAAAATATATAATATTCATTTTGGTTTATGTTCCATCTTCAGCTGACATAACGTTTAGCCTGGCTTAATTTTCTCGTTGAAAAAATATCCCTGAATAGTTGAGTTGATGCAGTTTACGTGCTATGTCACCTCACTCATATTCTGTCGGTTTCATTTTGAGATTTAAATGCTTTAGGGAAGCACAAATAATTCAGTAAAGTACAATAACATACTGAGTGGCATGCTTCATTCACCACCTCCTTGTTACACAATAGTCATTGTGAACACTAACGTACAAGAGTGGGAAGCCTTATAACCGTTACTTTACGGGAGTGGAATTACAAAATTTGAGGACTGAACAGATATTTTCATACTTGCAACATTCAGATGATTGCATGTGGATGTGACAAGTATGGAAATATCTACTCAATACAATGCAAGGTACTTTATGTGACTGACAAGTCAGAGAAGTGTTGTCAAATTAAATACGTGAAATACGTAAAATATTACATTGTTTCAGTGATGATTGTTTCTGTTTCTAAGTTATTGTGATGTTCCTGTCATTTTATGTACAGTGTCCTATTAGGTGACATGCTTAAACATGTTTCGATGCTCTCTATTCTATTGAAATTCTCCTAGGATCGTACACGGTTTTGCTTCTTCGATTTACTAGCAAAGAATTCTAAGTGGCCCACATAATGTTTTAAGTGAGGTAAAAGTAGAGGAAAGTGTATCTCAGTCTAAAATTGGCCGAGGTGAAACTGGGGCAGTTTCTCTCCTCTTTGGGTTTGCGATTTGCCTCTTTGCCGGTCGAAGTCTATGTGCAGCCTGTGACCCCAGCGAGGTATTCTGCAGCTTTCAAGTTTTGTACCAGTGATTCTTGCTTTTTTGTGTTGCCCCCCACCCCCGTGTGTCTTTGAATAGCTTGTGTAAATCACTCCTGCTTATGGCTTCCAATGTTAGGAGTCTCTAGGGGATTCTGTAATGGGAATGCAAGGCTGTAAGATGACATTCTCGTGATTCTGGAGGGTCTGATATTTGAGCTGCGCATAATATAAAATAAAAATATGGTAGTGTTTGCACCCAGTTTTCCATTCTATCGGGCCATTCCCAAAAGTATGGTTTTGTCGAGGTATTAACTTTGCATCTGGGATTACCAGTATAGTGTGGTATTACGAGGATGCTATTCCGAGATAATGACCTGGTAATAGGGAATAACCTGGAGGTGGGGAATTACCTCCCCTATTTTCATGTCTTCCCCATTACCAGCTAAAAATTCCCAGTGTTTTTGGCACCTGGAACACTGGAATTGGTAATTCCAGTTGAAGTAAAACCCAGGGATTTGCAATTGTAGAGCTACTACTCCGCCTGACTTGTGAATGGGCTTTTAGGAACCGATTTCATTTTGCATGAAAGCTCCCAACTGCACCTGAAATGGAATTTCCCATTTGATGCTATTTCCCATGCGCCAATTGCACAAGTCGTCTTTGCCCAGGAACAAATGTACCGCCTCCTACTCTGAGCAACATTGTGGAGGACGCTGAGGATACAGAAGGAATAATCAATGATTTCTAGTGTTTCCAGAAAGGACCTAGCGCAGTGGCGACCGGAAATTCGAGCAGTGTGGTGGTGAGGGCGGGACACACACACACACTCATCTACATGCACTCACTCACACCCATGCTTTCACAAGCGTGTGCACAAACACCCACCATTCACAAGCACACAGGCATTCACAAATACACAAACATTCCTACATACACACATGCACGAACCAAACAGTAAAAAATAAACCTACCAGCCTCAGCGGTGGGATGGAAGCCTCGGTGGTTTCTGGAGGATTTGGACTGCCACCTCCTCTCACTGGCTGATCTTGTTGTGGGTCAGCATATGAGAGGAGGTGAAAGTCTCATATTCCTCACAGAGTGGGATGGGGCCAGTCAGACTGCTGACCCCACCTCACTCTGTGACGAGTGTCCCTGATGGAAGCCAGCCCTGGGCACTTCAGGGCTTAAAACTGAAGCGCCCAGGTCCGAGTATTTCTATGATGCCCCCCCTCATCATGAGGAGGAGGACCTCCAAGTGCTTTGCTGGGCTGAGGAGGTCACGACCACTATACTGTAGAATTTTCAGCCCAGCAAATATCAGCTCAGGCAGTTAGGTGCATGCACATTTACCGCACGTACAGTGCATGGCTGTCTGACCTGAACATGAAGATTGTCTATCAGGCCGACCTTTGTTCAGCCTTATTGGAAGTTTTCATGTTTGCAAAAAGGTGAGGGAATGGGCCCATCCATCCTTAAGGAAAACTAATTCATGGACACATTCAGGTCTCCTATATGGGGATCGTACACTTAAGGGCACTGCTGCGGGCAATGATAGTATGATTCTTGAACTGTAGAGAAAGGGATGCAATACTGCACCATGTCTGAAGAGTTGGAGCTTTACGCTGTGGAAATAAGGTTATTCTAATCTTTCAGTATTATAAGCAACAGGTCTAGCAACTCCACAGAACACCTGAATCAGTAAGATTGAAACTACGATTTCAGGTTCATACTCCAGTGCCAAAAAAAGCTTGAGATCTTACATGAAGAAAAGCCTTTTTTACAGAACTTGGTACAGTCTGTGAATGGTTGGAGGTGTAGAACGATGATAAACTACCACAAGCTATTACAGATCTTATCGGACCTTCTGGGCCGCCTCCGAGGGAGTGAGAGCATCGAAGCACACAGACAGGACAAAGATTGCCTGTTCAAAGCATGCAGGATAGTGGTAGATGAAGATGATACACTAATGAAGTAGGACTCTCAGGCAAATCGGGATTTGGATGGCGGAACTAGACAGATTATATAATGCAATGGAAGAAGTGTAATTACATGGACCAATGGTTTTGCTTCACATCACTGAAATTAACAACTATTTATTTTAATTTCCTTATGTACATTTTTGCTTATACATTCTCATCTTCCTACTGAGCGAAAAATGAGAGAAGCAGAGCATGTTAAAGGTGGAGAGTAATGTTAATTAACGGGCCAAAGGTGAAGTTAAGGTTGGTGGGAGGGTATGCACTAAAGGCTTTTGTTGTTCTGGCTAGCTACTAGTGAGCTTGACTTAGCTGGGTTGAAAAGGACCCAACCTCTCATATTGAAAGTTGGGTCTTAAGAGTGACAACTGCCTGATAACCAAAGGGAGGACATTTGGGTGGACAGTACATCATGTGTAGTTGTTCCTGCCTAGAAAGGAGAGAAGCTGCCACAGTTTCACCCGGGCCAAGTTTAGACTGATATACATTTTCTCCTAAGTTACCTCACCTACAACGTCATATGGGCCACTTAGCAATCTTTGCTAGAAAAACCGAAGAAGAAAAGCTGTGTACCATCCTAGGAGACCTTCAACAAACAGAGGAGATGTAGTAGAAACATTTTTATGCATGTCACCTAATGGGATACTCTACATAACACGACAGGCACAACAAAATAACTTTGAAACAAACAACCATCACTAAGAGAACGTACACTTTTAACATATTTCATGTATTTAATTTGACAACAGTTCTCTAGCTTGTCATGGTGGGGAAAGGAGCGATAAGGGTTAGAGGTTTCCAGTCACATTGCAGATACTTCTGAATGGGCACAAGGAAGATGGTAGAAACTAAACTGTTTCTGCAGGTGGAGCTGGCAGAGAGTGCGGGACAGGCGAAGGGATACTTAGAAAAGTGGGATGACAGCATTATACAGGGCAATGCAGTTAAAATCCTAACATGGAAAGTCAAATGACTGAACATATGCCCTAAAAGATATAATGTTCTCATACCTGAAAGGACGTGGAGTTGGGATAGTACTTTTGCAGGATATATGTTTACCAACAGAAGAAGCTAGAAACTGAAGCTGAAACATTGCACAAAAAATGGCGAGAAAGCACATGCTGAGCGTTTTACTTTGCATATGCTCAAGGAATACTATGTGGGTGGCTCCAGGTGGGTGTTCACTCTAATATCGACCCTAGAATAAAGATGTGTGACAATATTGAGGACAAAATATATTTTAAAAAATTTGGCAGGTAAATCTAGATTTTCTAACTCCACTTGTAGGTACCTGCACTGTACATATATCTTCAAGGTGCATAGATGTGGAGTTAGGAACAGTAAATCTATACTTCCCTATATACAGTTATCTTTCAATAGTTTTTCCCTCGATATTCTGTACCATGATATTCTGGGGGGTCGATATTTAGTAGTACATCCCGCAGGTGTGCCACTTCTGCTGTAACAAATAAGTATTGGAGAAATGTATTGCTTTATTAGGGACCTCAAGGAGCAAGAAGCTGTACATAATGCTGGAAAGTGGACGAAGACAGATACATTTAATAGAGAGCTAGTTGATACCTGGGACACTCAACAAATACAATAATAAAACAGGGTTGTAGGAGTGGAGGGGATAAGGCTGGATAGTTGCTTGTTTGGTTACTTAAAAGAAAGTAGCCTTTTTCTGCAATACTAGGACTTAGAGAACAGACTAGCAAGGTAGAGCACAAAGACTGGAAAAAATGAAGTTCTGCAGGAACAGTTGTCTCAATTATATAAGCAACCATGCAGTGAAAGAACTCAGAGATAACAAGCTAAAAGCAACTAAGATACTGCGGTTGATGAAGGATGAGTTTTTGATGTTAAAGGCTCTCCTGTCCAAAAAAGCACTCTATTGTGGATTAACGTTTTGCAAAAGGGAAAAATCTCCCGTGGGAATGGCTTCCCTGAGGACATCTAGCAAGCCTTTGTTCTGGTGTTGGCGAATAATCTGTTTAAGGTATTTCAAAAAGCTCAGACCACTGGTTGCCTGTTACCAATCAGAGGCGCTCATTGTAATTATACTAAAACCAGACCGAGACCAAGAGGAGTGGGGCTGATAAAGACAGCCAGGTGTGCTAAATACTAACATTAAAGTGCAGAGTGAAGAACTGGCCAATAGATTGCTCTAGGTCATGGAAACATTTACTTACTCAGGTCAATCTGGTTTTATGCCACAAAGCTACATGCTGTTAAACTTGCAGCAGCATATGCATATTGTGCACAGCTTGGCCTAGCCTCAGGACCACTGTGTGGTGTGCTTTCTGTGTTAGATATAGAAAATGCGTTTGACATGACTGGGTGGTAGTTGAGTGAGATAGAAGGCATGGGTTTCAGACCTATATTTCTAGGATGTATAAAACCGCTGCTATGCTGATCCCAGGGATAGGTTAAAGACTAATATTGGATAAATAACGTACAGAAATAAAAAACATGACCCAAATTGAGTACCACAAATGTTTGCCCACAAGTTTATAACAGGTATAACCTGGTGATAATCTTTTTTTATTTTTTATTGGAGGTACAGTGTTAATTAA
Source organism: Calotriton arnoldi (assembly GCA_963921515.1). Lineage (NCBI taxonomy): Eukaryota > Metazoa > Chordata > Amphibia > Caudata > Salamandridae > Calotriton > Calotriton arnoldi. The sequence continues at coordinate 829,254 of CAWUFW010002498.1, forward strand.
GGCAATCATCTATACATATATAAACAATTAAATGCATAAATAAATAAATAAATACCTAAGATGAAGAGGATTACAGCGAGACAAACAATTATCGACCTTCAGCAGACCTTTAAATTACCAGACAATATTCTACCCTTTTGCGCCCTCATTTCCCAGCCAAGGTCTCCAGATGTTGCCAAATGCCTTTACATTACCAGACCTTACTGCAAACATCCTCTCTCTTTCCTAGACCTTGTTCATTTTCTCCCACCAATCCCCGAAGCAAAGAACAAACTTCAACCTCCATTTCTGCAAGATCAATGACCGGATCACCTGCATAGCAATATATACCAACTTCTGAATTCTAATTGATGCATCTGGCATTGGGCATACACCCACAAGAGCCAACACATGTTTTTGTAGTAGTTGGATCCCCAGCAACTTTTCTAGAAACCTGAAAATGTCCTCCCAGAAATCGCAGTCAGCCCCAAGACTATACTAGATGGGCCCATTCCCCACCATCTACCCTATCACATGTAAAGCCCTGATTCGGACAGTTTTGATTTAATATGTACACGAACTGGGGAGTCCTATATACCAGCTATTCCGCAAAATACTGCATTTTACGGAAATTGCCCCCCCTCAAGGTTGAGAAATTAAACTCATTAACTCTTAGCCAGAGTTCCTTAGATATCGTACAGTTCTCTTCCCTGTGCAATTTCGTTGAAACCTGCTCATGCAAATCTACTTTCTCACAGGAAAGCAAGTATCGGTTCCATAAACCTATTTTCCTGATGCTCAAACTTTCCAGTAAATTCACCACCAATTTCAATGCACTTTACATAAGCACACAGAGCAAGGGGGGGCTTGCCCTCCCTTGCCTTAAGATTCATTATTTTGCACAGCACATGCACAGGTTTAGTAAGACCATTGCTTCGCATAGCCACCTTCAAAACGAACTAATTGATAAGATGCTGGAAGAAAATAAAATTAGAGACCCTCCAAGACTTATTAAATACCCCAAGAAACTCCGATATATAAAACATTACAAGGGCTCCTTAAGAAAAGAGCAGTTTACAAAAGTTTTTGGTATTCCCCATGTGAATTCAGAAACTCGGCAGAGTCAAGTACAGCTAGAGGGTGGGGTTACCATGGATCCAGTAATACTAGCTAGATGGGTAATGAACAGATTCTTGAAACTGCATGATTTTCTTAGAGAACGATAGATGGAAAACTTGTTGTGAGATCGAGCCACAGATAATCTATGAGAAAACACATTGCAGTGGTCTTATTGAACCTTGCTTAGGGCGCTATGGAATATTGACCCCCAAAGTTCTGGTCATAATCTTGTTGGGAAATTGTGCAAACATGTTCCACAGTAGGCAAAGTGTAATTTTGCCACCTGGATGGCAGTCCACGAATTTAAATTTCACATTATCTGCGAGAAAACCTTGTTGGTACATAGTGCAAACACGTTCCAGGGAAGCGAATTAGAACCCAAAAAGGAGGAGCACTAATGCTGCTCAGTCCCAATTTTTCTGTAAGTAATTACTTAAAGGACCTCGCTACAGGAAAATGTGTGACACATTTTTGCACATTATTTCCTGTAATTTACAGCAAAACTAATAAGTGGGTACAAAAACAGACCAAATACTGAGTGCAAATGAATTTGGACTGGGTTGTTTTTGCACCTGTTGTCACCGTGCAACTTGGAATGAGGTAATTTGACTTTAAGTTATTGACACCATGGGACATGTGATTCACTTTGCTTGATTTTGCACGAACATTTTGACTTCTAAATATTAAGCAGTTGGAAAAATCCAGCAAATTGATCTGGACAGTTTCTATGCATTCACAGTATGTTCTTTAACTCACACAGCCTCTCCAAACTGATTGGGTAGGTTAATTTCTGAAAGTCTCTCTTGTAGCTAGTGCCTTTTATGAAAGTTCATTATTCCACTTAATATGCGTTATGACCATAGCAGACTCAGGTGCTCATTTTAAGTTTGTAAGACTGAAGCACTGTCATAAATTAGCAGTGCTACAACCCCACCAAACTTATGCTTTCCGCCACCCAAATTAGCCGTGCAGCTGGCTTTGCTGGCAGAAACCCTTGACTTGGCAGCCTGTCCTCCACAAGGTGCAAAGCTACCATCACTGAATAACTGATTTTTCTTCCCAGGGACTGTCAGGCCAGGCAAGACAATACAATTGGAAAAATACCTCCCCTTGTGGTAATCGAAAGCTTTCTCAAACTGGATAAGCTGTTTTGCCATTCTTTTGACCCACTGGGGGTCACAAACATCTCCCTTAGTTTACAATCATTGTAAAACAAATAATGCCTGGGAACAATATACTCCTTTACTCCCTGTATTGCAACACATTTTTCATTATTCCCCAGTTTGCCCATTCTCTCGATTCCTACTTAAAACCTCTTTTGAAATGTAGTGATTCTTGTCCATATAAGCAGGAAGAATAATGCCCAAATGAAACAGATGGGGAGGGCCATTTTCAATTTTTTTCAAAAGCTTTTACATCTGTCCATACCTGCCAGATAGTGGTCAGACTTGGGTGGTTGCAGATCCTTTTCTGAATGTCCTGCATGGAACTCATAACTAGTCTATCAGATTCATTTTATGATGTAATCCTCTTCTGCTTGGTGGCCTCTCTAAGATGATGTGCCTGAACTCTAAGCTCAGTACCTTCCAACATCTATAAAATATCTAATCATCTCCTAGCTCTCTTGTTTTTTTATAGTAGAAAGAGTGTGGTCATTGCTATTTGGGGCTATTTACTTTACATTAGGCCACGCAGTCTGGGTGCTATTTTCTTTAAGAGTGTATTCTCACTGACAATTTGAACAGATGTCATAAATATGTGCTTCCTTCCACCAGTCCCTTTTATGCCCTCTGTACTTAAGTTAAGAAGTTTCATAATAAGAGCAAACAAGTAAGAAAAATGGGAGCACTTCCTTCTTGTGACACCACCAAGGTCATATCGTGAAAAGACTGACCCATTCACTATGGACCTACCTGTAAGACACAGACCTCCCTAATCTCTCTTGCAGGAAAGCCATGTATCTCCACCTAATCCTTTTCCACAAAAGCGTGTCTAGTACACATCTGACCTCCGTGCCGGTCTTACTCTGTGTCAGTCTTTATTTTATTTTAAGTACATTGATTTTCCTACTTATGTCAACATAATCGCTATGAATAAATGAAGAGAGATTTGTTTCTAGGAGACTTTCTAATACCTGCTACAAATGTATCATCAGTTTTCAACAGTTAATCTGTCATTGTGTATCACTTTCATCAATCACTCAGGAAATGATGGACGATCTCTTATATGTCTTGAAGAATGTAAATGTAAACCCATTGCTGCCAGGTAATGTTCATGGGAACAGTTGTTTAGTTGCATGGCTCTCTTCCTTCTTCACTTTTTGGGATCAGTTTTGACTCCCATTTCATTTCATCCATCCATTAAAAGAAAAACCCAACGGAAAACATTGTCCTCTTGGGTGCATGCGTAGATGAGTAGAACTACTTACAGTATACAGAGAACTAACGTTTCAATATCACATAGTGTTTTGCTGACCTCTTTCCTCGCAGAGCTGCTGAAACTCCAACCTACTCACTAGTTAGCTGACTCATGACATATGTTCCAACATCCTTGTGCAGAAGTCCTTACTTCAGCAAATCACACCCCAGGGCACATGACTCAGAATGTCCTCGGGTGTGCGGAACAGTGGCCTGCCTCCAGTGACAGGCACTGCATCGGTAGCTAACGGCTGCGTTCACACATCTTGACCCATGACAGACTTGCAGTCATGAGCAGGATTCACCTTTAATCACTGCAGGAAATGAATGCTTCTTTGAGCACCACTCTTGCCACCATAATCTGCACAAAAGACTATCTAGATATGAAGCATTCGCAATCCAAAATTGTCTAGCGTGCTGAACGAGTCCCATTTTTATACTTTTCAGTGCCTGTGTCTTAGTACTTAGATTATGCTTTTGTCTATTGTGATCGAGCAAAGACACCACTAGTATGCTTGGATGAAATATCCTATTTTTAAATTTCAAAATCATTCTTATTGAAAATTTTATAAGACCAGAATACAAACATAGTACAGAACAGATAGGAACATGCGCTTAAGGGGGTATTAAAAGTCTAAATAGGGTACATCACCTTTTCCTATGTAGTAACAGTATCATGGAGTCGAAGTGATGTAATATACCAAGATAAGAAAATAGTATTAATTCATATCTTGTGTCTTATATGTTAGAGAGGAGAGAGAGGTGCTATGAGGGTAGGATAGTTTAAAGGATAGTTGGATTACCCCAGAATAGTAATGAGGTGTGGAAAGGAAGTGTTGAAGAGAAGTGAGAACATAGAAAAGAGAGAGACAGCAAGAGAACAAAGAAGAAATAGCAGAAGGGGGTTGGGGGGATGAAGGAAGGTGTGAGGGGGAGAGGGGTTGGAGTGGGAGGTAAGGGAGGGGGTGGGGATGGAATGGAATCTAAGGTGATGTTAAGCTGTGATGAATGCGTCTAGTTTAGACTCCTTTCTTGTTTTTTCTTTAATGGGGTTTTTAGGTAATGTTTAGAGAGTTTTCTGCTCCTCTGGTAAATTGGATCCATTCCCACCAAGTGTAGGCCAAAAGTTTAGAGAGGTCTTTCCACCCAGATAAAATGGCTTTAATACCGATTGAGACAAGGATATTCCACAAAATGCGTTCTTCTTTGTCCACCTAGGATTTGGTTCAGAGGGGAAGATGCCAAGAACAATAGAGGCAAGGTCAGGGGTCCAGTTTATTTGTGGAATTTGCGAGATGGTATTGCAGAGTTCAGACCAGAATTTCTTAGAGCAGGTACAGTCGAGTACCATATGTTGTAGGTTACCTGACTCTTTCGCGCAACTATAACATGTATCAGAGTCGGGGAGGCCTAGTTTAAAAAGTTTAGCGTTGGTCCAGTGGGCCATATAAGCAGTCCAAAATCTACATTGTGCTAAGGAGGGTGTAACCTTGTTGGTAGGGAGGATAGTCCCAAATGAAGGCCAATTTAGTGTCATATTATGAAAACTGCTTTTATTGCCTAAGAGTGACTCCCATCTGCTCTGTATCGATTTAGTTAGAGAGGAGGTTGTGGGTATGAGGATAGAGTATAGTTTGGAAGCTATGTGTCCCTCCATTAGTTAAGGTCTCCATAGTGATGGGGAGATCGGGAGATCCCGGGGATGTGTGTCTGGAAATAATAGCTTACATTTTCAGAAAGTGGTAAAAGTCAATGTCCTCGAGTTCAAATTTGGATTTGAGGTGAGAGAAGGGTATCGGTTTGGAGGGAGATCCTAGGTCTCCTACTAACAGGATGCCTTTCTGTGCCCGTTTCGCAAGACAAAGTGTCATGTCTTCTGATTTCAAGTAATCATTGTGCCATAATGAGGGAGGGAGAGGCACTTTTTAATAGTGAGTTTGTTATCAATTTTACCAAGGGTCTGTGCTATGTTAGAGAGAATGATTGAGGAGCGTTCCGTCTTTATTTTCTTAGTGGTAGTAAGTGAAAGGAGAGCGAGTGATCTAGCAAGATTGTTTTCAATGACAAGCCAGGAGGGAGAAGCAGTATTAGGTAGGGAGAACCAGAAACACCCTTGTTTCACTTAGTATGCATTTTGGTATCTCCTACAGTCTGGGAGGTTTAAACCTCGAAGATTCTTTGGAAGCCTTAGTTTCTTTAGTGTAATTCTCGTTTTTTAGATTTCCATAGAAATGCTGTGACCATTATATCCAATCTGGCAAAGAAATTGTTCGAAAGGTAAATTGGGGACATGTTAATCAAAAAGTTGGTTATGGGGGTGATCATCATTTTGATGGTTTTTATGCGACCCCACCAGGTGATTAATCTGGGGTACCATTTATCTAGAATGTCTTTAATTTTGTTTCAGGTCATTTTTTCGTTGTAATCAAAGGATTTTCTGACATTTTGGCTGAACCAAATTCCCAGTTATTTTATCCAGGGCCCATTTAAGATCATAATCCCTGATGAATGAACTATTGCATTGGACAGTCAAGGGCAGGACATCAGTTTTGTCTCTATTAAGGGAGTAACCTGAGTCTTGGGCATAGTCATTGATGGTTGACATGAAGTTAGGTAAAGCCAAATCTACTTGAGTTGTGAAAAGAAGGATGCCATCTGCATATGCTGAATGCTTGTATGAAATATTCTTAGTCCTTTGTTGTATTTAAATAAAGACGAAAGAGGACATAGTTCAAGAATCCTGTGCTTGATTTAATAAATGTTTTCAGTTTCGTCAACAATCATTGCCAGGTTCACCAAGTTTGCCGATATGTTTCACTCTATTGCACATACTGCTTGGGCTTTTTAAAGGGGAAACTGTGTACTTTTCAAGTCATGTAGTCCCAGTCTCTGCGCTAAACAGTCTGTTGCCAGGCTAAGGGGAGATATCTATGCCACCCAGACTCTTTCCTCTATACTACAGTTAGACTATTCATAACATTAACAACTAATGCTTGTTGCTCCGTTAGGACCTCACCTTAACTTGTAAAACAATTAAGTGCCAGACCCCAAGGTATTTCTCATGGGTCCACTGAAGTTGGTGCAACCCACATGTCACTTTAAACTTCAATTTGAAGTCTGAGATTTATCAATTTTTAAGATAAATTAAACAGTTAAATGCGCCACTAATTAACTTTGCTTACAAATTGCACACGCAGCGTCACCATGTGGTAGATTCTCATTAATAGGTGCCGGTGTTTACAAATACGATACAAAGGGATGATGGGCCCAGACGTTGAGCCAATCAAACACTCACCCCAGTCAACTGATCTGGGTTTAATCATCATCACATTCTTTGCTCCTCCTACCCCAGTTCAGACATGGCCATATGTAAATCAGTCTGACCCTGTTGCCTCATGGGAACAGTCAGCCCAATGCCTGATGGACGGAACGTTTGAGCCAATCAAACACTCACCCCCAGTCAACTGATCTGGGTTTAATCCATCATCATTCTTTAGCTCACTCCACCACCCCAGTTCAGACATGGCCATATGCAAATCAGTCTGACCCTGTGCCTCATGGGAACAGTCCAGCCCGAACTGCCAAGCCATGTCTTCCCTGGACCGGAAACAAGCATCCTAGGACCGGTTTCTGGCATTTCAGCCGTCATCAGCCAGGCTTGCTTGAATCCAGTGGCAAAGTGAGCAAGGGACCCACGTCTGGGCATACCCCCGCCAACTTAGGGCGACCAAAGCGATACAAAAGGGGATGATGGACGGAACGTTTGAGCCAATCAAACACTCACCCCCAGTCAACTGATCTGGGTTTAATCCATCATCATTCTTTAGCTCACTCCACCACCCCAGTTCAGACATGGCCATATGCAAATCAGTCTGACCCTGTGCCTCATGGGAACAGTCCAGCCCGAACTGCCAAGCCATGTCTTCCCTGGACCGGAAACAAGCATCCTAGGACCGGTTTCTGGCATTTCAGCCGTCATCAGCCAGGCTTGCTTGAATCCAGTGGCAAAGTGAGCAAGGGACCCACGTCTGGGCATACCCCCACCAACTTAGGGTGACCAAAGCGATACAAAAGGGGATGATGGACGGAACGTTTGAGCCAATCAAACACTCACCCCCAGTCAACTGATCTGGGTTTAATCCATCATCATTCTTTAGCTCACTCCACCACCCCAGTTCAGACATGGCCATATGCAAATCAGTCTGACCCTGTGCCTCATGGGAACAGTCCAGCCCGAACTGCCAAGCCATGTCTTCCCTGGACCGGAAACAAGCATCCTAGGACCGGTTTCTGGCATTTCAGCCGTCATCAGCCAGGCTTGCTTGAATCCAGTGGCAAAGTGAGCAAGGGACCCACGTTTGGGCATACCCCCGCCAACTTAGGGCGACCAAAGCGATACAAAAGGGGATGATGGACGGAACGTTTGAGCCAATCAAACACTCACCCCCAGTCAACTGATCTGGGTTTAATCCATCATCATTCTTTAGCTCACTCCACCACCCCAGTTCAGACATGGCCATATGCAAATCAGTCTGACCCTGTGCCTCATGGGAACAGTCCAGCCCGAACTACAAATAAGCATGTTGCCGTGCATCGGAAAACACCGGGACAAATTAATCACTGCTTATATACTACGTTATATGTATCATTTTCCTTAGTGTTTTCTGCAACTCATGCAATATCTTTTGTGATTTTCCTAAATAATTTTTCACATATTTGTCTAAGCTTTTAAGTGTATCTCAAAATACAAGTTTTGCAGCTTCACAAACCACTACATTTTCTTTCCCACAATTCCCCATTTCTAATTAGCTACACATTTCTTTGCCACAGGCCTTTTTTGTGCGGCCCATGAGCTCGGCAAACTATCATGTCTGATTTTTGGTAATGGTCAGACTTCTATTTAATTGCTGAGGCTGCTGCATGCATGGTTTTCTGGATGGGATTTGTACTCCGGCTGATTTCATTATAAAATCAGGCCTATATATCCAATAATGCATCATTTAAATAATTTAAAAAGAACAATGATGCTTCTGCTGGACTGTGTTATTTTGTATGTGCACATGCGTGTTTAAAGCCTGCACAGGCCTACTAAATGGCACAGCCCATCGACCACATCACTTTGCTTATTTTTTTTATTCCTTTTTAAAAAAAACTTTACTTCTTGCTGTACAGGATCTGCTTTGATGCTGTACAGCTAGTTATTATTATCTCTATCCTGCCTTCTTTCTCCCCCTCTTGTCTCCCCTTCTCTTAGTACCTCTCATTCATCATCGTTCTCCTCACCAGTCTTTAGTTGTCTCACCCCCTTCCTTCACACGTCGCTCCTGCCTCACCCTCACTTGCAGCTTCTCTGCTAATCTGCGTTGCTGCCCTCTCACCACCAGCCCCTCCACAGCCTCTCCTCATTCATCCACACCTTCATTACACCATTATCAGACCCTCCTCTCACACTTTCATCATCCACCTCCTCACCCCTATCTCAGCGTCCCTCTCTCCACCTCAACTCACTACCCCTCACCTTATTTTTCTGTTAATATCTCACCCTCCCTATTGTGACCCCCCTCCCATTCTTCACCAATCACTCGCCATACAATTGCTAAAGCTCACCATTGTGGCTTTTACTCCTCACTGACAGCCCCTTCCCACAATCCCGCCAGCTGCTTTTCCCTCTCTACCTCTCACCACTCTTCCCTGTTTGACACTCCCCTTCTTCACTCATTCCATTGACATTCTTCCCACCTTCAGCCCCACTCTCACCCCCTTGCTGTTACCCCCATTCATGTGCGTCTCTGCAGTGTATGTGTGTGTGTGAAGACTTCTTTTTTTTTTTGTTTGTTTAGTCTCGGCATCATTCTACCTACTTATATGGTAAGTAAAACTCACAATCATTCCATTTGGCATTAAAAGACGTGCATGCGTGTATGCATGTGTCTGAAATGATTTATCTCAGTGTACACTGGCATGCGAGGACGTGTGTGTTTGTGTGTGACGTGTGTGCATGCGAGTATATCTGTATGCTTGTATTGAGAACCCATCCATGCGTGCACTGAAAGGTGTGTGTGCGAGTGTGTGTGTTTTTACGTCTATTGTGTTTGCAAAAGAAAGGAGTGTGTGTATAATCTAAGTTATGCGTAAGGGTGTGTGTAAACCGATCTCTGTGTATGCATTCAAGAATCCATCTGTATGTGTTTTTGTGTGAGAAGAATCTTTTTGTGGTGGTGTTATCGGCATGCATGTTTTTGTGTATGCATGCAAAGATAGAGTTGGGTGTTTTGATTTGAATGTAAGAATGGATCTTTTGTTTTATGTGTGTGTATCACTCTGCATGCCCGTGTGTGTGTAGCACATATGACGATTCATCTATTCAATTATGTTGTCTCACCTATATCTGTGTAACATACATCTGACATAGAATACCTATACATGTGAAATTGTGGCCTGTCTTGACTATCCATTTCTCCAATGCGTTTGCATACTGTGTAGACCGGAGTCGATTTTGTGCCAGTTGCTGGGTCTAATGCGGTGTGTATTTTATAAGGTCCTTTTATCTGGGGTTGTGGCAAAAAGTGAAAGCCCATTAGTCGTCCATTGTGTGAGGTGCTTTCCGGGTTGCAATCTGTATAGGAGGAATAGCATATCACTCAGTGAACCCACAATTAATATTACCGCTTGATAAATACTGTTAATGACACTTTGGGCCTCATTTAGATTTAACGGAGCTGTAACCACATTAGGAGTGAAGAAAATATCAGGCTTGCAGGGTTAAAGCATAAACATCTGACCTGGTGGCCCATCAGCCACTGAGACGCCAGGTCACTGTGTTAGGTCACCTCTCTTTACTTCCGACCAGCTCTACATTTCCATATCCTGGACAACCATCCAAGGAATGGTGGTCCAGGGCAGAGTAATGAAGCAATGACTCAATGCATTGGTGCCTTTTTTGCTTTCAAGAAACAAACTCATACTTTGGGAGCTTGTTTCTTGAAAACATTATTTTCTAAGTTGATGCAACAAACATGGCTGCTGCTCAGCTATGTTCCATGCCTTCGGTGGTTCCACTGAAGGCACATAGGTCCTCCACCATAGGAGCAGAGGCCAAACCCTCCAATGGCCGGATGGGCGATTGAACTGCCCACTTGGGTCTAAATGGTACTTGCATGTTCATGCATCATATTTTGTTTCTGTAATGAAAAATATCACCACATCAGTATATATTGGTGTCTACACATTCTGATATGGGCTATCAGTTCTGTGCAGCTCTCACCCCTATCTATCCGCCATACCACATAATTCCACTACACAAATCTACATCACACACAATCCACAACTAACAATTCTAATCCAACCCACATAATTCCACTCCACACCACATACATCCACTCCACTCCAAACAAAAACACATAGGTAGAAGACATTATCATTTACAACGCCAGTAGCTCTAACTCTCACAAATGCGAGAACTATTGGCATTACCAATGCTTGTTTTAAAATGCAGCCCATTTTCCTTAAAGGATATTGGTCTGCATTTAAGGGGGAAAAAATGATGTTTTTTTAAGAAGTTTGTTCAAGTGTTGGCAGTGGTCCCCGGCACCACTGCTAGTCATCCTCAATTCACCTAAGGCAAAGTGTTATTCTGACTGACCTTCTTCCAGCAGCCAAGTGTCCCACGCAATGTGGGCAGGACATTAAAACTTTGAAAGTTGAGTTTCCCTGCTATTACTGAGTCTCACAATAGATGCCATGAGGCAGCGAAATGTCACTTTGTCCCACTGCCGATGTCCATTGAAAGTAGATGTTGCTGTTCGACAACCGCGCTAAGTGACTGTTTCACATTTCCTAAACTGGCAACGTTGAAAAAAATATTTAAAGGTTTTGAGATCTGCTATGGTGCATGCCTCTAATGAAAAGTTGCAGGTCTGCGACGTGACCCATCTCCTTGAGCACAAGCAATAGACATACTGGTGTCTGGATTTATGAAGTGAGTACTGCCAATAGACCCCTCGGTAATGGAGGAACGAGGTCAGTAGTGGCAGACATGAGTGGCACTTAGGAACAAATCCTTTCGGGCATCCAAAAAATGCCCCTTCCTCCCTCTGTTTAAGTGGCTAAAAGAAACTGGCTTACTGATTCCTGTCCTAGGAGGGAGCTGTTGCACTGTCGAAAGAGACTGTTAGGGGGTTCCTCTCGGGACATCTCGACGAAGAAAATGTTGCACGTGTGCTCCTCTCATGGAGCAGAACCAATGAACACATTGATCTCTGGATTTCTGATTGCATTACCCGAGGCAGTTGGGCTGGGGTAGTGCAAGAAATCTCCTGCACAGTACGTGGCATCAGGGCGTGATGTGACCAATGAACTACTGGAAATTACATGGCATGGTAGGTACATCCAACCAATCTCCCCCCTGACAGTACAGTGCAAATAGCTTGTGAGCCTCTGTGGTCCCTCAAACAGGTGGTGATGTCTTCAGTCTTTAGATGCTTCTGATAGCTGAGGTGGTAAGGAGGACCACCAGTGGAGCTCCTGGTACAAGAATCAAATTCCATAGTTGTCGGCCAGCTGAAAAAAAGTCACTGAACAAAACAAGGTCGCAGGAGTGCAATAAGCATTTAGGCCCAGACTCACATTTCTCCCTCTAGTCTCCCTCTAGAAAGACTCAGGAAAGCAGTAGATGCTACTATGTGTCAGAAGACTTCACTAAGCTAGAGGGTCTTATGCACCAACTAGGAACTGCATTGTCCTGGTAAGCATGGAAAGACAGCAGACCATACAAGAGTATGAGACACACAGCGTACTCCTTTAGTACTCAGCCACAAGGGTGTGCATCCACCAAAAACCATGTAAAAAAGGAGATAACAGAGTGCCCTCATCCAGAAATATAACTATCTTGATAAGTAAGCCTTCCTGTAAAGCTTTAGAGAAACAGTCCCAAAGGAGTAGAAACCCTCCAAGAGTGCAGCTAGATGGGAAGAAGACCCCCGAACCGTTCTCTGCCTGATGTCTTACATGCAGTTCATGAGACATGACCTGAGTTGTTATGCTGATCTCTGCTGAAAGGGTGCCCAAGTCTCATGTCCCTCCCCCTCCTTTCACGCCTCTCCCAGGGCCATCATTTTCCTCCTGCTAAATTACAGAGACACAATCCTATAGGCAATTGGGAGTGCACAGGCTGGTACCACAGAATACAAGGAAACTCATTTTCCCTGACTTTCTAGGCTGCACAAAGGCCTAAGAAGAGTTTTGTGGTGCAGAAAATTATTCTTAGAGAGAGACAGCACTTTCCAGCATGACTAGAGGTCCTGACTGATGACAACGCCTGGCAGGTATCATCACTGAAAGTCTGGGCTTTGCTTGACTGACAGCAGGTCCCGGGAAAGAAAGGATTGAAGGCAAGCAGCTGGCCTGGCATAATGGACTAAGAAGAGGGAGAGAACTGGGACCTGTTCAGAGCTGATGAATGCAAGGCAATGCAACAACGACTGATGGATACATCTGGAGGAATCCGTTAGACCGGCAGCCGTGACCTGGAAAGATACTTAATTCTATGTGCTCTCATCTGGGGATCTGTATGCTATATATATATGTATATATATGATGATAAATGACACAGTTTCCAAAAATTATTCCGTATATAGTATTTACAAATGTTTTGTTATCAAGTGGTCCTTCATAGGTCACATAACTGAAAGCAGCATGGATCTAATAAGTCACACAATTTATTTGATACTTTTGTAAAAATCAATTCAAGTACATAAATATAACCACAGTAGTTGAGTCATTGAACTCTTATTTCTCGATTTTCTTTACATGAAAGTTTGTATTGTCTTTCAAAGCACAATACCTAGAATTCAATGTCATTAGTTGCTGATCAAGGCAGTGTTTCAATACAGTACAAGTACAATCTATTTTTGTCTTAATTCAGTATGTGTGCTTAGTATAGGTTACAATAAATCTCTCTTTTCTTTAAAAATTGCAGCCTTGTGTAAAACGTGTCGACTGGTTTTGGGCTTTACTGTTGATTGTAGGCTTTCTCAGGACAATATTGCAAGGACCCACTTTTGAGTTATATGACTGTGCTAGTAAACTGCTATATACATTTGAATTTTCATGAGCTTGTGATACTGAATTCATGTCTAACTCCTTCAGACACTCAATGATTAAGATAACCATTAACCAAGTCAACCCCCAATCTAATGTATACTGAATAGCCAATAAGGACATAAGAGAATAATCATGGTCAAGCTACATATACTTATTTGAAAGCTCCATTTTCCTTGATCATTTGTAACTTGGAATACATTCAATGTTAATAAATATGTCTACCAGATGGTCTTGATAATCACTTTCATTATTCACCCTAATCCAGTCTCTACATGAAGCCCAGAACAGTGTTAATATGTGAGCCCCCACCCTTAAGTTTCAAATAAATATATTCATTGAAAAAAAACCAAAGGTTACAGGGACTTTATAGTTCGGCTCAGATTCCCCTCGTACAAATCCATAGAAATTCAGCCCTTGCAATGTACTGCTTATGACATCACATATTAAATCACTCGTGACATGGCCAGTGACTACTGATGACATCTCAAATTACATCACCGATGACATCATCCACAGAACCACTCACACCCCTATACAACCTCTCATATACCCACTCACATACCCATTCACAGACCCATAAAAGTACTCACACAACCACTCAGTCACCCATTGGGCCACTCACATAACCACTCACTCACCCATACAGCTACTCATACAACAGTCACTCACCCATACAGCCACTCACACACCCATACACCTACTCACACATCCACTTATTCACCAATACAGTCACTCACTCACCCATATAAGCACTCACACACTCACTCACACACTGACACAACCATGTACATACCCATTCACACATCCATACAAACACTCCCACATCAGCTCACTCACCCATACAGCCATCCACACAGACACTCACTCTCCAATACAGCCACTCACACACCAACCCACTTAATCAAACACTCACTCACTCACCCATACAGCCAATTACATACCCAGTCTCACTCATACAGGCATTAAGACACCCACTCACCCACTCACTCAGTCACTCAGTCACTTACACACCCACCCACCCAGCCACTCACTCCCCCATACAGCCACCAACACACCCACTCACCCACACAGCTAGTTACACACCCACTTATACACCCATACACACACACCCACTAACACACCTATACAGCCACTCAGACACCCACTCACACATGGATACACACAGTCACTCACATAATATATGTTAGAAGTAGTATCACTTATTAGTAGTACACCTAGTATACTAATTTAACTTTTGTAGTAGCTCAGTATAAATGTTCAACAATCATGAACTCTTAGAAAATACTTACACTCACTGGATGATGTCATCAGTGATGTCACTGACCATGTCATGAGTGACGTAATATGTGAGGTCATAAGCAGTGCATTGCAGGGCGTAAGTTATAGTTAGCTCAGGTAACTATAACTGCTGAATTTCTGTGGTTTTGTTCGAGTGAAATCAGAGCCTAACTATAACGACCCTGTTACCTTTGGTTTTTTCAATGAATGTCTAAGGTTGTTTTTTTTAATTCTATTTCCTAAATATAACATCCCTGTAACCTCTTTTTTCAGTGAAATTTGAAGGTTTTTTTAATGTTAATTCCTAATTATAACAACCCTGTAACAATTGTTTTTTTAGAAAATTTCTTTTTTTTAAAATATTTTATTGATGTTGTTGTAGACATACATAAAGATTAGAGCATCATACAGAAAAAGAAGAAAAAAAGAACACCATAGCTATCACATTCATTTCAAATGGTTAGGATCAATATCTTAAAGACAAAATACCAGAAAAAGAGAAAACGTCCCTAATCCAGAAAAAGAAAAACAAAAGAAAAGGGGTAAAAATGTTAGTATATTTACATGTAGAGCATCAAGTCCAAATGAAGATACCCGTGCTGGGGTCCATTATTACCAAGCTATTATAACCAATCTGTTATGGGAGCCCATAATTTTTGTCCCCTTTCTCGTCTACTGCGGCCCTTTAGCCGATACACTGAAGATTCCAAATTGTATACAGCTAATAGACGAGAGCGCCAACTACAGAAAGTGGGGGGACCTGAGTTAAGCCAGCTAGATATAATACAAATTCTTGTAACAGCCATTGCCATAAAAATAAATCCAATAACAGCAGACGCCCAGCTTCCGTCCGTTCCCACACCCAAGATCACCATTTCTGGAGAAATAGATATAGGGAAATGTAGGATCAAGGACAAAAAGGTTTCCAGATCCTGATAAAATGTCACTAGCTGAGGACAAGAATAAAACATATGCACCGTATCTGCCAGTGGCTCTCCACATCTATTACAAGAACCACCCACACTCCCACCCCATTTAGCTACTTTTTCCGGTGTATAATACAAATCAAAGATAGACATAAAGTGTTGACTCCGGAGACTCCCAGATAGTAGAGTCCAACTGGCTACCCCAAGTGACTCCTCCAAATTAATTCCTTCCTTCCCAAATTTCCTTACCCATTTATCATTCTGGTAGGCTAAATCATCAGGGAGGGATTCCAAAAGTAACTGATAAATCACACTTATGCGGGATTTTCAACAGACTGATTCAATTAATTGTAGTTTACCATACATTCCACCCTGACATTGCTTTTTCTTGTCCAGAAAGCTACGAATCTGAAGATATTTGAAAAATTCCCGCTTATCTAGACCGTACTTCTCCTGCAAGAAAGCAAAGGAAGCCAATTGATCTCCCTGGCCCAGATCCCCAACCGTGTTGATCCCCAAGTTACTCCATCTTTGGGTGATCCGGTCTTGAAAAATTAGAGGTAATATCCGGATAGCAGAGAGGGGTGTATAGTTGTTAATCCTATGAATTTTAAACATCTTACACACCTTCCGCCAGACCATATACGCCGCTTGCGTTACTTTGAATCGAGTTTTTTTATAGTAACTGGGTTCCAAGACCGCTACTAGACAATGCTTAGCTGCCTCCCCCAGCCCAATTTCATAGTAGGTTGGCTGACATGCTGCTGAGCAGCGGCTCCTATCCCCGGCCAGGAGTATCCCCATATGTTGTAGCATACAAGCCCAGTAATAGAACAAGAAATTAGGAATAGCCCAGCCCCCACGCATTCGAGGGAGAGGTAGCCATTTGGCCGCTCTCCTTGATCTGTGATAGCTCCACATAAACCGAGAGCACATCCTCGCGATCTTAATAAACCACGAAGCAGAGAACACCAGAGGGATAGTCCTGAAAAGATATAGTATTTTAGGCAATACCATCATTTTAATAACATTACTCCGCCCGTACATAGACAGGTGCAGGTGGTCCAGTCTTTCGAGTTTACGATTAGTTGCATCAATTATAGGGTCAATGTTAATGTCTGCTGTGAGTTTAATGCCCAAATACGTCACTGCTGAGACGATTGGGAGATCTGTAAGGAGCTCCCTGCCTGAATACAAAATCTGTATTTTATCTGTATTTAGCTTATATCCGGCATACCGACCATAACATTTTGCCAACTCAATAACTGCCGGATATGCTGCCACTATATCCGCAGTAAGTATCGCAATGTCATCAGCATAAGCTAATATCTTATATTCAAAACCATTTGCGATTATAGGTTGAATATTATTACACCGTTCAAGTTGCTGCAGAAAGGGGTCAATATATAACGAGAACAGGAGAGGGGAGCAGGGGCAACCCTGCCTAGTACCCCTACTGATATTAATCGCCTGAGACTCCTGTCTGGAGATTCGGACCCCGCTACAGGTGAGATATATAAAGCCTGGATTGCCTGAATAAACCCCTCCGCCATCCCCTTCCAGCGGAGGACGGACCACAGGAACCGCCAGGAGACCCTGTCAAACGCTTTTCGGCATCCAACAGGATCATCCCAAGCGGAGACCCCGTGGCCCGCGCCCAGTCAAGAAGAGAAATGGCCCTCCGGACGTGATCAGTCGTGTCCCGACCCGGAATGAACCCATGTTGTCGTAGGGAAACCAGAGGCGCAATGACACCCGCCAATCTAGTCGCCAAGATCTTAGAGTAGATCTTAGAGTCAGCATTAATGAGTGAAATAGGCCTATATGATGAAGGACTTAATTCTGGTTTCCCTTTCTTTTTAAATACAACAATGGTAGTTCTTCTCCACGAATCGGGAATCTGACCTTTTTGTGGAGATTGAAATAGAGATATTAAATCTACCCTTAAGACACTTAGGAACGATCTAAAAAATTCCAGAGGGATCCCGTCCGGACCCACGGCTTTCCCGGCTGCAAGAGACGTAATGGCTGTCTCTATTTCTTCCCACGAAATTGGGACCTCAAGAAGTGTATTTTGAGCTGTTGTAACTTTAGTAGTGCAGAGACCCTGAAAAAATACCCCCCCTGAAGACTGGTCCCCACTGCCCTCCTGCCCTGCGCTATCCTTTTCAGTATACAGCTGTTGATAAAAGTCTTGGAACACTTTCAGGACCCCTGTTGGGGAATCATGACTTGTTCCAGACTGATCTTGTATCTTATCAATCCTGTGTGAAATCTCCCGCTGTTGCAATCGTTTGGCGAGTATTCTACCCGTATTTTCGCCCAATTCATATGCCTCGGTTCTAAATTGGATATATTTAAGAGCAATCTCATCACTAAATTGCTGATGTATCTTGGACTTAATATTGGTGATAAGCTGCTGACATTCCGTAATGTCCTGTCCCAGATGAATCCTTGACATTAAACGTACCTCTGCCAGCCTAAGGTGCTCTGTCCACCCTCGCAACTGCTCCTTCAGTGTCTTACGCTGGTGTCCTGAAAAGTTAAGGGTCTCTCCCCGCACCGCCGCTTTAAATGCGTCCCAGACCACACAATCTGGGGCCGACTTTCTGTTAAATTCAAAAAATTCAACCATCCATTTGGCCATATACTGACAATAAGATTGGTCTAATAACAATTTACGTTCGAAAGTCCAGGGCGTGGTAATATCAAAGAACCCCTGCACGAAAATTCGACTATTAAAGGATTATGGTCTGATATGATCCTGGGGGTATACGGATGCTCATTTCCTCTGCTTTCTGACAAGAGACAAAAACATAATCCAACCTGACCATCTTATTGTGAGGGGCTGAATAGAAAGTATAGCCCAAATCCATTCGTTTATGTCTATACCAGAGATCGATTAGCCCATGCTCACTAACCAGCCCTCGTAAAGCCTTAAAAGTCTGGATTTTACGCCCAGAATATTGAGAATAGCTCATCAGATCAAAGTTGCTCTCCAAATGGATGTTAAGGTCCCCACAGAAAATTAGTGGTTGTGGCCACATCGCAAGCTCCACACTCAAAAAGTTTAAGATGTCCGGATCATCCAGATTAGATCCGTAAACCGAACATATTGTATAAGAAACATTATTAATTACAAATTCAACAATCACCCATCGACCAAGTTGGTCCTCCTTAACTCTACGACAAATCCCCATCCCACGCCTAGCGAGTACAGCCACACCCCTTATAGTAGTACTCTGACGTGTATATGCTACAAGATCTAACCCACATTCCTTCAACCAGTTGCTCTTACTACACGGTATATGGGTTTCTTGGAGACAAAGAATATCAATCTGCATAAGCTGTACACATTTAGCCAAAAATCCCCGTTTCCTCCTGTCATTCAACCCACAAATATTCCAGGAGCATAGTGAAATAACTCCCCTGCTAACTGCCATTTAGTGAATAATCGAATTCCTCATTAGACCTGAAGATTAGGAACATCTCAGAGATTCTGTCGATAGCTAAACATTTCATTGAACCAATGTGCTCATAAAAAAATAATGAATGAAACAATAACAACAACATCTGTATCCTCCTATCCCCCCAGCCCTCCCCTCACCCTCACCACCCTCATCACCAACCCACCCAACCCACCCCTCACCCACCAAAAGGGCATAGGGACTATAAGTCCCAGGTGATGCTGAGCTGAACCACCCCCCAACTAACTACCCCCCTCCAGGAGCTAGACAATACATCTCTTTACTCAACAATTAGATTTCTCATCTGTTGATACCCAGCGAAACCCTCATATTATACTCATAAGAAGAGAGAGAGGGGGAAAAGAGACTAGAAAAGAGAAAAGGAAGGGAAAAAACAAGAAAGAAAGAAGGCCACCACACCCCATCAGACATACTATACTGATTTCTGCCATCATAATGAGGATGAGAATTCCTTAGCCTGGATCTCAGATTGGAAATAGTGGGTTTTCCCCTGATAAACCACCTTTAATTTAGCAGGATTAAGGAGATAAACCTGTGCCCCCTTCGCCTGAAAGACTGGTATTAATTGACGCAGAAGCCACCTCTTTTCGACAGTGGCCTGACAGAAGTCAGGCCTAACAAAGAAACTGCAGTCTTTCGCAACTCTTTTCCTGTCCGGCCTCGCCAAGTCGTACAATGCCTCCCTCGCCAAAAAGTTATTCAAACAAATTAATATAGCCCGAGAGCGGTTATCCACTTGGCCTGTCCTTTGACGCTGATGAAAGGGGAACCGATGTGCCCGCTGGATTTGGACTTTCCAATCCCATTTCAGTTCGGGAAATGCCTCTTCAAACAGTTCAATTATAAACTGCCGGACATCTTCCGACTCTTTCCCTTCAGGGACACCAAGGATCCGCAGATTATTCCTCCTTGCTCTATTTTCCAAATCAGTAAGTTTCCAGACTGTGTCATCTTTCATTACTTTAATGGTTTCCGTCAACTGCTTCTGTACAGCCAATTCATCCTCTAATTGTGAAATCCGTGTCTCAGCTTCACTAATTCTTATGGCAAAATCTGAGCATGTTTTCGCCATCCGGCGCATTGAGTTCTGCAATTTGCGACATGCTCCTTGTGTCCTGGAGCTCTCTGCTCTGGTTTCGGCGCGATGGGCCATGATACTCCGATAAATTGTAGCCAGTGTGATGCCTTCAGAGCCATTCGCACTATCATCAGTGGCCGTCGGCAGAGCCGGGGCTACTCCAAGTGTATTCCCATTGCCGTTTAGCTGAGTAGAGAAAGAATAATCCCAAGTAAGTGGTCCAGTTGCGCCATAATCTGAAAAGGTGCCTGGCTCTTTCAGCTTGCGAACTGTACCGGTCTGAGCTGAGGCGCTGCCTTCTTCCTCCCACTGTAAGCTGCTATCATTGCTTCCCTGCGCAGCCCATTCCCTCCCAGTACCATCATCCCCTGATTGGCTGGAATGATCTGAAAGGGAGAAGAAGTTATCCGCAGACTCCTCGTCTCTCAATGATAAGGGAATGGATTCCGGGAAGGTGGCGGCACTAGGAAGCACCACTGTAGCCAGCTTTGACTGACCCAGAGTCAAAGAAACTCCATCTCCCAGAATGCACTGGTCCTGTACTAGTGCTGAGCACTTCAGCTCACCGGATTCATCCACTGTCGGTGCCTGGAAAACCTCATCAGACCTGCCCCCACTGATAGAGATTGAATCTCCAGCCTTTGCTACTCCGAGATCAGATTTTTGAAAGCTGCCACTTATCTGCGGGACTGCTGTCTGTTCACACAAAGTTGAAAGCCCAAGTGTCAGCGGGGGAGCGGGATTCTTTCCACTCATCTTTTCTACTACCGGCGGGTCCTGCAACTTCTTATTTTTACAGGATTGTACTTTAAATAACGCGGGGACCGTCTGTCTCCCACGGATCGAAACACTCCTTTTCTCCCGAGGATCGGGTGATCCCCCAGTTGCTGTTATTAGTTTACCGCCCCTGGGTCCAACTCCATCAGGGCTGACCCGAGTCTGCTCCAGCCTGCCAGGACTGTCGGAGGTTGTCGGTAGTCTTTCCAGCCTTGATGGCTGCTTTGGGAGGCATCGTAGAGTTACCGCTACAGATTCCCAGGATCACCAGGCGGAATGGAAGTGGAGCCGCCCTAATCCAAAACCAGGACCGCCAAATCATCAGCAGAACAACGGAGCCAAACACTGCTGAAGCCTGCCGAAGACGATGCCGGTAAGTCCGTTTTTCCCCACAACTTACTGCCCGAAGGGGGAGAGGAGTTGGGAGAGGGCTGAGGTCCGCTCACTCGGCCATAGTCACGGCCGCCATCTTGCCCGGTTTTTTAGAAAATTTCAAAGGTTTTTTTTAAATTTTATTTCCTAACTGTAACCTGTAGCCTTTGAGAGTGTGTGTGTGTGTATCAGTGGCTGTACAGGTCAGTGAGTGGGTGTGTGAGTGGTGCATGGGTCTATGACTGGGTGTGTGAGTGATTTTGTGGGTGTGAGTGGCTGTATGGGTCTGTGAGTTGGTGCATGAGTGTTTGAGTGGATGCGTAAGTGAGCGGGTGCATGAGTGAGTGGGTCTGTGAGTGGGTTAGAGAGTGCCTCAGTGGGTTTGTGAGTGCCTCCATGAGTGTGTGAATCAGTCTGTGAGTGGGTGTCTGAGTGTCTTGAGTGGGTGCATGTGTGTCTGAGTGGGTCTGTGAGAGGGTGCGTGAGTGTCAGGGTGGGTCTGTGAGTAGGTGCATGAGTGAGTCTGTGAAAGGGTGTATGAGTGTCTTGAGTGGGTGTGTGTGTCTGAGTGGGTTTGTGAGAGGGTGCATGAGTGGGTCTGTTAGTGGGTGCATCAGTGTCTGAGTGGGTCGGTAAGTGGATGCATGAGTCTCTCAGTTGGTCTGTGAATATCGGAGTGGGTCTGAGTGGGCACATAACTGAGTGGCTCTGTGAGTGAATGTGTGACTGTCTGAATGGGTCTGTGAGTGTGTGCCTAAGTGGGGGTGTGAATGGGTGCATGAGTCTCGAGTGGGTCTGTGCCTGGGTGTGAGTCTCTGAGTTGGTGTGAGTGGGTGAACGAGTGTCTGAATGGGTCTGTGAGTGGGTGAATGAATCTCTGAGTGAGTCTGAGAGTGTGTGCGTGTCTGAGTGGGTGTGTGAGTCTCTGAGTGGGTGCATGACTGTCTGTTTCGGTCTGTTAGTGGGTGCATGAGTATCTGAGTAGGTCCATGAGCAAGTATATGAGACTTTGAGTGGATCTGTGATTGGGTGCATGAGACTCTGCGTGGGTCTGTGAGTGGTTGTATGACTCTGTGAGTGGGTGTATGAGTGGTTGCATGAGTCTGAGTGGGTCTGTGAGTGGGTGCATGTGTGTTTTGAGTGGGTATGTGAGTGGGTTCATGAGCCTCTGAGTGGGTGTGTGAGTGTCAGAGTGGGTCTGTGAATGGGTGTGTTAGTGTCTGTGTGGGTCTGTGAGTGGGTACATGCGTTTCTGAGTGGGACTGAGTGGCTGCATGATTCTCTGAGTGGGTCTGTGTGTGGGTGCGTAAGTGTCTGAGTAGGTGTTTGAGAGGGTGCATGAGTCTGTGGTTGGGTCTGTGGGTGGGTACGTGGGTCTCTGAATGGGACTATGAGTGGGTGCACGAGCCTCTGAGTGGGACTGTGAGTGGGTGTAGTTGTCTCTGAGTGGATTTGTGAGTGTCTGCATGAGTTTCTGAGTGAATCTATGAGTGAATTCATTAGTATCTGAGTGAGTCTGAATTATTATCTTTTTATTCTATCGCTGATATTCGTGAGTTCGTCGCGACGTTACACGGGGCGGTGCTGATGGTTGTAGCGAATTTACGAATATCGCATGTGGAAAAAAACCTGGTTTTCAACATGTTATATACATCAGGGGTCCTCAAAGACCCCTATATTCCTCTCATGGGGTCAGGGCACATCCAACCTGACCCCTTATGCCACTTTCTGCCATTTCGTTTGAACCCCGGGGACTGTTCCGATGAAGTAAAATGGCAGCTGCAATTCTCTGCTCAGGTGGTGGCCAGCCAATCATGGCATTCCTGTTGGATTGTGCATTCGTGATTCGCCGTGAATTCATCACAAATTATTCGTGACCACAGATATACAAATTTGGATTTCTTTTCATTTCTCAACAACTACTAAACGGATTTACACCAATACCTTTCTGCCAAATTCGATGTAATTCCGTCCAGCAGCTAGTCGTGTTCAAAACTCCTATGGGAATTAGCAGGGGAAACGCACTTCTTTTGACCCCTCCCCCCCATTTTTCTCGGCCCCCGCTTAAAGTGGTCACCCCGAAACTTCCCATGTGCAGCAAGAATCACTGCACACTTTTGGGGGGAAATTTCGTGAAGATTTGTCGAACTACGCCAAAGATATAGGCAAGTCAAAACGCTTTTCCTATAGAAACACGGTCTTAATTATATCTACCTACCATATATTTATATATAGTAGGTAGTTATAGTTAGGATGTAGTTTCCATAGGAAGAGCGTTTTTTGTTTTGCCAATAACTTTGGTGTAGTTTGACGAATCTTTGCGAAATCTTCAGTCTTCAAAACTAGTTCGACGTTCACTTCAGCTGCTGTCTTGAAAGTTTCGGGTTGATCCGTCAAGTGGGGGTCGAGGAAAAGGGGGGTCCAAAAACACATTTTCACCATGTTAATTTCCATAGGAATTTAGACAAGGCTACAGCCCGAACTGCTGAATGGAATTACACCAAATTTGGCAGAAAGGTAGCTGTTGATCCAGAAAGCAATCTTTTTTTGAATTGGTGTAAATCCGTTCAGTAGTTGTGGAGATATTTAAAGGTTTTTCAGCTATACAACTGAGATCTCGTGCGGAGATCTGATTGGCTCCCAACACTTCAAACCAGAAAGTATT
The DNA here is from genome assembly GCA_963921515.1 of Calotriton arnoldi. Taxonomy (NCBI): domain Eukaryota; kingdom Metazoa; phylum Chordata; class Amphibia; order Caudata; family Salamandridae; genus Calotriton; species Calotriton arnoldi. Next base: position 853,454 of record CAWUFW010002498.1, read on the forward strand.
GGCAGCCATCTTGTGACTCGGTTGAACCGACATATATATATATACTGGGAAAAAAAGTTAAAGTGGTATTATAGTTAGGTTGTGAAGCCACACAATTCCTAATGTTTAAAAACAAAAAAAACTCTCATTACTGATGAAATCTCAAATTACATCATTGATATGGATACATGTAGAAGAGATGGGATGCAATTTTTTTAATTAATTTTTCTTGTTTACTTTTTCTTATTACAGTTGAGAACTACTTTTTTTAAAACTGTTTTTGTTTCTTTTATACAAGTCCCCGATGAGCCTTCAAGTCTCTCTTCACTGCATCTGCAAAGACTTGCTTGTTCGCCTCGCCTAAAACTCCTTCATCTAAGATAGCATAAGTTGTTAGTTAAACCAAAGAAATGGTTCTTTGACCCGACTTCAATTGAATACCTAGGTTTTGCCATCTGAAAGTTTAGCTATGGTGAACCGCATGGTCAAGGTTCTGGACTGGCTTGCATGATCAATGATTTTTAAGGTTGGCAACTATTGAAAAAATGTAATTAAGAATTAAGCTGATATAGTGATGCTCATAGCTGACTTGCTAAAGAGAGACAGACAATTTCAATGGACATTAGAAATTTTACAAGCATTTGAGTATTTAAAGAAAAGATTAACTGAATCACCACTTCTCCAACAACCTAATCCCTTGGAACATTTTTATTTTCCCAAACAAAATGTTGCATGTTTGCCCCTCTCATTTAGCAGAACCAATGAACACATTGATCTGTGGAATTCTGATTGCATTACCTGAGGCCGTCTGGCTGGGGTAGGGCAAGAAAACTATCACAGTACGTGGCATCTGGGTAGGATGTGACCAACGGGCCACTGGGAACTACGTGGCATGTTAGGCACATCCAAACAATCTCCCCTCTTACAGTACAGTGCAACATGCTTGTGAGCTATAGTGGTCCATCAGACAGGTGGGTACATCCTACTACCAAGCATTAAGTGCTATTTTGATACAAATCAGTGAGAGACGAAGAGCATCCCTTTGCTTTAGACTTTTAGAAACTCACTGATTTTGAAATGAACTTATCTGTTTTGGAAAAAGAATTGCTAGCAATGAAAGAAGCCTTTAAAGAATTAAGAGGGGACGCGTGGCCAAGATGGCGGACGGATAGGATGTGCCTTCTCGTCCCTCCGTCACCGCTGCCACCCGGGTTCTGCCACCCACCCTTCCCAACGCACAGCCCGGGTCCTACGGTGCTTCACCGCAATGCGGCACTGGTCTAGCACCAAGGGGCACCGGCGAAGGCAGCGAAGCCCCTCAACAGAACGTAACAGGTAACAGAGCAGTGCAGCCGCCAGGAGCAGCGGAAGATGGCTGGGGCACAATGAAACATGTGTTGGTCGCGACTTGCTTGCATCAGCCCTGGCGCCTCTTTTTCTAGGTGCCGGGGTGAATAACTGCAAGGTTGGGAGCCCACCTACAGCCTGTGGCCCTGGGGATACCTCCTTTCCGTAGATACACAACACTGGCCGAGACAGCAGAAGTGATAGAGCGGCGGGAGGTGGGGGTGCAGTGAATCCAAAGATTGCCCCTCTGAGTGTGGGAAGTCTGACCGGCGACCCCTGGCATCTGCTCTACCCGCAGAATAAAGTCCTGTGTCGCTGGACTGGGGCTCTTCTCTCATCCTTAATGCCTACACTTACTGGCAGTCCCGCAACCGGCGGCTCCCCCTGATGACGACCAGGCCCTGTCCTGATTCGCCTGGTCCGGGGTGTGGCCTGGGGGGCTGCTGCTGGACCCTCCAGGGGTGAGTGTGACACCTCAACAGAGCTGTTCGGCCTTCTCCGGAATACCGGGCCTGGGGCGAGAGGGAACCGCGACATTGGACAGCGGGTGGTGCTCCTACCCAGGGGGCGCGTGATATACAGGATGAGCACCTCAGCTGAGCCACTGGCAGTGTTCTGCACGGTCCCCGCAATATTGACTGGCTAGAGAGAGGCCCAGATTGTTGCTCGGCGCCCCTGGGCCTTTTTACAGCAACGCAAGTGAACCTTCTCCTTTCTGAGGCCCTGGTGTGGTGGACATCTCTGGTGGATGGGGCCACACGATACCCTGGAATCTATCCTTCCAGAAGGACGACGTGTGCTTCCCCAACGCTCCCCAGACTGGGGAGGTCGAGAAGACCTACCCTTTTTGGTGACCATGGCTACAGCACGAGCAAAAAAGGAGAGATCCCTTAAGAAGGTGCTGACCAAACTGACCAGGGGCCCGCCTGGGGAACGGCCTCCACCCTTGCAGCCAGAGCAGATGGTAGAGGGAGATGATGAGGGTCCAGTGACATGCTCATTCCTGGAGGCCCTGTTCGCCTCCTTCCGGGACGATCTCCAGACAGTTAAAAGAGATCTCTCCCAGGACTTAAAGGAGGTCTGTCACAACCTTACAGGTGGGGGACACAGTCTCAACCCTTGAGGACCATGAATCTAGCTGCAATGAAAAAATTGAGCAGCTTCAGCGGGATGTGATCCGCCTCAGGGACCAACAGATCGATTTGCAGGCTCACGCAGAGGATTTAGAGAATCGATCGAGACGGAATGACATCCGCATCAGGGGGTCGCCCACCAAAGCAGAGGGAACGGACGTAGGGGCGTACGTGAAGGCCTTGTTCCTCCAGATCCTAAAACCACCTCCCGACAAGGAGATACAGCTTGACAGGGTTCATCAGTGGGCCATCCGAGACCAGAGAACCCCCGCCCGGCTGACATTTTGGCATGTGTCCACGATTTCCAACTCAAAGAAACAATCCTTGGCAAAGCCAGAGACACTCATCCTTTACAATTTCATGGGCATAAGCTGGCACTCTATTAAGATCTATCAGCCCTTAGCCTACAGAAACATAGAGACTTTCCCTAAGTGATCACCTTTCTCCGAGACAAAGGCATTGCCTATTCATGGGGCAACCTGTACCGCTTAGTCTTTCGCTGGGAATGGAAGCTATATCAGCTCTGATCCTTATCTGAGGCCTACCATGTGCTGAAAATTGAGGAGCCTACAGAAGAGAGACTGCAGGCCAGCTCCCGTGGCCAATAAGCCCAGAAGTGTCTGTGATCTCACGGGGGCACGGCCTCCCCTAAGGGACTACAACCAGACCAAGCGAACATAGCCATGGAGCGGTAGGCAGTGCTGGACACCCTGGCTGGTGAGCCTGACCGGCTGAAGATGACTTGAGCACCACTGAGGTCTACAGATCTAAAGTATCAATAATGGGGGGGGGGGGGTCTGTCGGGCATGGACACAGAGGGCCGAGATCTCTCTGGGAGGTATTTGAGATACTCTTATGGGCCCCTATACCCGGGATTCATACGGGGCGTTTCTGTCTGCGGCCAGTGCCTTAAGTTCTAATGGGACTGAGTTTCTGCATAAGTTACAGTTTGAGTTTTTGTTGGGGGAGTACTCACATTCCACATGGGTGCACTGTACTCTAGGTTTCCACACACATGGGGCCGGCCTGGGTCCACTTCGGGTTTACTGGGGGGAGGGTCGGTTAAAGACTTGGTCAACTGCTACAGCGCTATCTTACCTAACACACACAATAGGCTAAAGGCTGTCACTCTCAAAGTCAAGGGACGCAACAACTCGACCAAGTGCAGAGCACTTCTGTCTTATTTGGAACAGACCGGGTTTTACCTATGTCTCCTACAGGAGACCCACTTGGTGTCTGGAGACTAGCATAGGTTTAGGTCCCACCCCTTCCCGCAACAGTTCTTCTTCTCTGCCAAAACGACCGGGGTGGCCATTTTGGTCTCCCACTCATTTCAAGGCTGAGAGAACTCTAAGCTAGCAGACATCAAGGGGCGACTGTTGGCATATAATGTGAGCTTGGGGGACCACACCTTTACCTTGGCTTCCCTGTACGCCCCTAATGATGATCAGGAATGATTTCTCTGACGAGCTGTGGCGGAGGTGATGACCTCCCAAGATAGGATAGTGTTGCTGGGGGGACACCTCAAGTTAGTCTTAACAATGCCATGGACAAATCGGCGCAGCACTATGGTTACACTGGGGCACTTTCCCGGGAGCACATCTGGTGGGATCGATATCCCCAAGCGCAGGATTACACTTTCTACTCACATGCCCACAAGACATATGCCCGACTTGATTATTTCTTGGTGTGAGGGAGCTCCAGGCTTTGGCTACGACAATAGAGATAGAGACATGATCCCTATCAGACCATGCAGCAGTAACTCGTACCCTTGACCTGCCCCCAGTCTAGCGCATTCCCTGACTGTGGAGGCTGCGGGAGAGCCTACTTCAGATGCCTGACACAGTGAAGAGGGTTACCCAGGCAATAGCCGACTTCCTCGCAATCGACACTGCTGAGACCCCCATAACCATCCTCTGGGGGACAGTGATCCAGCGCAACCCCTAATTCATGAACCAGGGACCAAGGGAAATCTCATCACACATAAATTGCTTACCAAACAACGGGGCCCATCACACATTACCCATAAATGATCCCTGAGGACAGGCGCTGGATTTGGGGGGTTTAATTTGTCAGTTTTATTAAGTATAATACTACACTTCACATTAATAACATTTGTACATAATTCTAACTATTCGTAATCTCAACTGTATTCTTCCTTTGGTCGATGGACCATTAGTTGAAGAGTTGATGGTGACTATGATTAACTAAACAATTTAATATTTAACTAAATAACCACAGAGTCATTTCTTCTGTTAATGATTTTATCTTATTAAATGCTCATAATTCAGATTGTCAGTGCACACACAAGATTACATATAAGAGAACAAATTATCAAGCAATGTAATCAAAATGAATCATTTGCATCGACATCAAAGCGTGCATAGGAATGGGGAAGAGAAGGTACAGCATAAATACTTGCAGAAATATATTGCAAAATTAAAGCAATCAAGGAGGGTGATACCCACCAAAGAATCAGGAAAACCACTTCCTTGGCCGAGGTTGTGGCAAGAGGTCCCCAGAGATAGACTCAGAGGACAAAGTTAACAGGATAGGTATAGCTAAGTTTGCCATAGACTAACAACTAAATTAATCTCCCAATCAATCTACCTTGATCTAGTTCTCCTCGGACGCAGTCTCCTCCCAAGCACTCCCGCAACGCTCTCGTACCTAAAGCGTTCTCTGACTTAGTGCTGGTCTGCTCTCTCTGTCTTGGTGCGCTTCTCTGTGCGTTCTGATCGTCTCTTCTCTCTGATCTGCCACACCGGACCGCACTGCTATACCGGACCGCACTGCCTCGCCACACTGCCTCAGGTTCGTCTGATCTCTCTCCGACCCTTCTCTGACACACCCCTAATTGGGATATCAATTATACCCTCATGACTAACTTACTATCTTACAATGTTGCAGTATCAGTAGGTCTGTGATTGGTTGTCATAAATCATACTAGGGTCGCCTCATCCAGTTCTCCTCACAAATCCATCCTATACCGGTTTTAACAAAGGAGGGATTTAAGACCAATACATCCGTATACCACTAACATTCATAATTATACATTTTGCAACAATTGTACATTACTATATCCGCTTCACATTCAAATTGCACGTAGTGATGGCTGTTCCCACAGTCGCTGTCGCGTCTTGGCACATAAACAATAGGACACAGGTCAACATGGCCTTCACACGGATTACATCAGCTGGTACACTCTGCAGTCTGCAAGCAGGCAACCCATCTTGGCGCATGCGCTCTCCATTCCGACCAAGACAACCACATGCTGGTTCAAACAAGAGGCCATTTTCATGCAGGCCCAATCTCGTACTAAAGTAAATAAACACAAAAGAATATCAATTCATGAAATAAAACCCATTATGGTTACCTCCCACCATACTAATACCCTGTGTTAATTAAATCCTAGCAAAAGCTATTAATTTAAAGCAACCTTTTCGTTATTTGTGCACAACATGCAAAATGTGCAATGTACAACATAGCATAAACATGCATTAGTACAGTTTTTCAAAGCGCAAACGGTTAATACGTACTCATGCCAACATGGTTTTAGTATATTATGTAAAATGCGTTTGCCCCTCGTGTAAATGTGTGCATTCAGAGTTGGTTAGTCCATGCAGTCAATACATTATTATGGGGTTACTTAATTTCATGAGGATGTATTTTAAAAACCTCACTCCATCAGTCCCCCCTTTGAAGGTTTACCATCATAAAATCCCTAAACATACGGTTTACCAAGTTATATAGCTGTTATTTTGTCTTTTGGCCCTTGCTCCTTATATTTTTCGTACAATTTTTCTTTAAAACCTTCCAATTCTATCTCATCTATCTCTCTTTTCCTTTCTTTACGTTCCTTACTTAATTTCCTTTCTTTCTTTTCTTTGCGACTTTTCTTCACACAAACATAGGTCATTCGTATCATGAGTATAACAGCTACAGAAACTATTGGTACTATTATTTTTCCTACTAAGGAACTACCTATAGAAGAAAACCAATTGCTTATAGTAGAGAAACTCTTACTTAGTCGCTCCCAGACACCGTCAACCTCTAGTTGGGTTACTTTTTTATGCAAATCAGTGATATTCTGAATGTATCCTTCCAGATTCTTACTTTTATCTGGAATGTGAGTGCAACAATGTTGAACTTTCAGCTTTCTACAGACTCCACCCTCTTTTGCCAACAATATATCAAGGGCAAGTCGATTTTGCATAACCATAGATCTCATCGCAATCATTTCAGTGTCAATCATCAAGAATCTTCCAGCAGTATCCGTTGATAAACAATCAACCACTGTGGACACTTGTCGAATTTTGTATGCATTCAGTGTAACCCCAACTCCAAGTATCAATGCTCCAAATATACCGCCTCCAATTTCTGAAAAACTTTTCCTTTTTTCATGTTTTAGTCTTTGCTTTACTTCATCGATTCCATTTGTACTTTTGTCTACATGGTAGACTTTTGGAAAGTCAATCCCAAGATAACAAGTTCCATACCAGTGATCTGGCAGCCGATAATAGGCTTTCCTCCCACAGACATAATATATGCCTGGCAAGACTGGGTCAGTTCCTCCCTTTAATCCCCAACCCCCAATAATTTTATAGGTATCTTCACATTCACTGGAACCGATGAAATAATTGTTGTAGTTAGTCTTTTCCCTACGTAAGCACAATTTTCCCTTCTGCGACCAATCCAGAGCCATTGCAGCATAAGTCTCGCCTTTGTCATAGTTGCCTTCTCTGAAAACCCAAGGTGGTGTTTTCAATTTCTCTTCAACAGCTTTTCTCTGAAACTTAGCCCTTCTTTCTTTCACCATCTCCAAAAAGATTTTCTCTTCCTTTTTCAATTTACATGTAAGATTATTTTTATTAGCGTATGCTATATCTAAAGGCTTTGTTGTCAGGAAAAAATCTCCCATGACATTTGTATGTGCTATCTTATTCAACTCAGGTATTACAGGGACTTTAGAAAAGATTGTATCTACATTGGAATAATAATAATCTAGTTTACCTGTTCTATACAACAAACTTGATAAGACACTACAGGTTACACCATAAGTCAAAGGAAGGTGATGGTAGGTCACACCTTCTGAAACAGACAATGGTAACTGTATACATACATATCAGTCCCTCACATCCATTGTTTCCACATATTCGTAGAGTAATTTAGTGAAAACATTCAAGGAAAAATTAGTAACTAATCTATCATGATGCAAACTACTAGCATCTATCTGTTTTAAGTGAGTAATAGGAATTTGCTTAATGTCAGTGTCTACCCTTGGACCTGTCAAATTGTTAGGATGAGGTGTATCTTCTTTAATCAAATGTAAAGGTATTATAATTGTTAATATTATCCAGAATACTATCAGTATACAAAATAAACATAAACAAGCTTTATAACACCTACGCATAAAACTACATCTAGGTCTTGTTACTTGTGTATCTGCCATAGTAATATTAATCCTTATAAAATTCTAAATGGGCCTTCTAAATCTATCCCAAAAATATTCTGCGAAAAATTTAAAAATAAAAATGTAGTGTGATCCCACACTTCAAAAGCTTTCTTCTTTACCCCTTCTTTTATTTTAACTAATCCAAATTTCCAGGACGTCTTCAGAAACTTTTTCTTCTGTTGTTAACGTGATACCTTAATTTGATTACAGTCTCTTAAGGTGGATTTAAATCACTCTTTTCTTCTTGCTCGTTGTCAGTGCTGTTTGTTTGTTTAAATCTTCTTCTTCAATTTCTTCCAGCACTATGTAAATCCAGTCTGGTGACTTGAACTTTTTGTTTGGTTTTCTCACTCTCTTTGGTCGCAGCACTGATTCGTCATCCGACTCTCCTTGTTCTATTTCACCTGAAACTTCCTTTATCTGTTCTGGCCTGCTCTCGGGTCTTCCTTTCACCACCCTGTATTTCAGTCTTTTAACTCCACTTGGCCAATGGTTATCTGTCTTTGCCCTTTTTGGTTGTACTTCTTCTTCTTCCTTGTTTAATTCGTACCTTCGTTTCTTTGCACCTACTTTGAGTTTGCTTTCTTCTTCCTCTTCTTTTTCTTCGTCTGTATTTCTTTCACCTATTTCTTTTCTATCCTTTCCCTCTCTATCGAAGAGTTGTCTTTCTTCTTGTTCAACAGCAGTTTCTTCAGTCCCAGTAGCTGGTACCCACTTTACTTGACTTGTGCTAAGCAATTCCTCATCAAGCCGCTCTTCAGAGTCCTTTGGTTTATGTTCACCAGTTTCAGAGTCTATTGCTCTAGCCTCACCAATTTCTTGTACTTCAGCCTCTGATTCAGAGCTCGGACTTGAGAGCTCCAGATGCCGCTCTACTCGTGGTTCAAGTGGATTTGGGACACGCTGAGTGTGGCTGGCATGGATCCAATTTGGTAAGCCAGCACACTTTACTGCTGTAGTCGTCACCAATATGACCTGATAGGATCCTTCCCAGCGGGGCTCTAGGCAAGTTTTTCTCCTATGCCTTTTCACGTGAACCCACTCACCAGGGCTCAAATCATGCGCTTGAGTCTGCGGTGTTGTGGTCGCGTCTGCTCCAACCTGATGAAACACAGAACGTACTACATCAGCCAATCCTTTGCAATAGTCAAGGATGAGATCATCAGATATATTTATCAATTTGTTGGCAGGTACAAATGCTTGTCTCATTGCTCTTCCCATCAAGATCTCATGTGGACTCAATCCTGTCTTTTTGTCAGTAATGCTTCTGAGACTCATCAAAACTAGGGGTAAAGCGTCAGGCCATTTCAGTGCTGTGGATCTACACACTTTCCCTAACCTGTTCTTGATTGTGCCATTTATCTGCTCTACTATTCCAGAAGCCTCTGGACGATAAGCACAATGAAGTTTTGGTTGAATGCTCAATGCCTCACAAATCAATTTGATTGTTTCACTAGTAAAGTGTGTTCCTCTATCTGTTTCCATAGTGACTGGAAAACCATATCTAGGAATGTATTCCCTCAACAAAAGTTTTGCCACCGTCAGGCTGTCATTCCTCCTTGTGGGATAAGCTTCTACCCAACGGGAAAAAAAACACACAATTACTAACACATATTTGAGCTTGTTACATGGAGGCAACTCGATAAAATCGAGTTGTAGTCTGGTAAAAGGACCTCCTGCCCTCCCTATTGTTCCCAGACTAACTATTGTCTTTCTTCCTGGGTTTTGCTGTTGGCACGTCAAGCATCTCTGACAAAGGCTCTCTCAATAGTCCTGAACTTGGTATTAAACCACGTTTGTTTGAATGATCTGACCATGGCATCTCGGCCAATATGTGTCATTCCATGGTACATCCTTGCCATATGAGAAAGTAAACTATCTGGCATGACTGGTCTCCCATCAATGTATACCCATACATCATCCTCTTCCCGTCTCCTACATCTTGCCTTTTCCCATTCCTATCTCTCTTCATCACCTGCCTCTTCATGCAATTGTCTCACTTCATCCCATGTTTCAATGGTGTTAGTAAACATAAGTTGACAAACCGTATGTTCTTTTGTTTTTCCCCGATTTATGGAAGTCTGATTCTTTGCACAATATTGTGCTACTTGGTCACAAATCTGTTGCCTTGAGACACATAATCATCTCCTGACTTAAGTGCGGCACATTTGACCACTGCAATTCGTTTTGGCAATTGTAATGCTGCTAGCAATTCCTTTACAAATTGACTATTCCTGATGGGGGACCCCGAAGAGGTCAGGAATCCCCTCTGCATCCATAGTTCTCCAAAATCATGCACAATGCCAAAACCATATTGACTATCAATGATTATAGTCACTTTCTGACTTTTTCCCAATGTACAGGCTCGAATTAGAGCTATCAATTCAGCAACTTGTGCAGATTTTACTCCTTTTAGACAGGATGCTTCCAGGATTGCCGCTACAGTACAGACGGCATAGGCAGAACTCAACACACCTGTTCCAGTTCGCAAACAAGAACCATCAACAAACATCACACAATCAGATTCCTCAAGAGGAACATCTTTAATATCAGGACGGCGCTTGGTACAAAATTCAGTCACGTCCAAACAATCATGTTCGGCTGCATCCTTTACTTCTTCATCCCAAACATCTGGCAATAGAGTAGTAGGATTCACATTTGTACATCTCACTATTGTCACATTTTCTGCACCCAGAATCACTCTCTCATACCTAGTCAGTCGACTATGGGCGAGGTGCTGAGTCCGTGTTCTTGTTAAAAGGATCTCAACTGAATGTGGCACATACACTCTCACAGGATGACCCATTATGATCCCTTCACTCTGTTCCAGACTCACACAAGTAGCAGCTACTGCTTTCAAACATCCAGGTAATGCGGCAGCCACTGAATCTAAAGTAGCTGAAAAATATGCCACAGGTCGTCTTGACATTCCATGCCTCTGAGTTAAAACTGCAAGTGCACACCCATCTCTTTCACTGCAATACAATGCAAAATCCTTTGAATAATCAGGCATTCCCAATGCCGGAGCCTGACACAGACTGTCTTTCAGTTTAACAAAAGCATCCATACTTTCTACATCCAATCTAACTGGGTCTTTCACATCATTCCTCGTCAACCTCTGTAGAGGTTTTGCCATCAGTGAAAATCCACTGATCCACTGTCTGCAATATCCAACCACTCCCAAAAACATTTGCACTTCTCTTTATGTTGTTGGCGGTTTCATGTCCTTAATCACTCGAATACGCTCTGATGTTACTTTTCTGACTCCCTTCTCAATCTTATGACCTAAGTATTGGACTTCCCGCTGACAGAATTGTAACTTCGCAGGGGACACTTTATGTCCACCTTCTGCCAAATGGTTCAGTAAAGCAACTGTGTCTGCAACACAGGCTTCTCGAGTCTTTGATGCCACCAGTAGGTCATCAATATACTGAACCAGAACAGACTCTTCAGACATTCTCAAATCTTCCAGACACTTTTTCAATATCTGGTTAAAAATTGAAGGACTCTCAGTATAGCCTTGAGGAACTCGGCACCATGCCAAAACACGATCTCCAAACCGGAAAGCAAATAAATACTGGCTATCCGGATGCATGACACAAATCTATCACGGTATACCACTCCGCATCATGTGGGATTTGGTAGAGAATCACTGCTGGGTTTGGCACAACTGGACAACAAGGCACAACAATTTTGTTTATCTTTCTCAAATCTTGTACTATTCTATAGGTTCCGTTTGGCTTTTTCAATCCCATAATAGGTGAATTACAAGGACTATTCATTATTTCTTTTAAAATTCCTTGTTCAATCATTTGATCAATTACAGGAGTTATTCCTGCTATTACTTCTGGCTTCATTTTATACTGTGGTGTATTTGGATAGTCAACACCATCTTTCACTGTAATTCTAATTGGATCCACTTTCTTCATTAACCCAATCTCCTGTCCTGTGAAATCCCACACCTCTGAATTCACTACCTTCATCAATTCTTCAGGCACACTTTTGTCTGTAAGAAGCAAAAATAACTCATTCACTTCTGTTCCTTGCTTTGCTAGCACCATTTTAAACGCGACATCCTCATCAGGTGTCTGAAATGCAATACCATCCGGTGTGCAGTAAATTGTGCAATTCATCTTGCACAACAAATCTCTTCCTAACAAATTCATTGGACTCGAGTCACACACTACAAACCGATGCATGTCTTTAAAAGGGCCAATATGCACTTCAATTGGTTTAGTAACTGGAGTATTTATCTGTTTATTTGAGACTCCTACTACCTGGATAGTTTCTCCCGAGAGGGGTAGGTTTGGAATTTCTGCTGCTCTCACAGTAGAACGGGTAGCACCAGTGTCCACAAGAAAGGTGATATCATTACCTTCCACTTTTCCATCAACAAATGGACCTGACTGATCTACCTCTAGAGTAGCGCCAAGCACGCACTCTTCCTCCCCCTCAGGCACCGTCATTGATTCGACTCAACATCACTTCCATCACATTGGATCTAAAATTGGGGAATCACATTTGTGTTAGTATTTTTACCAACCTGGTCTCCTCCGTGGAACCCTGTATCCGCACTGTATCTTTGAGCATTTACATTATGTGGCAACGGTGGTTGCGGGACCTGATATTGGGTAGTAACTACCTGCTGCTGCGGTGGCTGTTGCACACCTACCTCACTCTGCACCTGTAGGGTTAAAATTTGATTTCCTCCATTAGTCCTCTGCACTGATCTACACTCATTCTTCCAGTGTCCATACTTTCCGCACCCATGACAAGGAAATTTCTTTTTCGCCTCTTCTCTGCTCATTTGTCCTCTACCTCTACCTCCACTGGGTCTCTGAGCATTCTGACTAACTCCTCCCATTTGGTTTATAGACTGAGAATTCAACTGAGTTTCTTGCTGCTCTGCTACCTTTACTTGCGCCCACATCATCTTTTCTTTTAATTTGCGATGGCGAGACTCAATGTCATCGCTGCAATATTTTGCATACCTCAAAATCTCATCAATCGGTTTGGCTTGCCAACACAACATGTGTTGCTGTATCATCTGACTAATCTCAGGTCTTAATCCATACACAAACCTATACACAAAATGACCCATATCTTTGTCTCCAATATTCTCAAAACCACTATATTGCTTAAAAACTTGTAATAACCTCTCATAATATGCATGCACAGACTCTTTTGGCTCTTGAGTGGTTCTATCTATTTTTACCCAATCAGTTTCCTTAGGGGACATTTTGCTTTTCAAGAAAGTAATCACCTGATGGTACTTTTTCATCATCTCATCAGAAGGTGCTCCTGTTTTGGTATCCCTAGGATATTCATCTTTTGGCCAATCAACTGTAATCTTACATTCAGTCCATAAATCTGCAGGGACAACAATTTCAAATGATCCATCTACATCTTTTAACAATACTTTCGAGACTTTCACGAACCTCTCAACTTGTTTGTACCATTCCACTGGCTTTTCTCTCAACCTGGGAAACTCATTGGTAAAAGACAATATATCCTGTCTAGACCACGGGACATGCACATAACCTCCTCCTGGAACTTCTCTCATGGGACATTCCAGAGCTACATTTTCTACTTCTCTTACTGGACGTAAATGTATTTCTTTAGCAGCCAATTCTTCTTTCTTCCTCATCCATCTACCCTTCCATTTTTCCACGTCTCCCCATTTTAACTCCTTTATCTGCAATCGTCTACCAGAAGTATTCATATCTTCTATATCCTTTTCAGTAAAATCCACTCTATATGTCTTCTGCAACACCTTTGATCTTCCTATGTCTATTCCCAACTCCTATGCAGCTTCCATTAACCTTTCATGTACATTTTTCGCTTTCCAAGCAATACTCTTACGCAGATACATCAATTCATCATCTTGATAAGTCTTTAGCCTGTCTGGACTTATGGTCCCAATGATCATTTCTTCCAGATCTACTCTCAACTTACATACATCTATAGGCTGTGGCTGTGTTTTTCTCCTTTGTAACCCTTTCACCCAATCATCTAATTCTTCAGTGGTTGGACCTATTGAAACTTCACTTCTGGGGATCTCTTCCAACTCTATTCTTTTGGCTGTAACTGCATTATCTCCCTAGGTGTTTCAATTATTGTTAGATTAGTCGGAGGTGTTGACCTAGTAACTGTAGTGGGCTGTTCACTTTGGACACTTACGGTGTTAATTCTACTACTAGCTGATGTTATAGCAGAATTTAATGGGACAGTCAAGGAAGGTTCATGGATAAGTCTATTTTCGAATACAGGTATTGCTGGACCTATAGTTACTGGCACAGTTATTGCGTCTATTTTCATATTCATCTGATTCAATTTTTCAAGTAATTCTTTGGTTTGTATGGCAAATTCTTCTTCTCCTTCCTGCTCTACATCGCTCACAGTTGGAACTGGTGTCATTTGATGTGTCAATGGTTTTTTCCATTGACGGTGCATTTGGTGTCACCATCGCTGAATTCTCCTGATAAGGTGGTGGTCGTTTAACTAATATATCATCCAGCAACTCATCATCAGATTAATTCGGGTTATATCCATAACCAAATTGCTCTAAATGTCTCTTTTTCTCCTTACATTTGCTTCCTGCAGTCTCTCCTACCATTAAAACTGGATATAATCCTTCAGTTATCTCTCCATTTCTCCATCTCTTCATTCTGTCTTCATGTCTTTCATCCAAACATAAATCTATTAACTCTACCACCTCTATGTCTTTCTCTTTCATACATTTCATCTTCCCATTCTACTAATGCTTCAAACTGTGTAGGTCTGGTCTTGGGTCTAATGCCATCATCTTTTCTCTAAAATTACGCAATACTGCCAAATTAAAAGAACCATGCTCTGGAAAAGCTAGCACACCATCATTCTTCGTATATCCTACCCAATTTTCTAGCCAAATACATGTGTGATAACCATATTTTAACATCATATAAGACGCTGGTTTCTTTGGTGGAGGGATAGGAACTCCTTCTCTCGTTATTACTGGTTTGTCATTTTTAAAGAATCTTTTAATTTTTCCAAACAAAGTCAATTTCTCCTGTTTTGGTTGTTCAAAATAAATTTTTGTTACTTGTCAACAGCTTTACTCGATTCAAATCTTTGTCAACGCAATCCACTATAATTCACCAATCAAACTCCTTTGCTTCCCTAAACACTTGACCAATGTCAGCGCAACACACTCTAACTCTTCCAATCGGAGCTTTCTACGTCTCCGCTGTCCTATCCAATACCAGCGCGGCTCACACCAACCAGCCAATCTGAGCTTACTCTGTCTTCCCAGTCTGACCAATGCCAGCGCGGCTTTTTGTGACGTCAGCCTCTCCTCCTGCTGCTGACCTTCCCTTTACAAAAATTATCGGCACTTTTCTAAGTCCTTTTTCTTTACAATAACTTATTAGTCACAACATAAAACAATACCACACTGTCTGTTTACTAAATAAAGAGATAGTTTTTCACTCTCAAGAACGTTCCTTTCAATACGGGCAAGTATAACAATTCCGCTATCCTTCCCTTCATCCAAGGTAGGAGAGGACCTGTTACTTCTTTAGGGATAAGGCCAAAATTTCACAAGAGGACCTTCTGTTGAAAAGGAGGTCTTGCTACTCTTCCGGGGATAAGGCCAAAGTTTCACAGGTGGACCCTTCGCTAGCTCACTCTTTTTCTACATACATGCTAAATAGTCCCTAAAATAACACATAAGTGTTACCACTAATTTAAACAGACAATACACCTATTCCCATGTGATTTCACTTCTCACACTTTTCTTCTGCCTTATTTCAGGCTAACTTTTACTTTGCCGGCTTCCCAGATACCCTTCTGTACCTGTGTTCCAAAGACTACATAGAAACGCGATACTAACTCACTTTACATAGAATGTTAAACATTTAATCAATAATCAATAAATCACCAAACTAATCAATAATAACCATCATTCTGCTACCAGAAGAACTGATCCAGCGCAACCCCTAATTCATGAACCAGGGACCAAGGGAAATCTCATCACACATAAATTGCTTACCAAACAACAGGGCCCATCACACATTACCCATAAATGATCCCTGAGGACAGGCGCTGGATTTGGGGGGTTTAATTTTTCAGTTTTATTAAGTATAATACTACACTTCACATTAATAACATGTGTATATAATTCTAACTATTCGTAATCTCAACTGTCTTCTTCCTTTGGTCGACGGACCATTAGTTGAAGAATTGATGGTGACTATGATTAACTAAACAATTTAATATTTAACTAAATAACCACAGAGTCATTTCTTCTGTTAATGATTTTATCTTATTAAATGCTCATAATTCAGATTGTCAGTGCACACACAAGATTACATATAAGAGAAAAAATTATCAAGCAATGTAATCAAAATGAATCATTTGCATCGACATCAAAGCATGCATAGGAATGGGGAAGAGAAGGTACAGCATAAATACTTGCAGAAATATATTGCAAAATTAAAGCAATCAAGGAGGGTGATACCCACCAAAGAATCAGGAAAACCACTTCCTTGGCCGAGGTTGTGGCAAGAGGTCCCCAGAGATAGACTCAGAGGACAAAGTTAACAGGATAGGTATAGCTAAGTTTGCCATAGACTAACAACTAAATTAATCTCCCAATCAATCTACCTTGATCTAGTTCTCCTCGGACGCAGTCTCCTCCCAAGCACTCCCGCAATGTTCTCGTACCTAAAGCGTTCTCTGGCTTAGTGCTGGTCTGCTCTCTCTATCTTGGTGCGCTTCTCTGTGCGTTCTGATCGTCTCTTCTCTCTGATCTGCCACACCGGACCGCACTGCTATACCGGACCGCACTGCCTCGCCACACTGCCTCAGGTTTGCCTGATCTCTCTCCGACCCTTCTCTGACACACCCCTAATTGGGATATCAATTACACCCTCATGACTAACTTACTATCTTACAATGTTGCAGTATCAGTAGAAACTCGGTCTGTGATTGGTTGTCATAAATCATACAAGGGTCGCCTCATCCAGTTCTCCTCACAAATCCATCCTATACCGGTTTTAACAAAGGAGGGATTTAAGACCAATACATCCGTATACCACTAACATTCATAATTATACATTTTGCAACAATTGTACATTATGATATCCACTTCACATTCAAATTGCACGTAGTGATGGCTGTTCCCACAGTCGCTGTCGCGTCTTGGCACATAAACAATAGGACACAGGTCAACATGGCCTTCACACGGATTACATCAGCTGGTACACTCTGCAGTCTGCAAGCAGGCAACCCATCTTGGCGCATGCGCTCTCCATTCCGACCAAGACAACCACATGCTGGTTCAAACAAGAGGCCATTTTCATGCAGGCCCAATCTCGTACTAAAGTAAATAAACACAAAAGAATATTAATTCATGAAATAAAACCCATTATGGTTACCTTCCACCATACTAATACCCTGTGTTAATTAAATCCTAGCAAAAGCTATTAATTTAAAGCAACCTTTTCGTTCTTTGTGCACAACATGCAAAATGTGCAATGTACAACATAGCATAAACATGCATTAGTACAGTTTTTCAAAGCGCAAACGGTTAATACTTACTCATGCCAACATGGTTTAGTATATTATGTAAAATGCGTTTGCCCCTCGTGTAAATGTGTGCATTCAGAGTTGGTTAGTCCATGCAGTCAATACATTATTACGGGGTTACTTAATTTCATGAGGATGTATTTTACAAACCTCACTCCATCAACAGGTAAAGTCATTATCCGCGGGAATTGATTGCTATATCAGCGACGGACAACAAACTTCATCACGATAAGAGGGAGAGCCTCCAAAAGGAAGTCCAAGAACTGGAACGTATCCACAAACATACTGGAGCCCTCAAGGTATGGCAGGAGCTAGAGGCGGCGCACCTGCAGTTAGCAGGACTGGACCTGGACAGGGCCAACTATGCATTGCTCGACTGCGACACTCCTTCTACATGCAGGGATTAAGTGTGGGCGGTTGTTAGCCAACAGACTCAGAGTGCAACAAGAGGCCGCGGGGTGGATTCCCTCCTATCACCAGACTGTACTGATATCACGGTAGAAGGCCCCACTGCGTCCACCTTCTGGGATTATTACAAGATGCTCTACTCGAGACAGGACCTAGACCCAGAGTGTCCTGACATCTACCTCAGAGGCGCATACTCCTCGCCTGCCGCCTGACCAAGCAGACACTCTAGACCGCCCAATCCGTGTGGAGGGAGCAATCTATGCCACTGCTAAACAGAAACCCCTCAAATCTCCAGGACCGGATGGCTTCCTGGCCCTCTTTTATAAAACCTTCTGCACTGCTCTCACCCCAGTCCTAACCAGGCTCTTTAACTCCCTAGCTGGCCCGCGGGGTGTGCCACCTTCGATGCTGGATGCTTCCATCATTGTTATTCCCAACCCTGGGAAAGACAAAATGCAATGTTGCTCATACCGCCCAAAACCCCTCCTCAATGTGGTTATTAAATTATTCACTAGCATTCTGGCAGTGTGACTGCGTCCAGTTATGAAAGTTCTGATTGACCCTGATCAGTGCAGTGATAATATCACGCGGATCATTCATTTGATAGACAAAGCCAAACGCTCTCGGAGGGAAATAATGCTCCTGGCCATAGATGCCGAGAAGGCATTTGACTGGGTGCATTGGCCCTACCTATAGGCGAAACTCAAACATTTTGGCTTTGGGACTCGGTTTTGCACTTGGATCCTCAGCAACTATGGAGCACCTGGAGGGATGGTAAGGGTTAATGGGCTGACCTCAACCCCCTTTCCGATTCGCAGGGGAACTTGGCAGGGGTGCTAGATGTCACCCCTGCTGTTTGCTCTGTATTCAGAGCCTCTGGCCCAGCGAATATATGACAACTCGATCATCACTGGGGTCTGCTTCGGCAGAGAGGAACACACCGTTAGCCTCTATGCCGAAAACGTGATAGTGGCGCTAGATGACCTGCTCGGGGCTCTCCTGGCCTTTCTGGCAGAGATTGAGGACTTTGGGAAAGTTGCTGGATTTTGCATTAATCTCCAGAAATCGCAGGCCCTCAACCTTTTGGTCCCTCCAGCGATGGAGACGTTGCTGACTAGCCAATATCAGATGCAATGGTCGACTACCTCCATCCCCTATCTGGCGGTCCACTTGCCCTAGACAGTGAAAGCAACAGGGCCCTTAACTATCAAACCCTACTTCGGCAGATGCGAAGGGACTTGGCCCAGTAGAAACACTACCAGCTGTCCTGGCTCGGCCGAGTTGCGGCATTAAAGATGACTGCCCTCTTGAAGATACTGTTCTTATTCCAGGCCCTCCCAATAGAACCTCCTGTTGGCATGCTTCAGTCCCTACAAGGAGAGATGTGTCATTTCGTCTGGGCATGAGCCAGGAACAGAGTTACCGGTCCACCCGAGAGGTGGGTCAGGGGATTTCCAACCTCCAACATTACTACCAGGTGGCGCAACTCCGCTATTTGGTAGAATGGAGCAGGGAGGAGTTTGAGAAACATAGGCTGTTTATGGACAGGGCGGTAGTGGGCAAACATCTGGAAGGGGTCTCTACTCCTCCCCAGTCAATAAAGCCACTCTTGATGTGTGAGATCGTGTGGCGACACATAAGACCCTGTCCTCATTCACCTCCCTAGTGACATTGATCGTGGGTAATACGGACTTTACACTGGGGCTGGACCACGCCATGTTCTTGCCCTGGCAAACGACAGGGTGCAGATCCATTGGCCACTCTTTGATGCTGCACAAAGATTATGTGCTGCCAGAAACAGGGAGAATCCACTATCTTCAGGTCCGCCTCTGGTTCACTTACCTAACAGTTCGCGCCGGGGTACAACGCCTCCTTACCCCCTTTGAGAAATGGCTTGTAACTATGACTTATCACGGAACTCTACGCTATTCTTCATCACGCTACCCCGCGGCCAAGACCTCAGAGCAGAAGCGATGGGAGCGTGAAATAGGACGGATGCTGACGCACAAATAATGGGATGAGATCTACTAAAGTATGTGACATACGGCACGTAACACTACAAGCATTGAGACCGCTACTAAAATAGTTACATACTGGTATCTTACCCCAGTGCGGCTGCATAGGGGCATAGTGCGAACTGCTGGAGTGGGTTGTGGGTCTCCCGAGATGCTGCTTTATTTGTTGTGGGATTACCCTAAGCTTACACGATATCGGGACACGATTTTGACTGATATCGACACCTACTTCGACTTGGGGCTCCCGAATGTTCTTACCTTCCCGCTCAAATCCTGCAGGGGGCGTCAGGTTGTTCTTTCATTAGAAGCAGTCCTCTCACACTGGGGCACCGAAAAGCTCCAGACACATTTTGGATGGCTGCACCGGCTATGGCACATACTGGGGAAGGAGAGACTAACTCTCACACTGGTTAATCAAGGGGACTCCTATAGAGAGCTGTGGCATCCTTACATTGCTCTCCTCTCTGCGTAGTTTAGGGAGCTGACTTACCCCAGATACCTGCACCTGCTGCGCTTGGCGGAACCAAACACCTTGGCACAGACTCGGGAGGAAGCCAGAGGTGGACCAGCAGAAGGCGAATAGGCTTTGCTAACACGACATTGGATGTGAGTACTCCAGGGGGTGATGAGGGATAGGAGGGGTAAAGGTTTGTTGTTTTTTCTGATTTTGATTTGCTTCCTTTTTGAAGTGAGCTCTCGCTTATTGTTTGCCAGTTTGTATTTTTGAAATGCAATAAACAGATTTGAACCAGAAAGAATTAAGACATGTTCTTCTTAGAGCCTTACATCAAGTCTCTGTTAGAACAGATCATCATAATCTTCAAGCCCACCAACAATTTGAGTATAGAAATATTCGACAAGCAAGATGAGCTTTTTCTCCTTCAAAAATATTATTTCAAAATACCTTATACAGCTAATGCCTTGTCACAACAGTATCCGGAAAATTGGGACTGTTTCTCTCCCAAGACATAAAATTCTTCCTGCATCTGCATTTCTTGTTTCAGTCACACAACATGGTTTCCTAAACAGACTAGAGAAACCACCCAATTATCCATGGTTCCAAGCTGGTGAAAGAGACTGTCTTTATTAGCATGGACTAATTTTCTTCAAACAGGTTTTTTTATACCCAAGGACAAATGAGGGCCAGATTTATAGTTTGGCAGAGAGGTACTTTTTTTCTTTTTTTGTTAAGCCAATAGCCAATCATATGCAATTACAATTACAGAGACGAGGACAAAGACACCAAAGAAAAACCAACCATAATATTCTGGTCAACCTTAAGTTCCACCGCAAAGGAGAAGAGGGGCTGAAAGGGCAAGAAAAATGAAACAGAGAAAAGAAAAAAGAAAGCAAAAAAGAAGGACAACAAAAAGAAAATACTTACATATAATGCTTCTGTATGACTATACTACTGTAGCGGTCAATTACATCATCATGTCTTTAAATATGATAATTACATATAAATTACATATTGATTACTTCATAGATACCAAAAACATAGAAAAAACAAATATGACGGAGGCACCACAAGACATAAACCCCAAAACAAAAAGGAACAAACATGTTTTAGGCCGTCATAGGTGCTAAATGATCCACTAGGGCCCCCCAGATCGTAATACCCAATCTCCGTTTCTGTTGCCCATATAAACTATGTTCCAGATTACACATAGCAGATAGGTACTTTATCACAAACGTGATGGATATCCTGTCCACCTTTTAATAAACGCCACAGGATATAACGCACTTGTAATAAGGTAGCTGGGATATTCGCCCACCAAACTATAAATTTGACCCTTAAGACTGATAATTAATTATGCAAGTGTTTCACAACTCTTTGACCGCTTCTCATCGTGGGCCTGATGTTATGGAAGAATGAATTTTTCATCATTTCTGGTGGCCAACATTTGAACATCAAAAGGGTATATCAATTCTTGTAAAGTCTGCTCAAGCAAAAAGAAGAACCCAGGAAAGGGCTGGATTATTACAACCACTAGAAATTCCCTCAATGCATTGGGAATGTATCTTTAAAGACTTTATAACAGATTCACCACTTTCTGAAGGCTGTAGCACATTTATGTAGCCATTGATTAATTAACCAATTCTCCTCCACTGCCTAAAGTGCCAACAGATGCCCAAATGGCTACCAATTTTCTTTCAGATATTTTTACATCATATGGATTACCTTCTAAAATTATGTTTTTAAATTGTGGACTTGTTTGTGTTAATGTTAAAGCTCTAAAGGACTCTGGATTTCACTCACAAACTAATAGGCAAACTTAAAGACTAAACCAGCCTCTAAAAACATGTCTTTGCTTTACACTAATCATGCACAATCCAACAGGGAGCCTCTCTTTCTGGCTGCTGAGTTTTCACATAATAATGCAGTTGATTTTTCATCTGTATTTAGTCCATTTTTTGCTATCAATTTCATTCAAAATCCTATCCATGAATACCAACTAGACCTTCCTACTGTTTCCTCAATTAAAGATGTCTTACATACTTAGAGTGAAACCAGAAGCCTACTCAAAACTCAAAAGAAATCTGGAAAAGACTTGACAAGAGCAGAGCAGCCAATAAGCATAGGAGTCCAACTCATCCTTATAAGATTGGTGATTTGGTTTGGCTTTCCTCTAACAACTTTACTTTCTCGATTCATTTTTCTAAGCTCTGTCCAAAATGTTATAGACCTTTTAAGATTAAAGCTACCACCTACTTGGAGGATAGCTCTGTGTTTTCATGTATGCTTTCTTTAACCATTCATTGACAGCAGAAACGTAAAAAAAAAAATCCTACTCATCCAATGGAAATGAAGAATAATAAGTCAATTATATTTGCGATCTTATAATCCCTATAGGAGTTTTGCAGTTTTTAATAGATGGAAAGAAAGTTTACTCTCCATGTGTTAGGTCTTGGGAACCAGCAATTTCTGTTCATTCTCAACTTTTAATTAAACATTTCCATAGACTTTATCCTGACCAGTCTAAGTGAACTCCCTCGAGGAACTGCTGTAAGGGCCGCTGGGAGGTCTTACTGTGCTCTAGCACATGCCAACCTAGAAACCTCTCAGATGCGGGGAGGGGGAAAGCATGCTTCAGACTGGCATCTTCGCTTGGGGAACTGTTGGAGCAGGTTCACTGTGCAAAATGCTTGGCTTCTCTCAAGGTTTCTGTCAGCACTATGTGCCGACTTTTTCAACAACTAGTGTTTTGATGAGGGTAGCAGTCTGTGCTCACAATAGGAATTGTTTTTTTTTCTTTCCCTCTGTAAGTATTTGCTTTGTAGGGTTATAGTTTTTGGTTTTGAAAAAGATTTTATATAATTCTACAATCTATTCCAGAGATTTCTTTCGGAAGAAGTTTATGATTCAGTTTAATGATTAAAATTCAGCCCTGTCCAACATGGGTTCCTTTTACTTCCTGTTTAAGGTACTTCCTGTTCCAGGTTATTCTCCATTAGACCATATAAGAGGATGCAGGTTTTTTCCAGTAGGTGCATTACGTCACTTGTTACAGCTTGTTGCTCGCTCCTGTTGGACTCCCAGCTTCCTGGATTCCCGCATTTACATTTTTCAGCACTTCTTTGGAAACTGTTGGTCTGCCTGAATTCTTAAGAGGTTTTTTCCATTCATTCTTTTTTTGCTCTTAATAAACTGAAGTTTAATTCTGTCTGCTTTCTGAGTCCACTCTTGGTCTCTATCCAAACTGTGCATGGTGGAGACTACTGGAAGCAGCAGGCCCTTTCTTTTTTACAAGTTGCCTAGAAGACCTGCTCTTGACAAGTGATATAAGATCAATAGGGCGAGTGGTGATACAAATGTTACAAAGGCACACACATGAACTAATGGGTCTATAAGAAACTCATAAAGTTGATAATAACTGTAATTTCAAAGGGAAGGTGTGGTACAACCAACTTGCTCATTTTGTTGGTAAATGGTGGCTGGACTGGCAAGGCTGCTATGCAGTCATACCCCGAGTATGAGAGGGGGAGATGATAGTGTTTGTGATGATCCATAGGCCTTTCAGACAGCAATGGCAAGGGGTTTTCTAAGAAAGACTAGGTAGGTTACTAATGGAGATTCCAGAAGGGACCCTGGTAACTGGGGGACACTTCAATCTGATTATGGATGACAGAGTGAATAGGTTCTCGACAAAAGGGACGGAGAGGGAGACTTGGGTGAACTGCAGGCTATTGTTAGGGTCCTAGGCCTGAGAGATGTTTGAAGAAACATACATGGAGACTACAGATGGTTCTATTTGTCAACTGCACATGCTACCTAATCCAGGCTGGAATACTTTTTCGCCTTACATATTTTTTCGCCTCGGGACAATGTTCTGGTGTATCTTGCCTGGCATATATCTGACCACTCCTCCCTGAACATGATGACATAGGTGGAGTCAACTAGATGGATAGGGGAATTTGGACTAGCAGTGTGCCAATGTTGCAATTAAGAGAGGCTTGACCCAGTCACGGTCATGGAATCATATTTCAGCAAATGTGTGGGTACTCAAGCTTTCACGTTTATCAATGCTTTGGAGCCAGGAAATGTCCAAATACTAGAAGAAAGCACAGAAAGCTGGTGCTTTATAAGAAGACTGCATAACTTCTAAAAAAATAAAATCTAAATCCATATTTGTAAAGTGCGAACTACTCACCCTTACGGGTCTCAAGGCGCTGGGGGCCGTCGTGGAAATTAAGTGAGCTATTGCCCAGAGTCACATGGTGCTGAGCTGAGCTGCCGCCGGAGCCGGGGATCGAACCATGAACCCTGTGCTCCGAAGTCAGCTGCCCTGGCCGCTGAACCACACCTCTCCACACTTAAGAGAGGACCATGTGAAGAAGTCACATCTTATGGGAAAGAAGCCCATAAGAGGCTAGAAAGGAGGAATGTAGCTTAGCTGAAAGCGATGGGTCTGATACCAAAATATCAACACTTAAATATCGTATAACATAAATAATGTATACTAAATTTTGTTCACAAAATTATCACTCCACTGGAGTTAATAAAAGAAATAAACAACAAATAGAGTGATATTTTTGTAAACAATAAATATGTCACAATATTTATATCAGACAATAATTTTGATAATATTCTGATATACAGCTGAAAGAGATTTCAAGGAACAGCATCTTGCAACTGAGTGATAGGTGTATGAAGCAGGGAACGAAGCAGGGAAGTTAACTATGTGGTTGATTCATGGGACAAGGGCATGGGTAGAGGCAGTCGAAAATAAATATGTTGAGCTGGCTTAAGAGGATGTTGGCATCACTGAGCCTTTGCAGATTACCCTCAATCAATGATAAACCATGAATGATGGGAAATGATGGAGAATTGAATTGAGGATTTCCTGAAAGACCTCTCCCTGCTGAAATTAAATATTGCAGGAAGATATCAGCGGAAAATGTGTCTATAGAACTGGGTCAAAAGCAATCAAGAAAAAGATCTGGGGCCGAATAGATTCCAATCTGAGGTCTTTATGTATTGTCCAATATAATGGTCATACATATGCTAAAAAACGTTTTGCTTAGCGAGGGTGGAGGGCTTATTCTCAACTGGCCTTAGGAAAGCAACAGTGGTACTCAGAAGCAAGGCTTGAAAGCCAAAGGGTAGGTGCATGTCATATCACCCAATATCCTTAGTGAATATTAAGGTCAAGGTGTTGCCAAAGGTCCTGGCCAAAAGATATCTGAATCTCATAGTTGCAATAGTACACAGTGATAAACTGGACTCCAAAACTGCACATATTATGGTCAGATTATAGCCGAACCAGTGGCGATCCTACATATTCTGCAATGTGGCCTTTCATACTCAGTTGCTGGAGAAAATGAATTTTGGCCTGAGATTTCTAAAAACCATCATGCTGTTTTACATAAAATCAAAAACACAAAAAGTATTGGGAGGAATGTTTGCAGTAAGTCTAACTACTGGCAATCACTCACGGTGACATTATAAACCATTGTTCTTTTACCTATCATGCCACCTCAGTTTGGACCCAGGAATATGCAAATCAGTCTTGACCCTGCTCCAATAGGAACAGTCCAGCCCGAACTTCCATGCCAAGTCTTCCTTGACCTGAAACATAAGCAACCCAATACCGGTTTCGCCCTGATTGGTGCTCGTCAGTCGGGCGTAGCTTGATTCAAGTGAAACAGTGAGCACAAGCCTCAAGTCTGGGCATACCCTTGCCACTTGGGGTGGTACATCAAAAACACAAAAGGTGATGGGAGCATTCCAAAACATTGTTCTTTAGCCCACCTTGCCACCTTAGTTGTGACATGCCATATGCAAATCAGTCGTGACCCGCTCCAATAGGAAAAGCCCGGACCGAACTGTCACGTAAAGTCCTCCCTGAACTGGAACACAAGCAACCCAAGACCTGTTTCGCACATTCTCACTGTGACATTGGAGTCAAGCTATACCTCACTGATGACACCTAAGCAGGCCGAAACTTGGCTAGGGTTGCTTGTGGTCCCTTCTAGAGGGGGCCTTGCCTGGCATTTTGGGACAGACTGTCCCCATGTGAAGCAGGGTCAGTAATGATTTGCATAAGGTGGGCCTTTGTCTAATGTGGTACGGTGGTCAAAAAACTATGGACTGCGAGTGGCCCCAAGCGATTGCCAGAGGCTGAGATTAATTCAAGCATTCCATCCATTACCTTGTTGTTTTTGCAGTTTACACCCTAATTGCAACAGGTATGCCCAGGTGTGGATCCCGGGTTCACTGTGCCATTCGTCTCAAGCTATAGCTCACTGATGAGACCTAAGTAGGTTGAAACCGGTATGGGGTTGCTTGTGATCCCTCTAGAGGGAGTCTCGCCTGCCAGTTTGGGACGGACTGTACTATGAGAAGCTGGGTCTGTACTGATTTGAATATGTCGGGCCTTTGCCTAGAGTAGTGGCAAGATGGGCAAAAAACAATGAACTGCGATGTGGCCGCAAGCGATTGCCAGTGGCTAAAAATAATTCAAGCATTCCATCCATCACCTTGTTGTTGTTGCAGTTTACTCTAAGTGCGACGGGTATGTCCATTCGTGCGTCCCGTGCTCACTGTGCCATAGGACTCAAGCTATTCCTCACTGATGAGACATAAGTAAATCGAAACCGGCTGGAGTTGCTTGCAGTCCCTTCTGGAGGGGGCCTCGTCTGGCAGTTCAGGATGTACTGTTCCCATGAGGAGCAGGGTCGGTACTGATCTGCATAAGGCGGGCCTTTGTCTAGAGTGGCACTGTGAGCGAAAAACAATGGACTGGCATGTGGTCTTGAGCAATTGCCAGTTGCTGAGATTAATTCAAGCATTGCATCCACCAACACCTTGTTGTTGTTGCAGTTGTACATAAGATCAGTAGTGAGAGCCAAGTGTTTGAGTTATGTCAGATACCGTCCATTTCAGAAATGACACTAGAGAATGTTACTGCCCTTTCTGCTACTTTTGCTTTGTCCCTGAAACTACTGGCTTGCTGAATCCAGGGGATCCTTTGCTCATGGAACTAAAATGGAACAAAGGATGGGATGACAGGATATTCCTATGTGCAGGCGATTTTCTGCTCAACCATTCTGCTGTCATAGCTCAACTAGTGGTTTCAATCCACAGATTATCGCACCTTTTAGGATATATGGCTCATACCTTCATTGCAGTGTTAAATTAAACAAACTGTTCCTCTTTCAGATTGGAGAAAGACCTTCAGAATTGATTTTCAAATGCCCTTTCCAAACCGCATAAAAGAAATATAAAACGTAGGAAACATAAACACGAGATTCCAGTAGCAGTTTTTCAAAAGTAACTGAACAGTTTCAGGGAGGATGTACAACAGTGGAGAAAGTGTTCATCTCTCCTGTTTAAAATTATAACCTTTCTTAAAAATCATCTATGTCCTGCAGAACCACCTTTTAAGTTTCCAAGGTAATGTTTTCAAAAAAACGGCTGAAATGTACTATCTATTGGGGAATGGGGTCTACCCAGGATTTCTCTGGAAACAGCCTCTAAGAGTATATACAAAAGGGAATATTTTTTCCACACATTTCTAATTACTAATGTGCATCCCAACTCACTAAAGCAATTGATTGGACCTCTGCACCTAAGGGTACGCTATCCTAACGAACTGATAGGTATGCAATAGGCAACAAAGACTATTTAAACGTTATGTGTGGGGGCTCAGGTGCTAGCATGCCGCCTGAAACCATGGAATCTGTTGTAAGAGTGTTGACTGCTGAATAGAAGGGCCGACTCACAGGAGGAGTTCCCTTATGGTCATATATTTGTGTTGGATGAATCGATTCTTAAGGGGTTTTGACTATCTACTACAAAAGTGCCTAGTTCAAACTATTTACTAGAATCCCCAAGGAGTGTGAAAGAAGGGGCACATTCTTCCATACCATGTGATATTGTACACAGATTCAGGTCTTCTGGCAAGAGGTTAGCAATATGTTGCCTAAAATTCTGGACAGAAGAATTTATGTCCCATTTAAAATGTCCCGTTTTGGGACTGTGGGTTGAACAGATCCTCACAAGAAATCATAAAATGCTTGTAAATCTGAGACTGGTGGTGGCACGCAGGCACACAGCAAAGAATGGGGCTTCCCCCAGGTGCCCACACTGGACACCTGGTATGCTACAATTGTCTGGTGCATGGCATCGGAGAGTAAGGTGACCAATCACAGGGTTTCCTAAAAGTGTACTCGACGATATGGCAGAGTTGTAACAGACCACATCAAACTCAGCTAAGGTTTTTTTGATCCTCCTGCCCTTCCTCCACCATGAGAAGGAAACATCCTGTACCGTGTGATGAAAAAAAGCATGGTACTTATGATAGTGTAAGGTAAGATGAATACACAGTCAAGGCACAATTTCTTTCTATCTTTACATTTATTTATTTTTTCCACATGTGGAAAAATTAAAATCAATAAAAAATCTTTTTAAATTAGGTGTTCTGTACATCTCGAGACTGCAAGAGTAAGTATTTAGCATGGACCATGTAAAGGGTGTTGCAGATGTACAGGTGGGATGACATACTAACCAAGTCAACTGTCTTGCAGCAAGCAGAAGGGAGACAGGGGAGAATTTCCTGAAGGGGGAAATAAGGGGAAGTACCTTTGTTGATGTAAGTCTTGTTGCCAAATATGTAATGACAAAAAAGTTGGGCTCAGGTGCAGAAAGAATGGAGTGAGCAAGTCTTTAGGTCACCACTCGTACGACCAAAGTTAGGATAGTCTGTCAAGATAAAAATCTCAATCTTATCTGGGCTGACTCTCAAGTGGTTGCAATGCATCCACTTCACAATAGTGGATGGACACTTTCTTAAAGATTTGTTGTTTTGTAGACATATCTTTCTTCAGCTGGTCATGAATTCCATGTTATCCACATGTGGAAAAGTAAGCTGAGGGCAGAGTAACATATAAATCTTATAAATGTGGCTAAAGGTCTGGGGTCATTGCCTATTCTAACACAGTTGGGGGAAGTGCTTAATAATGGTTAGGTGCAATTTGGCAGTAGATGTTTTGATTCCATATATTGCAATGTTGCTTTTTCTCGGGCTATGTTTTCTCACACTACCAATACTTAGCGGATTGAAGCATTTAAAATTATAGACCACAAGATCCTGATCTTTCATCTTTCAGACATGACTAGACTTCTGATTCCTGCCTTTCCTGATTTGCATTATTTCTCTCTGGCTCTTATAAAAGACTCAGAATAAGCCTTTATTTCTCCAGGCCATATTGGACTTATCTGGAATCCCAGGTGACCCACTGGTTGCCAGTTGCCAGTACCACATTTACCTCTGCCATCTCCTGTAGAAAATAGGCAACCACATCTTCTGTCATCATTCTCATGCTAGCAGCATTCAACTCTGCTTTTAAGTCACCAGCAAACAATATCAATTTCAAATCCCAAAAACCTGTATGCCTACAAATAAATCCTGCACCACAAAAGACATTGAGAATGCCAATGGAAGCAGATCTTATCTAAGTAACTTTGTTTCATGTGCACCAATAACCTGCCATCCAACTGATCTCTGCCTCTAGTCATGGGTCAGAAAAATAGAGTGGAGTGACATACAATAGAGTAGCACAGAGTAGCGTGGTGTGGAGTAGAGTGGCATGGAGTGGCACTGAGTGGAGAAGAGTAGAGTGGAGTGGCATAGACTAATGTGACATAGAGTAGAGTGGAGAGTAGTGGTGTATGGTGGACTAGAGTGCAGTGCCGTCGAGTGGTGTAGACAGGAGTAGCGTAGAATGTTGTGGAGTAGAGTGATGTGGGGTATTAAAAGTGAGAAAGTGCATTGCATGTGTAGGAATAATACCAAAACACCTATAAAATAAAAATAGTGCGCTGCAAAAGACAAGGAAGAACAAAAACAAGGAAGAACACATGTACTTGGTCCATGCTCCATGGAGGAGATAATGCAAGAAATGAACGGAAGCCTACGGGAGCTAAGCAATCAAAAGATTGCAAATGAGAGTGACAACGAAAACAACTAATGGTATGCTGTGGGGGGCTTGTAAGCCCACTGAATTGTACACAAAAGATCTTGCAGCACAACACATGCGCTGTGTTGGCGAGACCTAAAAAGTCCAAGAGTCACCCTCAACTCAAATATGACATTTGATGCTCATATTTGTTCTGTGATCAGAAAATCCTAAAAATACATCTGCACAGTCCCAACAGTTTTCTTCATTCCTCCAAACCCTGCCTCTAAAATTCACCCTGATGTCGATCGAGTAACCACCATCATCTGCAGGATCCATTATCTCCACTCATTATTTGTTGGCCTACTTAAGACAGCAAATTTCATGCCACCAAATGGTGCAAAACCCTGCAGCAAAACTGAATGCTAGGATCCCCTGGATCTCCAGCTCAAGGGTCTCAAAATGGTTATGCTGGCTTCCTGTCAATCCCAGAAATACCTTCAAGACCCTCTGGCTCTCATGAAAAAACATGTGTTTCTGGGTAAGCCTTAAACATCGAAACAAAATATGGCACTGCACGTCTTGCGCCCCCCCCTCCCCCCATGCACCTGTGCTTACAGAACAAAATCATTCTACAGAAGCACTGAATAAGTTGCAACTTGAAAGAATGCAAAAAGAAAAATTGATGGACAGAATGCAAAACAATGTAATACATTCACCCCAGTACAGAGATCTGGGTGTAAATCCATCGTTTTTTTGCTCCCCATGCCATTCCAGTTTGAACCCAGCCATATGCAAATCAGTATTCACCCTGCACCCAATGGGAACAGTCCAGCCCGAACTGCCAGGCCAGGTCCTCTCTGGACTGGAAACAAGCATCCTAAAACCGGTTTTGGGGTTTCACCCATCATCAGCCAGGATAGCTTGACTCCAGTGGCATGGAGAGCACGGGACCCACATCTGGGCATACCCGTCCCACTCAGGGTGACCAATGCAAAAAGAACAATTGATGGACAGAATGCAGAACAATGTCATACATTCACCCCAGAACAGAGATCTGGGCCTAAATCCATCATTTTTTTTGCTCCCCATGCCATCCCAGTTTGAACCCAGCCATATGCAAATCAGTCTTGACCCTGCACCCAATGGAAACAGTACAGCCCGAACTGCCAGGCCAGGTCCTCCCTGGACTGGAAACAAGCATCCTAACCAGTTTTGGGGTTTCACCCCTCATCAGCCAGGATAGCTTGACTCCAGTGGCATGGAGAGCACGGGACCCACATGGAAATGTGTACGTAAGGATTTTCAGTGAACTGAAGAAATTGCATTAATTTATTTAAAAACTGCTTGAATGTTTATGATTATGTGCACTTATATTTTTTGTACACACATATTTATTGCTTTGAATAGTCCCCCAGCACGAGTTTCAAGTATTTGGGCTTGCACTAGGAAATAACAGTGTTTGCTATTTGTGATATATACTACAACCTTGATATTTGTATTACTTCCAGCCCTGAGGAAGTCGTTGGGTCATTTCCAAAAAACGACGAAACGCGTTGGCGTAAGGGAGTGGAAGACCCCATTACAATAAAAGAAGAAACAAAAGCCTAATTTATCATTGCTCTATTTTCTGATACGTTATTGTATTTTACTTTATTACAAGATGCGTGTGCTTCAACAATTGTAAATAATTACCACGGGACACAAAGAACACATTGTGTCTCAACATGAGCACAAACTGTGCTCCGGTGTGACACAAACGTTATGTCCTGTTTGGGGACGTAGGCAGACACACGACAAGCCCCACCCGTACAGCCTAGGATTGTTCACACTCCTTGTGCTTCAAGGTGTGCACGCGAATGTTCTCAGTGTGCCTTACCGGCCTACAGACACACAATTCAACTGCACCCTGAGGATGCACAGGTCCATTGCCCTTCAAAGCATTGATGTCTCTGGTCTTAACCTAAGGAACAAACACGACAATACGCCTTACGGCACCCCATATTGAGTTCTGGGTAAAACAACATACTTATTTTTCTCTCAAACGCCCTCGGATGACGCAATCACCTTCTCGAGCCTCTGCCTGGAACACAACATTTAATTCAATCCTGGAGGCACTGGCACACGTCCTGAAAACGGAGTATCTGCTCAGAAACACACGCGGCACTTGCTCGCTACTCGTGCCGCTCCCCGGGGACAGGCGGCACACTCTCTCTTTCAGGAGAGCTGCTGAGTGCTGCTCGTCTTGCACATGATTCAGGGCCCAGAGGAACAAAGAGAGGCAGGAGTAGTGGGAGGCACCAACTCTTCTGCCAAGGGGTGGGAACTGCAGCGTGGTGCTGGCGCCAACCGCCAAGAGAGCGGACAGCCTACCATATGCCCCAGTCCTGCGAGGGTTTTTTTATGCCCTCCTGCCACCCACGGTGGAAAACCGAACCGCGAGGTTAAATTCTGACATCATTCTAAAACGGATCCCGTTCATACATTATAGCTCTTGATTGCGCTACAAATGTGCTCATATTCCGTCATAATCGTAATGTATAGCACCAACTTCAATGGGAAAACCTTGAAATTCTCGTGATTCGTATTTAGACCATTGTTGCTCGAGACTGGTGAAACGTTGCTGTGCCTAAGGGTCACGCTGTGTTTTTAAATGTGCAGTGCCCTCTAGTGGCGTATTTGATCAACGCAAGGTATTTCTATTATATTATCACGCCGCCAGGGCCAGCTTTAGCGCGGGTGGCGCCCATAGCAACAGCCTTTTTTGCCCCCCCACCCGACATTCATCTCCACGATTCCCCACTCCAACAGTGCCCCTCATCCCTCCACAGCCCCTCTCATACGTGCGTTTCATTTTCATAGCGCTACTCAGAGTTCACTCAGTTCTGTGATCGGCATGGCACAAGTTCTTTTGCAGCACACACATTAACCCTCTGCGCTACTTTATAATGAGTCAAAATTGCCACTAAACAAAACTCCATCTCTCTTCAACAGGAACATTATTCACTAGAGTTATTTAGAAATTTTTATTGTTTCATGGAAACTGTCCGACCGACACACAAGGATCTCTGCAGCATGTACTTTTAAACCTATAAATTATTTTTAAACACAGTGCACCGGTCTCACCGCCTAAAGTCGACCCTCATGCCTCATCCACTGATTTATTTATTTATATCCCATCTCTGCCCTTATAGTTAGTATGTTTCTCTAAGTGAACCATTACTCCGATCAAAAGCATAATCGCTCACGTTTTGTCCGTTATGACATATGTAGTTCAATCGGTATTTAAAAGTGCTCTGGATCGCGTTCGGTTGCCTGCAGCGCCTGATAATTAGTTACATAATAGCATATTGTGATATATGTTTTATCCAAGCCATACCTAGTTCGTTAGCCAACAGCATACTACATTTTTTCATTACATCACTTATGGAAGATGTGTTTTACCACTGCTATTTTTTACTGCTACTCTGACGGTGGCTTCCAACTGTCTGCGTTTTGTTGTTGTTTTTTTAATAGGGTGCCCGTTATTCAGTAGCTACACCAATGCCGTTTTCACGATCAGTGTGATCACGTTTCCCCTGCAGTTTATTTTGTACTATTTTTTTATGTTTCGTGCAGCACCTGCGTTTTTTTATTTTGGTGATTTTTTTTTCACTCTGAACTCGAATTATTTTTGTTTGACTAATTTCCGATTTATTTTATCCGTCCTGCTCCTATTATACCTGTGTCACTACATTTTAAGTTTCGGATTAGTAATACTATGCGTTTCCTTGTCTGAAAACAGTAATTTCTGCACGTTATTGCTACCTTATTACATCGAATTAGTTTCTGAGTTTATTCCAGGCTGAATAGAGCAAGACCATTGACCAACCGCATTCATTCATAGATTTATGGACTGGCAACCTATTATGGGCTTCTTTGCGTTCTACTGGATAGCTGCACAGTTTTTTCTGGCGTAACTCCAGAACAATCCATACTTACATTTACTGTACACAACCCTACAGTTGTTCATAACAATTTGCTGTGCACATTATTAATGTTTACGTTTAGTTTTGAATGATCTGATAATATTCAGGTTCTTTTGTTGACTGGATGTCATTCACATTTTTTTGAAAATTGTAATAGATAACTATATTTCATTTTTTGGGGCTTTCCTGGAAGCAGGAGACGTGTTGTTATCCTACTTTGGACATATTTCAGAATTTCAACACCGTTCTGTGCCACATTATTCTGTATGAAAAAACGCCCTTCGGCAAATTGGGCTTAAAATCCGTTCAGGGGATGGCATCATTGGTATCTCTGCCATTCTACAGTACTGGTTCTCGCATCTTTGGAACACAATAGAGCCAGTGATAGAAGTCTAAAAAGGATTATTTAATTGTGGAATAACACATACACAATACATACATAAAAATATATCAACAGTTACCATAATTCTTTACACACTCCTATGCACCCTGGTTTTTTGATTTAAATGAACTATCTTTTTTAATAATATTTGAACATGTATTTTTATTATTCATAATATTTTCGATTCCACAGGTACAGCTAGGTAATCCAGAATGTCACTAATCACAGTGATTACCTCAATTTTTGGGTCTCGCCTACCAGACAGGGTTTAGCTGTCTGGTTGTGAAAGGCATTGTGTGGGCTATACTAAGAATTTACAGTGACCTGAGAGCCGCCTACTGCTTCAGTGTCACTTCCATTTTCTTGCTTCTTATTCAATGGCTGTCCTTCCTCTTCTGTTCTCTTGTTGTGTTTGTCCCTCCTCTGGAGCATATCCTCATTACCATCTTTTTAATTAGCTGACTTGTATCCTTCCACTTCTCACTTTTAGGGAACTACTTTTTTATTTTTCCGCTATGCATTCCATTAGAGTGCATGTTTTTTCTAGCTCTCTGCTTTGCATGCTTCTCTCCTGCTAAATATCCACCCTTTTGCACTTTGTGTTGCTCGATCCCTCATGTGCTGCTCTCTCTCTCATGTGCTTCTCTCCTGGCCCCTGCTCTGTGTTGTTCTCTCCCTCGTGTACTGTTTTTCCCCGTTGTTTATCCCTAACCCTTCCGCTTTATTATTTTATATTCCCACCCACTCCCTGTTACTTCACCCACCCACTCATCCATTGTTTGCCCACCCCACACTGTCCTTTTAATTCTACATTTTTTTCTATTTATTTAAAATTCCTTGGATGGCCCAGTAACTCCCATGTGCTTCTGGGCCACTCAGCTTGCTGAAATGAACTTTAGAGCAATTCAAAATGTATTTTTAATTTACTGTGCCAAGTGGCATCCACCATCTTTGATCTGTAAATGAAAAAATAAAGAAAATGGAGCCCACCTCATTTACTAGGCATGTGCACATGTGCTGACACATTAGCATGCCTACTGAAAAACGTGAGCGCCAACAGCGTCATGAGGCATACTCATGTTATGACACATTTATTTTTCTTTTTTTTTGCTGATGCTGCACAACATTGCCAAAAAGCATTTTGTTTTTTACTGATGCTATGTACCATTGCAAAAAGCAATGGCACAGTCAATAGATCACAAAGGTGAGACCTATAAAACTACTACTGCTCTAAAGTTTTCTAATTCTTCACATATTTATACATTCAGTGGATCAATATAGTCTACACACACGGATAAAATGAACACCATTTTCTTTTTCCTATGTTTTTTCCCAGTTTTAGTCTTATAGGAACATTTCTTCTCCGCTACATCTGGCAAAACCTGCTCAACAGAATTATACAAAATTTTATGAGATGCTAGAACTTTACTCATAATACGTTCTATAAGTAGGGTGTTGTTAACCTGCTAGGCATTTTTTCAAGATGTTTAAATTACAAGGATCTGATATTCAAGTGCAAAAAAAAAAAAAAAGTATATCTGTTAAACAACAGAGGATTTTTTTCTGTTCAGTGATTGCAGAATACACAGATCAGAAGTCAATTTTCAGCTGAGCAAAATATGAATGGCTGGCTGTGATTGGTAATCCAGCCCTCAACTTTCATTAAAACATATTTTTGCTTCACAGGTTCTGCATTGTTAATGGAGCACAGTGGAGCTAAGGGAACAATGTTAGCCCTGTGAGCCCCACAAATTATGGTAGCCACAGTCTTGGATCCATGTAGCTCATCTGAGGTCTACAAATTAAAACAAAATAAAGAAAAATGAGAAGCCTTCAGTGCTGAAATGGGCACTGAGGGCAGGGAGACTGGGCACAGTGTGTGGTTGAAGGCTATAATTACTTTGTTTTAGGATGTAAAATCATCAGTGTTAGGTAAATAATATCCTTTAACAATAAATACTCTTTGATTGAATTCACTTGTAGCTAATGCCTCCCAACCACATCCATCCATCTTATACTGTAAGATTTCTATATCAGAACTTTGTTTAATTAAAATTGCTATCTCGTTTGACTGAGAAAGTTGATTAGTACACACCACTTGGTTTATCCACCTTTTGCTATTGAACAGAGCCCTACACTCTATACATTTAAAATCTTTTTCTTGCAAAATCATAATCATAATTTGGGCTTTACATTCACTCAAGTATTCCTTCACTATTCTTTGGTTTCTTCAAATTCTTAGGCCATTCCATTCCATGTTATGCTGTCTGATTTAATTCTTTCATTTTATTTGGTTTCTGTCTCCTGGAGTTCTAGTTAAAGCAACATCAATGTACCGTTTGTATCTTTTTTACCAGAACAATAGTTGTATTGTTTTTATAAATTGCTTCTTGCAGAAATCTTATCACAAAACACTTTAAATCATCACCTTCTACTGCTTCTGGCACTTTTAAAAACCTTAAATTCTTTCTTCAGGTATGATTCTCTATTCTTTTCAGATTTCCTAGTATAAGCATGTTTTGTGTTTTTATTTGTGCTACACCTTGAGTGTTTCTTTTCATATCTTGCTGAGTTTCCTGCATTACTATTTATACAATTTTTGTCGTGGTCGTTATGTCATCTAATTTCTTTTTCAGTGTGGAGCAGGCATTTTAGATCTATCTCTGGTTTGCTTCAGAAGGCAAGAATCTATACTTAATTTGAGTTTTAAAATTTAGTAGCATATCTTCCAACTTTTATTACCAAAATTATTCTCATCATTTATTTATTTATTTATTTTATTTATAAAGTTTTATAAAGCGCGAACATGACAATTCTGTTGTTGCTACATCTGGGGAAGGCTGTGCTGTAGCAGAGTCACTTGTATTTTTATAGATCTCTCATTTAACTAAGTGCTTTCTGTTAGATTCAGAGCTTCATATCTGTTTTTATTGTAATTCCTTCAGGTATTTGATATCCATCTTCAGTTCCATTTGTAGCTTAACTTGGTTTTTTTTGTTTTCCTTATCGCTCTTCCCAGTGCTTAATTTGTAAAAAAATAAGTGCTGCGGCCCAAAGTTTTGCCCAGAAGCCCGTGGACAGCGCTATCCAAGGCTGGCATGCCGAATACCAAGGCTGCATTATCTTGATTCCACCTTAGGCCTCTTTAATCCAATACCAGATACTCTCCATCTCTTTTTCTCACTCTTGCAGGCTGTTTTTCTTCAGTGCTTTCTCCATTTGTCACTGTTTTTCTCTTCTTCCTTCTTCCCCCCGTTTTACGTTTTTCTCTCTCTTGCTCCGGATCAAAATCTGTTGAGGAAAAAGAAGTGCCAGTCCCAAAAACTGGTCCTGTTGGGCCCCACCTGCAACCACCTGCTCAAATTAAGTGCTGATTGTTCCTGGGGTTCACTAAACTCACTTTATTGTTTTTAGTTTGCAAAGTAGGGGGTATTATGATTGGTGCCATTTCATTCCATTTATATTTACTTGGCTCAACAAGGTCTCTTCTGTTACCCCTGTACTTTCTAGCAAACTATTGACAGACTTGTTACCAGCCAGTACATGAAAAAAAGACCTAAGGGAAGGAGTAGTCTGCTATCTCTCCTTCTTGCTTTATTTCTTTCTATACCTTTTTCTTTCTTCATCTCCTTTCTACTTCGCTCCTTTTCTATTTCTTTCATATCTTTTTTTCTTCCTTGCATTCTTTCTCTTTTTCTCCTTCCACTCACTCACTCCCTTTCTCTTTCTTCCATTTTTGCCTTGCTTTCAATCTCTTTCTGTTTTATTTTTTCTTTCTTGCTCTTCCTTTTTTCTTTCTACGCTCCTTTCATTCACTCCTTTGACGTTTATTTTTTCTTCCTCTTTCTTCCTCAGTCTTCCTTTGTTTGATTTCTTTCTTTCTCTTTTTTCTGTTTATTTATCTTTTCCCTCTGTGTTTCTTTCCTTAATATAATTCTCTTTCTCATTCTTTCTCTAAATGTTCCTTGTTAGAAATTGAGTTGTTGGTTGACTGGGATGTGAGCCCTGGTCAAGCAACAGCCATAATCTCCTTCAGGGTGAACCACAAAAAGTCACTAAATTAACCTGTGCTTAACCCTGGGTAGCTTGGCACAAAAAGCAGTCATGCTTAACTTAGAGGCAATGTGTAAAGTATTTATGCAGCACACAAACAGCAATAAAGTGAAAACACAAGAAAAATCATCAACCAATTTAGAAAAATAGAGAACATTTTGATATATTATTTGACACCATAATGACAAAAATCCAGTCAACAAAACCGGAGCTATGAGTTTTAAAGGTTTTGGTAAAATCTAGCACTTAATAGATCAAAGCACCAACCACTGACATCTATTCGTGCAAGACTGGGTCCAAGTCGAACAATGTGACCGATTGCGATGGACTGCGGTTTGGATACAAGATGTGGATTGGCCCTGGTCAGCGCTTACATTCGGACTTAGAACAAATCTTGAAAAAATGTTTTGAGAAGGTAAAGTTCAGTGGGGCAGGGCTGCAGAAGGTGTCCAATGAGGAAGTGTCATCGCCGGATTGCCTTGGGCCAAAACCACGGTGAAGATTTTTACCTTTGGACTTAGTCTCTGAAATGGAAATGGAAAATCTCCAGCAGGACAAGGCAGAGGGCTGTAGCCGAAGACAGTTCCAAGAGGTCAGATGTCCCCTTGGCAAAGGACCGTTGAAACGGATTTGCTGCTGCAGAGAAGAACGTAGTGGGGGAAGCCGTGAAGTCAATCCGGTCGGCGATGCACCCCGGGCGGGTAGGCTAGCAAGTTGGTCCCGGTCCACTCCTGGTTCTCAGAGCTGTTTTTAGTCAAAACATTTTAAGTCCCCGCTTTAGAAGTTTGGCTATCTGGGCACATTTACCACAACTTCCAAGGGTCCAGGACAGTCCTTACAACAGCACAGCAGTCCTTCTTTCTGGCAGAGTACCCACAGGTCCAGAAGTGTACTGAAGAGGTGGTGTCTGAGGTCCTACTTTTTTACCCTGATGCCTTGGCTCTGGAAGGTGGGAAGAATTTCTAGACAGTGGCTTTGAAGTACATGGAATTTCCTGCCTCCCATGCCCTGGCTACAAGCTGGCTGAAGGGACAATGAAGGGTCGTTAGGCCCTTTGTGTGAAGTCAGAGCACAGGCTACTCGGTTGTAAGTGGGGCTGTGCTCAGCTCCACCCCCATCCTGCCAGCAGATGGCCCATTCATGCACACCTAATCCTTCTAATGTGTGACTATCTGGGAGGAATTCACAAAGTCCAAAAGTCAGTTACACCCAGTCATGTGACCCAGGCCAGGCCATAGGCACAAAAGGGCCAAAGGCAGAAAAATGCCAACTTTCTAAAAGTTTTGACATTAAGGCCATCCAGTATTGATGGCCAGAAAGGACGTGGTAAAATTTTTGAAAGAAAAAGATTCTGACCACCTTATTATCTTTCCTGCTATTTATTTCAGCAGAATATGAACCAATGTAGACCTATTTTTCTTGGTCCTGGCTATTTCTTTGCCATGAGATATAACATTCAAAAACACATTTTATACTATTAATTCTTTGCCTGAACATAAAGCGAACACAAAATAGTTGTAACAAATCAAAAGCACATAATCACAAGACAATACAGTCAATAAAGTTTGACAATGAGTACAATGATCACAAACTTCAACATAAATGGGTACACTGATCAAAAACTTCAACATAGTATTACACCAATGGTTTGTCAA
This sequence comes from Calotriton arnoldi, assembly GCA_963921515.1. Classification (NCBI taxonomy): domain Eukaryota; kingdom Metazoa; phylum Chordata; class Amphibia; order Caudata; family Salamandridae; genus Calotriton; species Calotriton arnoldi. The sequence continues at coordinate 893,817 of CAWUFW010002498.1, forward strand.
ATCAGTAATCAAAAGGAACTCTTTTAATAATTATTTCCCTATCTTTTAGTGAGTTCCCTAGTCCATGGGGTAAAGCTCGAGGCATGATGGGATGTGAAGTTAAATTGATCTCCCTATCGTGCCAGTTAGGCTATATTGCATTAATCACCCTCATGGAGTTATATTGAAAGGTGCCGACGCGTTTCTAATCCCTGTAAGTATCAAGGGATTTTCTTCAGGGCAAATGACGCAGTGTAATCTGGAAAATTACAAAAAGGAAAATTAAAAACTGAGAATTAAAGCCTTCTCAGAAATTTACACAGTTTTTTAGCGCAACTCATTTTTAGTTTGAAAACGTATAATACCTGAACTATTAATTGTTGTTGTGTCTCAGGATATCATCAATTTGCTTTTGAAGTACTGTAAAAGAAAAGAGCTTTTGAGTTTACTAAAACGTAATTATTACGGGCTATAACAGGTGCACACATTGCTGTGGAATGCTTCCTCGTTAAGTTGATAGAGCCGCATGGGCTTTATTTTACTTTATGTTCGTGTTGCTCGCTTCACGTATTTCAAGCGGCACGCTGTTTATTCCTTTGTGACTTGACTTTTGTGAGTGTCTAAAAAGAAAGAGTTGAAAGAGCTACTTAGTTGCCAAGTTTGTTCATGGATGAACTTCTCATTAATGACATTGTATCGGACAAGCTTACTGCTATCAGGATTTTTCAGATTTCCCTTGTTTGCCAAGCTCGTCAAGGGAAATATTCCGTAAATTCTCGAGTCTGAAGCAAAAAAGGAAAATTGCACTTAAACAACGATCGTAAATCGTAGTCCATTTTAAACTAAAGATCGGCTAGCACAACTTACTTGCGTAATGGCGTGACGGTTCTTGCCATTTCTGCACTTTTGAATCAACGGACAGTTTCTATCGGTTCAGGTTTCAATTTCAGCAATAGAGAAACTGTATAAATTCTTTCTGAATTATTTCTCGCTGTGTCCGGCTGCAAAACAACTTGCAGGCGTGCTGGCGTATCTGGTCTTGCCAGTTGAGCGCTTATGAATCAACAAACTATTTGTGCTTCCAAGTGAGGCAAAAAAGCAAGCTGTATGAATTTTATGTGGCCCGATGGTTATGGAAAACACACTCTCATGCTTTCATTGAACTTACTTGTTGAAACATTGTAACGGCACCCCGAGGGCGCGGTAAATTTCTGCTGTTTGCGGACTGTAGTGAAATCGATTTCTATGCAGATCTAGGGTCACGGAATCACAAACAGTTTAAGACACAAATCTTTTTCTGAATAATGTCGATGCAGTATTCAGTTTAGGAGAGAGCTTACTTTTGAAATGATGCGGTGGCTTGGGCTGATGAATCAGTCGTCTCCTGGCTTGGCATCCAATGGATTCCTTTATTTTTCCGGTTCCTGTCGCTCATTTTTGAAACGATCTTACAGGGTTTCTGGGAGTTGAATGAATGAATGAAAAAGCATTTGTAGAGCGCGTGGTTACCCGTGGGCATCCCAGCGTTACCTGTGGCGCCCCTTAAGCTTTGAGCAGATCAAGGGAAAAGAAAAGTTTTAAGTTGTTTTCTAAAGTTCAGATAATTAGGTTCAAGCCGTATGTGGTCCGGCAGGTGGTTCCAAAGCTTAGCCGTGTTATATGAAAACAGACGGCCTCCAGTTCGTGATCTCCTGATCCTCGAGACTACGATTAGGCCTTTTTTGTCAGATCTCAGTGCCCTACTTGGTCGGTAGGGCTGAATCATAGAATGGATCATTGACAAGCCCTTCCCAGTGAGTGCTTTATGTGCAATACACAACAACTTAAATTGAATTCTTTCTTGGATTGGTAGCCAGTGTAGAGTGGCAAGGGCAGGTTTCGCTGAGAGGCATCTAGGGATGTTCAATAGAAGGCGAGCTGCACAATTCTGTACAGTTTGCAGTCTTTTAGTTGAGACCTGAGGGGCTCCTAAATAGAGGGCATTGGCATAGTCGAGCCGTGATAGGATTAAAGCTTGAACTAGTAGCCGTCTAGCCGCAAAAGGAAGCAGGGGAAGGATCCCTCTGATCATTCTTAGGAGGCCATAGCAGCTAGCTGCGACTTTTCGAGCTTGTTCCTTAAAATTGAGATTACAGTCGAGCCAGACACCCAGGCTCTTGATCTGTTTTTTCGGAGCAGGAGGTAAGCCCAGACAGCTGGGCCACAGGGGGTCTATATTTGATGGGACCGAGTGACCCAGGAGCATAAGCTCAGTCTTTGCTCCATTAAGTTTTAAGCATGAGTTATCCATCCATCTGGATACCTTCTCAAGACATGAAGCCAGGCCAGGACCAGAATTGTCCTGCTGATTAAGGGAGACAACTAGCTGGGTGTCATCGGCATACGTGACCATCTGTACCCCAGCTGAACATACAATTCCTGCCAGGGAACTCATATAGATATTGAACATAGTTGGACTAAGGGAAGATCCCTGGGGGACTCCACATGTCAGGGGCATTTGCTTCGAGGTGAATTCCTCTTCGAAGACTGTGAAAACTCGATTTTTCCGGAAGGACTGTAGCCATTTCAATGCTATTCCGGTTACTCCTACCTCCCTAAGTCTTTGGATCATCAATTGGTGATTCACCATATCGAAGACTGCGCTGAGGTCTAATAAAATCAGGGCAGTGCAGCCTCCGTCATCGAGAATTTTCCTCGCTCCTTCTACCACGGCTAGGAGAGCGGTGTCCGTGCCCTGTTGGGATCTAAATCCTGTCTGCGTGGGATGGAGGTGATTATTATCTTCCAGGAGTCTTGAAAGGGCGGAATTCACATGTTTTTCTGCTAATTTACTGATTCCAGGTAGCAGAGAGATAGGTCGATAATTTGCCCACTCTTCGGGGTCCAGGTTCATTTTTTTTAGGAGTGCTTTAACCCTGGCTTGTTTCCATAAGGGGGGGCACAATTCCCGTACGGAGTGAGGGGTTTATCACTTCAAGTATGACTGGTGTTATGAGCTCAGTAATTTGATTTAAAATGGTGGGGGGAGCAGGGTCAGCAGGGGAACCCGATTTTAGCTGTCTCAGATAACCTTGAAGGGAAATTAGGTCCAAAGAGGGGAATTCTTCCAGCAAGGCTTGTGCTTTTGGGATTGTAATGTCTGTTGGTAGGACGGTTTGTAGGTCTGTGGTCCGAGGAAACGACTTATAGATATTTAAAATTTTGGCAGAAAAGAATTCTGCTATCTCATCGCACCATTGTTGAGGGTTGTCAGAGGTAGTGGGAGGGCTGGGGGGTGTGAGAAGAGATTTGGCAATTTTAAAAATTTCGTGGGGGGAGTTTGCCGCCGATGTAATTTTTTCTTGATAATAAAAGGCTTGAGCAGATTTTATTTCAACTTTGTAAAGTTTTAACGCCTCTTTGTATTTAATTTTACTTGTAGCGGAGAAATCCTTCCTCCAACTTCTTTCCTGTTTTTTACATATTTGTTTTAACACCCGGAGTTTGGGGGTGTACCAGGCGTTTTTTTTTGGCTCCTACTTTTTTTTGGGTCTCTTTCCTTGGAAGGACCGTGTTAAGTGAAGACTCGAGCCAGTTGTTGTAATTATCGTTTGCAGTAATGGGGTTTGAATGAGGAGTTGGAATGGTGTTCTTTAAATATGTCCCCCAAGATTCCAATGGAAGCTTAGACCATATGTGAGCCAGTTGCATGGTACTCGCAACTGGTGGAATGGATTCCTGCAGAGTCCAAGTAAATGAGAGTAAGTGGTGGTCCGTCCAAGGCAATGGAGTGGGTTCATCAACCAAAAAGTTCTGTATGGTTAAGAAAATAGGGTCCAACAGGTGACCTTTCACGTGGGTGGGACCACCCACTTTTTGGTTGAGTTGGAACGTTGCCAAGTCGTCAGTCAGTTCGGACGCAGAGGAGGATAGAATATCGTCAAAATGCATATTAAAATCTACCAGAATTGTGAAGTTGGCAGAGGTACTTGCAAAATTGTCTACAATATCAGGGAGGTCTTTACAAAATTGGCCAAGAGGGCCTGGAGGTCGATATATTCCGATCCCTGAAAAGGTACAAGTGGGTGATAAACTGATTGCGAAAGCAATATTTTCACAATCCGGAATAGGATTTGAGGTTACCCGGCATCTGAAATCATTTTTATAAATAATGGCGATGCCGCCTCCTCGGCCTGTATTACGATCAAGCCTTTGGATTCCATAGTTAGGGGGTAGGGCTTGAACAATGGTAGAATCAGTGTCCATATTCAGCCATGTTTCTGTTAAAAAAAGTACCTCGGGGTTCTTATCTTCTAAAAGAAGGTGGATTTCAGTAGCGTGCTTAGGGAGAGAGCGGCAATTCAGTAGAAGCATTGTAACTGTTTTTTTATCAGGTGTATTTGCGGGGGAGAGGAGGGTAGGGAGGAATTTAAAGTCACAGTGAGGACAATGGGTGGAGCTACTATCTGGCCACATTGCGTGTATACACTTACTTCCAACCTCACCTTTAAGTAGGTTGAGCAGCTTGCTGTCATAATAAAGACTGTCTCTAGCAAAACCAGCAGGGGTTCTGGCCCCTGGACCCGGTCGGGCACGGACGGGCTTGCCTTAGGCTCGCCCGCTGCGTGCGTCCGCTGCGCTGTTGCGTCATCAGCTGTTTATAAAGCCGATGTCAGCGTCTAAGCGTCTAAAAGCTAGAACGCTGACCTACCGAGATAGAATATAACCCCCCCGGAGCTTTAACACAGCTCGTGTGTGCAAAAAGCAAAACAAATGTTAAAAACAGTACATAAAATGGTCACTTTTTAAAAAGGCAAAAACACAGTTTAAAAAGGCTCAACACATTCACTGTAAGTTCCCTCTAAAGCAGCAAACTTCATTCAAGGCTGCCGCTACTCGTTGTGAGAATTCTGGATCTTGTAGTTGTTCGTAATATGCTTTTTGTTGAATTGCTTTCATCTTTTGGAGCGGAACTTCTTCCAGTTTGGAGTTGTCATAAGCCGAATTTCTTGTGTTTTTCGTGTTTGTGGATCGGTCGTGGGTCTGAACCCTGGAGATGAATTCTGTGTATTGAAGTTTGCCGAGCGTTTGTGCTGTGTTTCTTGTTCAGGAACTTATATTTTTTTGCGGTACTTATGCAGCTTAGATTTTTGTTAATTCAGTCATCTCATTCAGGCCCGTTTGGGCGCTGTTAAATTTTAAAATAAGGTAAGCCTCTTTTTGTAAAAGTCGAGTTTCAATGTTTCCTCCTCTTGGTAATTGTTTGAGTGCTGATTGTTTTTTTATTCGGGATCGGCGGTGCACGATTCTTTGTGTGTCCATCCATGACACAATTAAATGGACACACAAAGAATTTACTAATTGCAAAACAAAGAATGCCATCTATGCTATCTGTTTTCCTTGCCCCAAATTATATATTGGAAAAACAACACAACAAGTAAATCAATGAATCGTGCAACACCGATCCCGAATAAAAAAACAATCAGCACTCAAACAATTACCAAGAGGAGGAAACATTGAAACTCGGCTTTTACAAAAAGAGGCTTACCTTATTTTAAAATTTCACAGCGCCCAAATGAGCCTGAATGAGATGACTGAATTAACTAAAATCTAAGCTGCATAAGTACCGCAAAAAATATAAGTTCCTGAACAAGAAAAACAGCACAAACGTTCAGCAAACTTCAATACCCAGAATTCATCTCCAGGGTTCAGACCCACGACCGATCCACAAATGTTCCACAAACACGAAAAACACATGTATGTTGAAGTTTTTGATCAGTGTACCCATTTATGTTGAAGTTTGTGATCATTGTACTCATTGTCAAACTTTATTAACTGTATTGTCTTGTGATTATGTGCTTTTGATTTGTTACAACTATTTTGTGTATCGCTTTATGTTCAGGCAAAGAATTAATAGTATAAAATGTGTCTTTGAATGTTATAAGCCATGGCAAAGAAATAGCCAGGACCAAGAAAAATAGGTCTACATTGGTTCATATTCTGCTGAAATAAATAGCAGGAAAGATAATAAGGTGGTCAGAATCTTTTTCTTTCAAAAAACAAAAAAACAAAAAAAATCTTTCTAAAAGTGGCATTTTTATAATTGTGACCAAAAACCTGACTTTACCATTAAATAGGACTCTTCACCACAATTCCAAAGCGACCAAACATGACATACCTACCAGCTTCCAATTGGAAATGACAGCTTATTAAATGTAAAAAGGAATCCCCAATGTTATCCTACAGGAGGGGTAGGCCTCACAGTAGGGAAGAACACATTTAGAAGTTTTTCAATACCAGGACGTGTAAAGCTTAAAAGTACATGCCCAACCTTTTAATTGCATAGCACCCTGCCCTATGGGCTGCCTAGGACCTACCTTAGGGGTGACATATTTAATAACAGTGGAATTCAAGGCTTGGCAAGGGGGTTTAAATGCCAAGTCGACATGGCAGTTTAAAACTGCATTCAGAATGCAGTGGCAGACCTGGGACATGCTTTGAAGTGCTACTTAAGTGGGTGGCACAATAAGTGCCGCAGACCCCCTAGTAGCATTTAATTTACAGGCCCTGGGAATATGGTATACCGCTCTACAAGGGACTTACAAGTAGATTAAATATGCCAATTGGGTATAAGCCAATGTAACCATGTTTTAAGGGAGGAGCACAAGCACTTTAGCACTGAATTATCAGTGATAAAGTGCACAGAGTCCTGAGGCCAACAAAAATAAGTGCAGCAAAAATGGAGGAGGTGAGGCAAAAAAATTGGGGGAAGACCTCCCTGAGGCTAACAGGTCTAACATTCCTGCTTCTTTCTCTCCTTCCTTTCTTCACTGTATTTTCTCTCCTTCTCTCATTCTCTTCTTTCTTTCCCATTTCTTTTCATTTTTTCCTCTCCTTCTTTGTCTCCTTCTCTGCTTTCTTTTGATCTCTTTCCTCCTTTTTCTCTCTCAAGAGCAATTGGACAAAACTTGTCCTTAGGAACTCCAGAGTGTTAGACTTGGCATCTTTTGGCGTGTTTCCCCAGTCTTTTTGCTTTCTTGCCCTACCGGTTTTGACTCTGTTTTTACTGGTTTAGTGTCTCTGCGCACTTTCTCACTGCTGTTCAGTGTTAAAGTGCAAGTGCTGCTGTTGTAAATTGTTGTTATGGATTGGTGATTCCATGATTGGTCATTTGATTTACTAGTCAGTCCCTAGTACAGTGCACTGTGTGTGCCCAGGGCCGGTAAATCAAATGCTGCTAGTGGGCTTGCCCTTGACTATTATGTGACCACACAAGTGTGTAAAAAAATATACTATCCGGTTTATCCCCCTTAAAAACTTTGTTAAGGACTGTTAAAAACCACAAAAATTATGTTGGGAGCCTGAATAGTACACTGTTTGGTCGCTGCCCTGAGTAAGGTTGTTATTGATTTTTTTCTCTCAAAAATCCAGCACTAAAATTTCAACCTTCAGGGCTGCACTCATTTTTTCTGTTGTCTTTATTGTTTCCACTTTTGATTTCTGAAGTATAGAACTCGCGCTCATTGCATTTGTTATGTGGAATTTGTTGTCTATGTCATGTCTGTGTCATGTCCAACGATATAATTTGTGGTGTTAAAAACATTGTATTATGTGTCAAATCAAATTTTGTGGTCTGTTGAAAAATTTGTTTTATATGTTGTCTTTGTGAAAACCGATGGTAATTTTCTAAAATGAAAATTTTCATGAGAAATAATTTCTCAAACTGATTGAAAAGAAATAAAACTATGTTTTACGGTCACATCAAGTGTCATGTGTGATCAAATGAAATGAAGAATAACTGATATCAGTACTGGCATGTGTGTTGTTGTGTGCTTATAATATTGGCTTAGTGGCCAAAAGCCTCTTTGGTTGATTTGCTAGTGGGCTTGCAGCACTGGTTGTGCCACCCACACAAGCAGCCCTTCAAAGGTAACTCAGACCTGCCACTGCAGGGTCTGCACGCAGTTTGTAACTGCCATGTCGACTTGACAAGTGCACCCTACCCTTGCCAGGCCCAACCCTTCTCTTTTCCTACATATTAGTCACCCCTAAGGTAGGCCCAAGGTACCCCTGTGGGCAGGGTGCAGTGTATGTGAAAGGTAGGACATGCCCTGATGTATGTGGCATGTTCTGATAGTGAAATACTGCCAATTTAGTTTTTCACTATTGAAAGGCTATCTGGCCCATAGGAAAGCATGGGAGTTAATTTATAACATCTTATAAATATAACTTCCCATTGGGACCAGATAGGAAAATAAAGTATAGTATGCCTTAACTCAGAATCTAAAGATGCATCTTTTAGTAAAGGTGATCTTTACATTCTGTGTTTGAAAATACCACTTTTAGAAAGTAGGTATTCTCTTGCTTAGCCATCCTGTGTGCCTCTGCTAGGATTTGGATTGACTGTCTGACTTTGGAGTGACAGGGGCTGAGGATGTGCAGTGGCTCCAGAGAGTCTGATGGGTCAGGGCTGGGCTGAATAGACCTGGGCTGCATTTAGAGTAGTGGGAGGAGATTTCCTTGCACCTGAATGGGCCTGGTCTGCCTTTCACAATGCTGTCTCCACCCCCTGCCAGGAAGCTGGGCCAGAGAGGACAGAACTGGTTCGGACTAAGCGCAGACACTCTCTGCCTGAGAGGACAAAGGAATTTGGGGTATAAATAGGGCCCAGACCCCAGAACTTTTGAACTCTTTTGGAACCAAGAAGACTGCCAAGAAGAAGAGCTGGAGAAGCTGTGAGGACGGACTACCACTTTGCTGTGTGCTTTGCTGTGTTGGCCTGCAGTGGCTGCTTCTGTCTTGGGCAGTGAAAGGACTGGACTGAACTTTCTGCAATTTCTTTTTGTGAGTTTCTTCAAGGGCTTGAGGTAGAGCTTGCCCCCTGTTCAAGAAGTCTCAGGAACAGCAAAGACTTCAAGTTCTTCTGCCATCAGCACTGGGGACTGTGTGTTTTGTGCTGCAACAGAAGAAAAAGCAACCCGACGCCGTCTATGACGCCGCTGCTGACTCCATGTCCTGAAGGCACTGCAGAGGGCACCGCCGCACGCTGTACCACAACTCTACTCTCATCGACAACACCACCTGACGCCGCCACCGAGCTGCTGCTTGCACCGCGACCTATGGGCACCGCACTCCGCACCGCCTCACTTCACACCGTCGCCTTGGTATCCCCGACGACGCCGCTCCAGGCTGACATCGACACCGCTGCTTGCACCGTGGTTCGAAGGCACCACTCGTAAGTTACACGATGCACCATCCTCATCCTGCACCACAGCCTTGGCCTACCGACGCCAGCGCCATCGACTCCAGTTTGTCAGCCGACGACAGCGCTTCAGCAACGACGATACCGCTGCTTGCGCCGTGACCTGCCAGAACTGCGACGAGCACCGCATCACTTCGCACCGCAGCCCTGGTCTCACTGACCCTGCTGGACGACCGTCACAGAGCCACTGCCTGTACAGTGACCTGAGGGCACCGCACACCGCACTGCTGCACTTCGCACCGCAGCCCCAACGCCGGCGCTCCCAACTTCAACCGCGAGGAGTTCGATCTGCAACATGTGTGACTTCAAGGGCCCGACGACTCCTGCACCGACCTCCGGAACCGACGCCTGCGGACGCCGGCTCTTCGGGGCTCACCGAGAAGTCGCCGACGCCCTGCATTTCTAAAGGTACTGTTTTGCGGGTCTTCCTGACACCGTAGCTGGCCCGCGATGCCGCGGTCAGCCAGAACTGTTTGGATTTGTTATTCACGACGCCGTGATAGCCCCAGATGGAGCTATCGACTTCAAGGAACTGTATTTCAAGTCTATTTTGATTACTGAAGATTTCTGAGAACTGTATGGTGGATTTTTATCGTTTTGGTCTTGTTTTAAGTATATAAAAATATTGGATATGTTTCTAAACTGGTGTGGTGTCCTACTGTAGTGTCTTCACTGTATTACTGTTGGTTATGTGCAAATGCTTTACACACTGCCTCTAAGATAAGCATGACTGCTCATGCCAAGCTACCAAGGGGGTGAGCAGGGGTTATTTTAGGAGTGTAACTCCCTTATCCTGACTAGAAGGAAGGGTCCCTACTTGAACAAAGGTGCAAACCCTTGCCAACTAGAGACCCCCATTTCTAACACAGAGGTAAACTTCCTGCGATACAGCTCTTTTTGCTTGTTTACTGGGACAGAATTGGGTTACTTCAGTGGTGGTGCTTAAGGTATTTGGCCTTTTTCTACTCTTATTGAATCCCTATGTTAGGCAGTGGCTCGGGATAGTAGTCAAAAAACAGAGGTAGTTCTCTTTATGGGAAAGGTTTAAGAGTCCTGATTTATACCCAGATATTCATTGTTTGATATCCCAAAAAGAAGAAGGGCAGGGTTTACCTTAATTTCTCAGTGTAGTATGGCTCCTACCCCCACTGTTCAGGAAAGGAGTTTATCTTGGACCACTAACAAACTTATGAAAGTTGTTTGCTTGTGACTGTTTTAATTCTTACAACTCCCTTCCAACCAATCTGAAATCTTGGCAGTCGTTTGCAGAGTCCAATATGTCCCCTGTAGGGAAAATATGATTTCTCCTTAATGACGAAGATATTACTGTAGTATGAAGAATATATAAAGATACTTGGCATAAGTTGTCGAGCTCCAGCTTTGGCAAGTCTTGTTTCCATACTTTGTAGAGTGCACTTAAGCTAGCTTAATCTGTTTCACATAATCCATGATACCATTTTGATATTGCTCTCCTTTTATGTGCTGAATTCTGTAATTCCAATGTCCTTATTTGACTATTCCTACCTCTAGAGTACTCAGTAGATGTTTAAATAGCTCCTGAGTCCCTGGGGAGTCCCATATCAAACCTATGTTGCTATAATACTGTATTTTTAACAGACTCCTAATGTCAAACCACAACCACATTTGCGGCTGCTTGTAATTTTTTTAATGTTACTTTTGTAAAGCATTTTGGGGCTGGAAATGTATATATGAATTTATTTGTACATTTTTTTGCAGTATTTTTCTACTTTGTATTATCTGGGTATGCAAATAACTCTCTATGATATATCCTTGTATTTTGTAAACGAAATGCTGCCCAACAATATAATAGAAAAACTGGCAGGACTACCCCCCCCCACACTTATTAAAAGCTTCCTTGTGTTTTCCAAGAAAGCCTTACTCTGTCAAATATTGAGTATATTGTGAGAAGGATGAGCTATCTATCTCTTCTTCCGAAAGTGGGCTATTTAACTCCTTGGTTTTTTCGTCCCTCATCTCTGGAAAATACATTTGTTTTAGCCATTTTCTTATGTGTTAGGGTTTAAGGTGCTGTGCTCTTCTCGTATCATGCTTGAAAAAATTTAAGAATGCAGTTTCACTTTCTTCGGTTGTATATACACTGGTTCTGGAGTTGACTAGTTCCCTAATGCTGTTTTTATTATAGTCAGACCTGGCCTTCCAGGCTAAACCAGCTCTGCTCTTTTCTCCAAATGGAAAACGTTGAATGTTAGTTACCCCCTTTAATTCTGTGCATTTTCTTCCTCCCGTAATCTGAATGCAATTTTGAGTGTCTTCTAAGTATTTTGTTCCGGTGTCTTCAAGGCAGTGGTGCTGTTGTAAAACATTTTCAATACTTTTATTATTGGTTTAAAAATGTTCTTTGTTTCCATACATTTTCTTTTGACATTTTTATTAGACCTCTCAAATAAGCTTTGTGTGCATCCCAAACTATTCCTAAGGGGGGTGTACTTATTTAAGTTCAGTAATTTCCTTTGATCTAAATTTCATTTCCTCCGTCACCTCGTTCTCCAACTAGAATTTGCGATACATCGTTCATCTTGGGCACTTCAATATACTGGGAAAACTTAATTTTAAACTCACCACAGCATGAGCTGGTACATGTTTGACTTCTACTACTTATTCCATAGGTACGCTATCTATCAAAAAGAAATCTAATGTAGAATAATGTTAATATTTTTTTGTGAGTGGTATGTGTACCCTCTTTGTGAACCCACAGCTTCTCTCAAGACAACAAAAAGCCTTAAATTTTGTATAATGCTCAGTAGCTATCTTTGTATTTTGGGATATTTATGATAGGACGAGTTGTTGACCTATGTAGCTTATTATTTAGTAGAGTGATAAAATCTCCTTATTATTTATTGGTTCTATGAATTCAAAGAGAGTTATGAATACATTGTCTGAGGTTGAAAATCATCAGTGATAGGTAAATATTATCTATGAAAAACAAATTCTCTTTGATCGAATTTGACTTTAGCTAACGACCTCCAACCAGAGTCATCCATCCTATACTGTAAGATTTCTACTTCAGAACTTTGTCTAATCAAAAGAAAGAAAAGCTGAACTACATCTGGCAGTTATGAAGTATCTGAAGGTTTGTGCTCCAACAGGCCATCCTCAATGTAAAGAGTAATGTGCATGGCCAACATATGTGCCAACATCTGGTTATATGTAATGGAATAATATAGGCACCTGTATACATTTCATGTTGGAGAGCTTGCCATTATCTCCCTGGATTGGAGCATAGCATGCTCAGATTTTTTGATCTAAGATTATTTCAGTGTTAAAATACATTTACTATTTGATAGATAAATATACAAACCGATGAAAGCAGCAAGAGTCCTATGTATACACAGTGTAGGTGTGGAAGAGGGAGATCCAATTTACGCCATTAATAATGTAGCCCAAAATAGTGATATGAAACAAAAGGATCCACCTCAGAAGAGGTTTTTTAAGGGAAATGCGTTTCCAATCTTGGTAGGATACACACAGTGTTTGCTTAGATACCCCTCACACACCAAAAGGGCCCTTGGTGTCATGCTTCATCACAGGGGTCTTCCCGCCCTGCTGCGGGACGGGGCGTGGTACGACCAGCGACTACGCGGGAGCACTGATATTTGTAGTGCTATGTGTGGTGTAGAGGTAGTGAGAGGAAGGGTCAAGGGTGGATGCGGGAAGTGAATTAAAAAGGACCTGGCCTCATGGACTTAAGAAATTTTAATAGGTCAAAGAGGCTGGTGCTGTTAAAAAGGTGGTTCGGAGATGTCCTGCGTGTAATGTGCGGATACTCCTGATCAAGTCAACATGTTTCGAAGCATCAAGGCTTCTTCATCAGGACTAGAAATGATCCCTTCAGTACTCACTATGTTGCTATCAATTAGTGTTGGAATAATGTGCTATATACAAAAAAGTGACAAAAATGCACAATATCATGCACTCTATACAGTACCCAATCAATAATGCTAAAATGTGAGCCCACTCAGTATTTCTGAAATGTAAGCCTGGAAAAGAGAGAGCACAGTTAGTTTTTTACAGGTGCGCCTCCAATGCGCAAACACATTTAGCCTGTGAATACAAAGCGTTAAAATGTGACTGTGGTGTCCTTAGCCTTAGTTTGTAACTTTAAACCAAGTGCCATGACCTGTTGGGATAAAAGGGACAAAAACAAGACACACAAACAAAAAAACAGAAAACACACTCTCTATGTTTGGGATTCAGAGTCACTGTAAATAAAGGTTAAGAGTACGTTAAAACAACGATCCATGGTAGATACATACTAGAGTAAGCAGGAGATAATGCTCCCTGAGCCTTTTTAATGGGTGGGAAGGGTGTTGCCACTGTATTCTATTCGAAAAGGAAGAAAATGCGGGAAAAAACGTTTTCCACAAAGGATTTGGTAGAGAAAACACAAGACTGGTGTTTCCATGAATTCTTTAGAAAGACTCATAAGTTAATGGTTCCCTACACGGCTATGCCGTACTCACATCATGGTCAACAACTCCTCGCTTCCGATAACGCCATCCCGCTGCTCCGTGGTGTGAGTGAGACCGCGGGGGAGGCTCTATTTATGTGGAAGTTAATTAGTCCACAAATGGGTGCACCTGTGCCGAAGTTTTTTTACAAACCGGAAATCGATGCCGGTGGCTGCGATGTCTTGCTGACTAGAGCGGTAGTGTGCAATGTGGTTCTATAAGCGGAAGTGACTCTAACGCTAGTGCGCTAACCCGTTCCTGCTCTTGTGCAACTGGAAGTGGTTCTTATCCTGAAAGAATGCCGAACGTCATGTATGTACATAGTGAAACGTACTTCACGGTCTCATATGACCGAAGAGTTTAAAGGTTGCGAGTCTGAATACTCGTTCATTCAAAAAAGGGGGTGGCAGACTAGAGCAGTCATGTGAAATGCACTCTACAGACGGACGCGATCCCAACGCTAGAGCGGTAACCCGTATTTACTCATGTGCAAACGGAAGTGGTTCCTGTTCTATAGGAATGCTGATCGTCTTCTATGTACAAAGAAAAACATACCCAAGGCTTAACACCAGATTGCACAGTGATCGTGGGTTAGAAGGGATTCCATGATTAGATGCCCACAGAGAGATATACGGTGGTTGAACCACGAAATGATTCTCTCAAGGAGATATACAGAGAATACAGATGTTGGAAGTGGTGGTGGGGTGACCTCCATGGCGGTTCACTGTGACAGTGATTTACTAAAGCCAGACATGGAATGACCGCATGATATGTTGATTAATCTATATCAGTGTCCTATGAAGATCTGTGGTCTAGGTCAGTTGAGCCCAGGGAATATCATCGTTTAGACCAGTTAGATGAGTGCCCAGACGGAACACCCAACGTTGTTCCTTCTCCAGCAGGCCACTCTCGTTGTGGAGTTGCTCAATCACAGTCCATTTCAAATCATCCACGTTGTGCGACATAGTGAGGTAGTGACTTGCCAACTTCGTGGTGCTTTTTTTGCAGCGAACATTGCTCTTGTGCTCGCCGATGCGGATCCTTATTGGCCTTGATGTCATGCCGATGTATTCTTGTCTGCACGGACAGGTGATCATATATATCACGTTTCTGCTGTTGCAGTTTGTGAAACCTCTTTGTTCCCAGACTGAGCCATTCGTAAAAGTTATGTTTTTGCTTTTCTTAGTGAGATTACACGTGCTACAGTTACCACAAGGGTAATGACCCTGTACTGGTGGGAGGGTAGTGGTGGCCAGACTCCTCTCAAGTATAACCCTTGGTCTGGTATGGACCAAGATGTCCTTCAGGTTCCTGCCTCTTTTATGGGAGAACATAGGTTTAGGAAAGTTGAGACTCCCACAATTGAGAATTCTCCAGTGCTTATTCACTATTTTGGACACTTCATTTGAGTGAGTGTTGAAAGTGGTAACGCATATAGGCCTGTTTTCCTGTTCTTTGGGAACGCGGTTTTCTAACGGAGCTTCTCTGTTGTTGTTTCTGGCCCGTTTGAAACCTTTCTTTACAATCCGTTCTGGATAGTTGCGCTTCAGTAGTTTGTTTTCCAAGTCGGAGACTTGTTTTCTGAAATCCGTGAGCTCGGAACAGTTCCTCCGGAGGCGGAGGAACTGTCCGTAGGGGAGGTTGTCCCGAAGATGCCTGGGGTGGAAACTGTTATATAGTAATAGGCAATTTTTTGCCGTTGGTTTGAAATGTGTGGTAGTTTTGAGCTTACCCCGGTCAGAATAGATGTTCAGGTCAAGGAACACCAGATTTGTGTTGTAAAATATATGAGTGAACTTCAAAAATGTGTTTTGTTGGTTAAGCCATACCATGAAAGCTCCAATGGATTCAGCGTCACCTCTCCATATCACAAGTATATCGTCAATGTACCGTTTCCAGACAATGATATTGTCTTTGAACGGGTTGTGGTGGTGTAGTATCTTGTTTGTTTCTAGATGGTGTACATAGAGACCAGCCAGACTGGGGGCAAAAGTGCTCCCCATGCTGGTCCCGTGTTTTTGTAGGTAGTGTACCCCCTCGTACAGAAAGAAGTTACTTTTCAGGGCCAGGGAAATACATTCCATCACCACGTTACGAGGTGTATGGTAATCCCATGTTGTGGTGAATAGTACTTCCTCTATGATGTCCAGTGTTTCGTCGTGGGGTAAGCTCGTATACAGGCCTTCGACATCAAGTCCCAGAAGGAGGTGTTGTTCTGGGTCAAAATGGAGGTCCTCGATAAGTTGTAGCACGGCCTTGGTATCTTTTAGATAGGTGTGTGTTTTTTTAACTAAAGGCCGTAGGAATGCGTCAGCAAACTTGGAAAGGGGTTCTAGTATAGAACCAATCCCGGATACAATTGGACGGCCGGGGGGGTAATCCACATTCTTGTGGATTTTCGGGATGGTGTAGAAATAAGGTGTCTTAGGGGATTTTTGTATGAGGAAATCTGCCTCCTTCCTCGACACCCAGTCGTGAGCTGTGGCTTCCTCCACCATCACCATGATCCGTACCCGGGTCTCTTCTGTTGGGTCATCGCGGAGGATTTCGTAGTTTCTGCGGTCTTCCAGGAGTTTCCTACATTCGGTGTCGTAATTGTGTTTTGTTTGAATAACAATGGCACCTCCTTTATCCGCAGGTTTTATGACCAGGTCAGTGTTGTCAGCCAATTGTTGTAATGCTTCTTTTTCCAATCGTGTGGTGTTCTGGAATGTTCTTTTACCCTCATTCGGTAGGTTTGTTAATTCCTCCATTACTGCTTTTTCAAAAGCAAGTAACTCGACTGGTAGTGTGGAGTCCAAGGGGGTGAAAGTGGATTTGTGTCGCAATCCAGTGTCAGGTGTCTGCTCCTCTGTTATCTCTGTTTCATTTTTGTTCGCAAAGAAAGCTCGTACTTTTAGCTTGCGCATGAACTCCTTCATTTCTAGGCATAGTTTGAACTTGTCCATCTTGTTTGTGGGGACAAAGCCCAGGCCCTTTTCCAGGACATGTTTCTGGGGCTCCGTAAGCATGTACTCTGTTAAGTTGACCACTAGTTGCCCTTCCTGCTGGTTGATGGTTGATTTGCTGTTGCTGTCATACTCCTTGTTGATACGCTCGCCACGTCGCCTGGCTCGTGACTCCAATGGACCTGGTTGCCTCTCCGGTTCCTTCCTCTCGGTGGTCCAGAGCGTGATCCTAAAAAAGGAGGTGGTCCATAGTAGTTAAATTCTTGTGGTGGTGGGTTCCATTGTTGGAATGGTCCTCCCATCGGTGGCGGGCCGTAAGGGTAGTGCGTATAGCCAGGTGGTCCTTGGTAATGGTCCCAGCCCCTTCCTCTTGGTCTGTAGGGTCTCTGGTACTGTGCTCCTCCTCTCTAGCGTTAGAGTCACTTCCGCTTATAGAACCACATTGCACACTACCGCTCTAGTCAGCAAGACATCGCAGCCACCGGCATCGATTTCCGGTTTGTAAAAAAACTTCGGCACAGGTGCACCCATTTGTGGACTAATTAACTGCCACATAAATAGAGCCTCCCCCGCGGTCTCACTCACAGCACGGAGCCGCGGGATGGCGTTATCGGAAGCGAGGAGTTGTTGACCATGATGTGAGTACGGCATAGCCGTGTAGGGAACCATTAACTTATGAGTCTTTCTAAAGAATTCATGGAAACACCAGTCTTGTGTTTTCTCTACCAAATCCTTTGTGGAAAACGTTTTTTCCCGCATTTTCTTCCTTTTCGAATAGAATACAGTGGCAACACCCTTCCCACCCGTTAAAAAGGCTCAGGGAGCATTATCTCCTGCTTACTCTAGTACAGAGGTCTTCAATCTGTGGGGCGCGACCCCCAGGGGGGCCCCGGAGTCCTGGGAAGGGGGTCGCGCATTTCCAGGCCTAATTCTGCCAGGAATACAAAACGTGCTCTTCCTTTTGGACAAAGTCAAATGCGATCCTTAAAATGCTTCAGCTGAAGTTAATTGAGTGTCGTGCTGTAAAAGGAAGAGGCCCAGCAGACAGGTAAAACAATCCTTCAAATCAGCCTTCATGCCAGGGTGCCTGCTTGCCTGAATGAAATTAAAATGTGTGCTAGGAGTTAATCTGCAAATGTAAAGGATGCTTGGGAGTGGTTCTGGCTTTAATTGCTGGAATCACTTCAAGCATTGTGATGGCAAAGATGTGTGTTTTTGTGTGGTGATTAGCAACTGGGCTGTGAAGTGTGTGCTTTTAATGATAACTGTATTTACACAGCGCTTAGTCCCCCTTAGTAGGTGTTGAAGGGACAGTTATGCAAAAAAATGCATTACTTATGGTCTGACATTACACAAATCTACATTTTGGAAGCTCCATTTTATCCTAAAACTCTTTGCACATTTTGTAGCAGTCTATCTTATAATGTGTGTAATGCAAGTATAAAATAATGACTTGCACATTCACAGTGCTTTCTGTCACAGGCTGTGACCTCATAGCACTAAAAATACACAAGTCACTATTTTCCACTGCACCAACCAAATTTAATTCTGTGGCTCTCTCGTTACACAGAGACCTATGCAGTGCATTAAATAATAGAGGTTTTATAATGTACTATATAGTAACAACTTTTAAAATTTATTTTTCATTTGAGCTACCCATTATTTTATATGTAGCTACCTGATGGTGAAAGACCTAAAAAAAGAACAAAATATTTTGGGGCTGATTTATGAGAGGCTTGCGCTGCTGCGTGGCCTCATAGATATGGAGTAAGACAAAATAGTGCATGTCGCTGCGTTTCCTTACTCTATGTCAAGTAGGCGTTTCATAGGCGTTGCAGTGGGTGACAACGCCCATGGATTTTGACGCTGCCCCAGATTTACAAAACCATGTAAAACTGGGGCAGTGCCAAAACCTCACGCTTCCCCACACCAGGTGTAACTCTCCTTGTTTTTTTCCTCTTTCCATGTGTGCTGCATTCTGCAGCACACATGGAACGAGGAAAACCCCTCTCAGGATTGTTTTTATGCAGGAAGGTGCCCCTTCCTGCACAAAAACCATCCTGCCTATGATGGCGCTAGGCAGCAATTTGTGTGCCAACATAGGGGGAAAAGGACAAGAATGCACCATATTTCATAAATAAGGTGCATTCCTGCCCTTTCACATTGGCGTAGTGCAGCGCCACAATAAGACTTGCGAAGCTGCCCTACGCCAATGCCTCGTAAATGAGGCCCTTTGTTTTTAGCCACACCTTTGATCACGCCCCCAATCACTGACCTTTGGTTTGCTAAACACGGTTTCATTTATTTCCCCAATGTATAAATTATTTGCTGTGGGAATTGGGGGCGTTTATGGTTGTCGATAGTTCGCAATGATGAAGAGGTGAAGGTCTAGAAATTTTTGTCAGGAAGGGGTCCTTACGCCTAAAAGATTTTGACAGGGGGGTCTCGGCATCAAAAAGTTTGAAGACCTCTGCTCTAGTATGTATCTACCATGGATCGTTGTTTTAACGTACCCTTAACCTTTATTTACAGTGACTCTGAATCCCAAACATAGAGAGTGTGTTTTCTGTTTTCTGTTTTTTGTTTGTGTGTCTTGTTTTTGTCTCTTTTATCCCAACAGGTCACGGCACTTGGTTTAAAGTTACAAACTAAGGCTAAGGATACCACAGTCACATTTTAACGCTTTGTATTCACAGGCTAAATGTGTTTGCGCATTGGGAGGCGCACCTGTAAAAAACTAACTGTGCTCTCTCTTTTCCAGGCTTACATTTCAGAAATACTGAGTGGGCTCACATTTTAGCATTATTGATTGGGTACTGTATAGAGTGCATGATATTGTGCATTTTTGTCACTTTTTTGTATATAGCACATTATTCCAACACTAATTGATAGCAACATAGTGAGTACTGAAGGGATCATTTCTAGTCCTGATGAAGAAGCCTTGATGCTTCGAAACATGTTGACTTGATCAGGAGTATCCGCACATTACACGCATGACATCTCCGAACCACCTTTTTAACAGCACCAGCCTCTTTGACATATTAAAATATCTTAAGTCCATGAGGCCAGGTCCTTTTTAATTCACTTCCCGCATCCACCCTTGACCCTTCCTCTCACTACCTCTAAACCACACATAGCACTACAAATATCAGTGCTCCCGTGTAGTCGCTGGTCGTAGCACGCCCCGTCCCGCAGCGGGGCGGGAAGACCCCTATGATGAAGCATGACACCAAGGGCCCTTTTGGTGTGTGAGGGGTATCTAAGCAAACACTGTGTGTATCCTACCAAGATTGGAAATGCATTTCCCTTAAAAAACCTCTTCTGAGGTGGATCCTTTTGTTTCATATGATTATCTGAGGAGGACGTATCCACCTCTAGCGCCCACGAGGAGCACCTCTTCACTCCCTAATCTTGTTTTTTGTAGCCCAAAATAGTGAGCCTGGTGACTCTCCCTCAGTATGTCTATTATCTGCAAACCTTTTAAAAAATGCAATTGATTTGTTTCCCATTTTCATCTAGTGCTGCTAAGAAGGACCTTCCTGCTGCTTATGGTATCACATTGCTTTGAGCTCATTATGGCCTTGGTGTTATCGAGACTGAATTATTGATACTTTGTAGTCAACCTCTAAGAAAGAAACTACAACATTACAGAGCCTGCAAAATAAAGCAGCAAGACGTTGCATCAACTTCAAGAAATTAAATAATATCTCAGTGGCATCCCCCACATACAAAAGGTAGTGGGGCTGGGAGGGGAGGGTGCACGGCAGGGGGAGCACGGGGGGGGAAGAATAAAAAATAAACAAAACGTACCTTAAGTTGACGGCCGCGTCCCACCGGGTGCTTCTTCTTCCACGTCCCAGCAGGCAGTGGGGCTGCATCAGACTCCCTGTCCAAACCCCCGCGCTGCAGAGCAGCGTGGGTATTGGCCTGAGCAGGCTAGAAAGACGCCCTGCTCAAACCAGGGAATCTGTGGGGTTTCTCCAGCCGGCTGCTCAAGGCAGCTGGGCTGGAGTAACCTAAGTGCGCATGTGTATTTTGGTCAGCCGGAGACGGCTGGCCAAACACACATGTGCACTTAGAGAGTGCACATAGCACTCCTCCTACCCCCTCCCATGCCCCATCCCCTCCCCTCCCTGCACACGCTGGCTGAGCCAGGTGCTTAAAAATAAAATGATAATCAAATATCGTTTTATTTTTTAGCTGCTGGCTCTGCCAGTGGGGCAATGCTCCTACGCCATTGCGGAGGAGCCGCCCCTGTAATATCCCCTAGCCCTAAAATACATTCACTGGCTTTCAGTAGAACAGAGAATAAGATAAAAACATTTGTTACCGTACTACTGAATGTGGACCACCAAAATATTGTGATATATGTTAGACCTGACATCCTTGGTATGGTATTCCCCCAAACCTTTTGAACTCACTCTTCCTGTTTTGCTGAATTTGATTTATGTTGTTATTAGGACTCTGTACACTTTACCACTGTTACCCACTGCTAAAGTGCTTGTGCTCTCTCCTTCAAGCATGGTAAAATTATCTTACATCTAATTGGCACATTTAATTTACTTGTAAGTCTTTAGTAAATGGTACTACATGTACCCAGGGCCTGCAGCACTCAGTTTGCCACCGACTAAAGTAGTCTTTTAAAACATGTCTCAGGTCTGCCACTGCAGCATTTAGTGCAGTTTTAAACTGCCATTTTGACTTTGGAAAATAAACCTTTTTCCAGGCCTAAACCTTCATTTTTAATACATATAAGATACTCCTATGGTAGGCCCTAAAGGCTCATAGGACAAGGTGCATTATATGTAAAAAGTAGGACATGTATCTCTCCCATTGCCTAACACTTAATTAGTGATAATTTTAGATTGGGAACAGGTAAAAAAAGTACTGTTTACAATCAAATGAATTGAAATTTTGAAATTTCAAATCCTCTTTAACGGTAAAGTTGGATTTCGAGCCACAATTCTGAAAATGCCAGTTTTAGACAGTTGGCATTTTATTGTCCTAACCATGTGTAGCTTGTGCTCGTGTCCTTGGTCACAATGGCACTGCGTTGGAGTGTGTGTATTGCTTCCAGTCAGTAACACAAAGGGGGCTTAGGTGCGGACAGAATGGGGCATCTTGGCAGGATGACTGGGAGGGGCTGTACTCAGCACCACTTACATTTGAAAGGGCTTTGCCTCATGCACACACAAAGTAATCTGACACCAGGTCTTCCCGGTCTTTTGTCACCCTAGAATGTTTGAAGACTTGACAGGGAAAGGGGAAGAACTTTCCAAAACAGATGTGGGGTAGTATAGAGAATCTCCCCACACAAAGGCTGGCGCCAGGTATAAATATTGGACCTCCAGAGCTACTCATCATAGCACTTCTGGACCTGTGGACATTACAGAATAAGCAGTGCCCTGCTGCAGAACACTGCTTTGCTGTTTTAGAAGGAAGACCGAACCTGCTTACCTTCATCCCACGCTAACCTGTGTGACTCCAAGGGCCTACAGGGAGCTCCAGGGACATAACAAGCTTTAGAGGCCTCCCTGAAACTGCCCAGTTGATCTGCTGCACTTGACCCACCTGGACCTGCAACTGGCCTCTGCTGGCCTCTGCTGGATTGATTTCCTGCTCCCCAAGAGGTGCCACCTAGGTCCTTGTCCCTTGGCTGGCATCAGTCAAAGCTCCTTCAAAGGAGAAGAGGTGAAGTCCTGAAGTTTGGCTCTCCGTGACTGTAAATGGGCCCCTTTGCACCAAGCCTTTGCCACCCGCAATGACTGCCAATGTGAAGCTCCAGTGAGACCTGCTCTTTACGCTACAGTAACCACCAGCAATGACCAGCAACTTGACATCTACACTTCCCTCTACAGTAACAACATCCAGCGGTGACCGCCAACGCGAAGCTTCAGCAACGACTGTCCTCGATGCCAGAATGGCTGTTTGCGCTACAACGACAACAGTCCGCAACGCCTCCTCTTTGCGCTACAGTGACGACCATTCGCAAAGCTCTCTCTGCTCCTTGTGGCCTCCTCCACCATGAACGTAACTCTTTGTGCCAGAATTTGAGCTGGTGCTCCATCATGGTCGGCCTGAACTTGTGACTTTCCCCAGTTTAGTACGACCAGATGACCACGAGTGGCGCTTTGTGCTTTTAAGCGCTGTTTTCACAAAAAACTTTAAGATTGCATATCTCCAGTTCAATTGATTGGATTTCTGGTTCTGGTATCATTTTATTTATTTTGGGCATATACACGCTTGAAGTAAGTACTAATTTCTCCTGGTTTAGCCTTTAAAAGGCCTTCTACTGTAGAGGCTTTTCTTCCCTCCCTCCCTTTCCCTTTAGAATTACTGGTTATAGTAATAATAGAGTTCTTCAGGGTAGCTCATAGAGTAATTCTCATGCCATATACTTGAATTTTGGTCTGGATCTTATATTCTTTTTCTATCAACTATCTCTCTTGTTTAGTTTTAGTACTATTTTTAGGAGTTCACTATATCTAGGTTTTTCACCTTTGGCTGTACTAAGCCTTCTATTCTCTTTTCTTTATTGTCTAGTTTTAGTTGTATTGATCTAGTGGCCATTAGTCCTAAAGAAAAATAATTAAAAAAGTATTTCAAAATGTATTATATTACATCATGTATTAATCACTTTTCTAAATGTATATACATACTTGTATTTGCATTGCAAATGTATTTACGTGGATTGACCGTCTTTTGATTGCATCTTTTGCATTGTACTATATATAATAATGAGAGGTATTGTCAGATTCTAGGTTTTGAGCATGTTTGTATATAGTTGTATATAAAATTAGTATTTTGTACATAAATTTTGTAACTGTTTTATGTTTTTCACAGTTTTGTTCGTAATAGACGGTTTCCTGACGAAGGCAGAAGTGCCGAAACGCGCGTAGTTGTCATCTACCGCTAGCCTTCATCTAACCTATACAAGTTTTTTTAAGAATGATATAATTGACCGCATGATTTGGACCGACTTTTTTCTTTTCTTGTATTTATTATGTGTTTATATTTTCTCTGTATATATGTATATCTACACTATTGATCAAAAATGAAAAATGATTTCAAGAAAAAGAGATTAAATAACTAAATAAAATATATTTTATAAACAGAAATAAGAATTTGGTCTTAGTTCATAGTCGGTTCTTTGTGTGGTTATATCTGTTTATATGATACCTAGAATGTTTTTACTCCATATTTAAATGAAAGCTTGCTACTATTCCTTTACCTAAGAATCATTTTATTTATTAAAATGTACTCTAGCTTTATAAATTGGTTTAGAATTTTTCATGTGTTGTGTTTTCACTTTAATACTGTTTGTGTGCTGCATAAATACTTTACACATTGCCTCTAAGTTAGCCTGACTGCTTTTGTGCCAACCTACCAGAGAGTTAAGCATAGGTTAATTTAGTGACTTTTGTCACTCTTCCTAAAAAGGACTGTGGTTGTTGCCTGAGTGGGGATTCCACCCCCTCAACACAATTTCTTACATTACAAAATATTGGTTCAACAATATCGAGAACCACAATATCAGCTTTAAATTAAGTCTATGGAAATGACAAAAATATCAAATACAGTGAAATTGATTATGACTTGAATATCAATATTAACAAAATATCGAAAGATAAAATATAGAAACACATAATATCAAAACTAGGCCTTGGTGTAATTTTAATTTTGCTGGAGTATTTAGAGCAATTCGGTAATTTTGCATTACATAAGTTTCGCGTAATACAGAGATTTTTAATAAATATATTTGTATTCTAAGTTTTCATTATATCAACAAGAGGAGAATATTACAGTACAAATAGACTCAAAAACACTTCTCATTTCAATGATGCTCCAATTCAGTATACCAATTAGAGAATTCTGTGACATCATATATCTTGATCAAGATAAAAACAAGCATTGGCATAGCCAATAGGTCTCGCCTTTGGGACCTTATAAGTGTTTAGTTATCCAGCACAATATCCTTGGTGCAACAACATCAAGTGTTGCATGGCTAAACACTTATAAGGTCCCAAAGGCGAGACCTATTGGCTATGCCAATGCTTGTTTTTTTAGCTAACATCAGCTCTAACATGCATTGGCAAAGCCAATGTCTGGCATTGGCTGTTGACATTTTGTATTTGCCAATGCTTAGTTTCTTTCTGAATGCTTTTTGTATGATGACACACATTGCATTACAACATACATTGTCTAAAAGCCAAAATGTATATATTTTAATATAAAAGCACACGTTGCCCCATGCTGTAGTGGACTTAAACCAAATGTGAATGACACTCTAGCAGACCAATCGATGAAGTGGGCTGACTGGCGGCCCATCTAAGTAAGTGTGTGTGTTTATTGTATATATTTTGAACTAAAAAAGAAGGCTTTGGCTAATGCCAGACCTAAAAAAACACGAGGAGTGCACGGTGCAGGGTATCAGAGGGGAGGGAACCTTGCCAAAGGAGGGCGCTATAAGTCTGGAATAAATGAAAGGTGGGAAGCCAGGCTTGGATAAAGGACAGAGAGCAACGTTTGTGGCAAAGGCCAGGTGAGATGTCAGGCAAGGACACATTAGAGGGTGCAGGCGTACGCCTGGCGCTAAGGACTTGAGAAAGGACATCTGGGGACATAGGGCAAGAGAGAGGTCAGCCTGGGACAGCGGGTCAGGAAATAGGATTGGCTGGAACAATGGACAGTGTGTCATGGGGTGAGCTTGTCGGGAAAGAGGCCACTCTGGGACAATGGGAAGAGGAGTGCCACGGTTAGAAGACACGTAGAGAGAGCAGGCGGGGACAGATGAGAGAGTCGAGAGGTCAGCTTGAGGCAAAAGAGAGCGGGGTCAAAGATCAGTCTCGGACAATGAACAGGAGAGAGATCCACGTGGGATATACACTTAGAGGCATGGATGCTGGGATCAAGAAGAGGGGAAAGGAATGTTAGACTAGGAGGGGAGAGAAGGGCACCTCTGGGATGAACAAGAGAGAGAGGAGAGAGGCAAGAATAGTTCTCGGGACAGGGGGCATCTTAGGGTTAAAAGGGAGGGAAACAGTATAGAATAAAGGAGGCTCGTATAGAGATGAGATGACGAAGCCAGAGTTGGGGGTGTGAAGGGGGGGCGGGGTGATTATGGAAAAGATCGAGCTTGATTGACGGGTGCTACCGCATCTGCAAGCTCGTGCCCTGTGACTGCAGCCGAGTTTTGGTCTGACGGTACTGTTTATTTGCCATCAGCAGAGTGTAGTATCGTCCTGTATGTAGTTTGTTTGTTTCAGAAAATGCATGGAACAGCCTCTTTTCCCTGGGGCTTTGGATATTGCGCTCACAGATAATAGTCTCCAGCCCGACCACAGGGAGAGATGCTGTGGAGAGGACGCGGCTGACGGACCCGTTCATTAATTCGGACGTTCTTGGACTTATGTCAGGATACAGAACCACCAGCACCCCCGTATCTACTTCTGCCCTACCCCATCCATTCCTCACTCTCCTTCCGAAGCCTGCTCCTCGCTTTCAGCGCTAAATCAGGTCGAATGCTGCAACGTACTTTCAAAAAGTTTCATGTTTCCCCAAAACCAGTGTGCTGAGAACTCATAATGCTGATCAGTGGTGCCCGCCCTGCCCCCTCAGCGCTCTCAGTTTACATGCATGCACCATCGCTGGTGCAGAGCGCTCGCGCCCGAGGTCCACGTAGGAGGCGCTCATCTAGTCCCGGTTTTAGCTCTGCATTCTGGACTCGTGGTCCCGATATTATAGAGAATAAAAGCTGTAGTCGGTGATGAAACGAAGCGCTCCCAGAATAAAACATGTCCTGAAATATACGATAAAACTGTCTGTTTACCACCGCAGGCCAGGGCTCGAGGGGCTTCGCTTCACGGGGCCCCCGCCCTCTGGCCCTCCCCTTGCTGGTGGTGCTGGGGGTGGGGGCAGCGGGAGTCATTAATTGCATTTGAATGAAGCCTAAAAATGGCTCTAACGGGAAGAGACTGTCCTGTTTAATAGACAGGTGGAGAAATGTCGGTCTCTGTGAGAGGAGAAGAGACGGAGCGGAGGGTTTGTACAGACCTGGAAGAGATGGGTGGAGAGAGAGAGAAAAGCGAGGGAGGAGGAGGAAGAGACAAACAGACACAGCACATTTGTTAACGACACAGAGAAGAAGAAACTTCAACGGGGCTGGCTGAGCTGTGTAAAGTCACCGAACTTGAAGAAGATGGGCTTCTTTAAAAGGGAAAGGATTTACCTCACTTTAAGTTATGATATTTAATTTGTAAGGGGAATTAAGTGCTTACTTTGTTTGACTTGTGTGTTAAAACATTGAAGCACGAGGAAGCCCCAACAAGTAGAAAAAAAATCTCTCGGCGTAGCCCGCGGGTTAACTGACGCTCGGTAAACAAGTGGGAGGGGTGGGGGGAGTGCGGCCGAGAGCACACACAGCGTTTCCCTTGCGGGAGCGAGCAGGGGCACCATCTGTTTGAAAGTTAATTACAAACAGATGTTGCCAAAGCTCGCTCCCGCAAGGGAATCGCCAAACGTGCACGCGTTGCCATTGAAAGCAATGCAAAGCGTGCACGTTTTTGACAGAAAAAGCGAATCGATTCCTAAAGGTCTCCTCCTATGCAGCGCATGCGCGCTGCGTAGGCGAGACCTAAAAAAGGAAGATTAGTTTGGAGAATAAAGTGCAAAATAGTCTTTCAAGTATCAAGCAGTGCAAAACTCGTACATATTCCATTCCACCATTACATTCCTGCTGTCCATTAATACAGCAGCATGTTATCATATGAAAACATTCCTTATTACATAAAAACTGTTCACAATTTAAAAAGAGGGAGGCGCCTCAGACAGTAAAGTGAAATTAGCATTTCAAGTAGCGACAAAGTGAGAAATCCATACAAATTCAATTTGAACCTCTTTGACGGGGACCATGTAAGATTTTCGCATTCATTCAACATGTTCAAATAAGCGTGTTCCAACCCACTTCTGGAGTGGAGCCTAGGTTTGTTTTCCCCCTTTTTCTAGCTTTCCTGCCTTTTCAGATACTGATATACAGATTGCTTTCCAAATTGTGTATTGAGAGTAATCATGCTACCCATTGGTGAAACTTTGGGGGTGTGGATCAAGCCATGCTGATGCTATACAGATGCAGGCAACAGCCATAGCTATAAAAACAAAACACTGTCCTGACCTGTTGACAAAGTTGTTATGTATACCCAGTAACATTAGTTGGGAGGTCAAAGTAATGTCCAGGGATGGCGCAGTTTTCATAAACCTGGTTAACTTTCACTTCAGCAACTCCAGTGATGGACGTGTGGTAAACATGTGCACCAGATCTGCTTTCCTGGCTTTGACACAGAGGATACCAAATACCTGGACTCCCCCCCCCCATTTAGCAATTTTGGCCGGTGTATAGTACAGATCGAAGAGCATTTTGAAATGTTGTGCTTCTAGTCCCGCAGACAGCAATAAAATGCGGCTCAACTCCAACGATTCATAGAAGCTGCAGTCTATGGTGCCTACCGTCTTCTGCCATTTACCCGCAAGTTTTTCCAAGTCGTCAGTCATAAAGGAGCCCATGAATTCATAGATTTGACTAGTTGTACACCTGGGATTATTACCCACAATCTCCATCAGAACTTGGTAAATTCACTTGGACCCCCTCTTTTTTTAAAAGAAAGTTGCGAATCTAAAAGATATTTAAATAATTCCCTCTTATCAATCTCGTAGGCCAGCTCTAATTCCTCAAAAGACGCAACTTTATCATCAAATAATCTCCTAATCTCTTAAACCCCTTGGCCTCCCGCCTGAGACAATATGAGTTATGAAATATTGCGGGGAGGAATAGAGCTCCCCGTACTGGGGTTTAGTAGCAAAATCTCCCAATCCTAATTTTTTTCCTCACAATCGCCTAGATCTTAAAGGCTGCCAGAGGAGTCTTGAACTTGACTTTCTTATAATAACTTGGCGTGACCATCTATAAGAAGCCACTTTTGGCATTTTCCCCTATTAGCAATTCATATATGGGGGATGCTCTCTCCCACACAACAATCTTCCCCGTTTCCACTGATGAGCGATTTCATATATGCAGAACAGTGGCCCACTGGTAATATTTGAAATTGGGGATGGGCCAGCTACCTCTATCCCTGGATAGCATGAGATATTTGAGAGACATTCTGGATCTAGAATACACCCAGATAAAACTGTAAACCATATCTTCCATCATTTTGAACCATCGATTTTCAAATTCAAGTGGAATTGCCCTAAAGAATTGCAGGACCTTGGGTAAAAATAACATCTTAACTACGTTGCAGCGGCCAATAATTGACAGATATAGATTATTCATCGTCCGTTGATCCCTTTTTCCTTTATGGATCACCGGAGCCAGGTTAGATTTAACGATCTGGTCTATATCTGACACAATATTAGCTCCCGGGTAAACTGCTTTTTCCACAATATGACCATCAGTAGTTTGTATCTGTTTATTGACAACCAGCTGAGTCTTATTCTGATTTAGAGAGTAGCCAGATAATTTCCCGAAATCTGATGCCTTTTTTCTACCTCCTTTCGAGCCATTGGTGTATGCCAAGAACTTAGTGCTCATGCTATGGAATCGCATGGGTTTGATTAAGATATTAGACTCCAGTTTCCTGATCAGGAGATCTATATAGAGGGTGAACAATATAGAAGAGCAGGGACAACCCTGTTTAGTTCCTCTCGTAATTTGAATCGGAACAAATTGCCCATCCATAATTTGAAGCCTGGCAGTAGGATTTTGGTAAACTGCTTGGATAGCCTTGATGTAGTCCCACTCAATTCTATACCACTTAATGACTGCCAACAGATAATCCCAGGCTACCCTGTCAAATGCTTTTTCTGTGTCTAATAGGGCAAGAGCCATAGGATCCTCTGAAACTGCTGTTGCATCGAACAGCATTATAACACGGCGGACACGATCGGTGGTTCCCCTCCCCCGTATAAAGCTGTGTTGTTTAGGAAAGACCAGCTTATCAATCACATGACTTAGCCTTGTCGCTAAGACTTTAGAGTATAGCTTGGTGTTGCTGTTAATTAATGTGATAGGTCTCTATGACCCGGGGTCTTGCGGGGGCTTCCCCTTTTTGAGGAACACCACTATATTAGTCAGAGCCTAAGATTCAGGTACATTTGCCTTTTTTGTCCCTTCAAGAATTTCTTCACTAGGTCATCATCTGGAGCTGAGAAGACAACTTTATAAAATTCTAGTGGAATTTTATCTAGCCCAGCGGCATTACCAGACGGAAGATCTTTAAGAGCTACATAAATGTCATCTTTGCTGAGAGAGGCATCTAGAAGATCCTGATCTTCGGGGCTAATTTTGCTTCCAGAAATAGATGTAGATATTTCTCTATATCATTTTCATCCTTCGCCCCCTCAACACGATATAATGCTTCATAAAAGTCTCATAAATACCGCACGCATTCCCTCAGGATCGGTGATGGAATGACCCCACCTGTCGCTGATTTCAGTAATCTCCCCATATGTTACGTTTTGCCTGGTCTGTACCGCCAAATGATAACCTACATGCTCACTATATTCGTAACATTCCTTTCTGTGAGCCACGTACTTCTCTGTGGTTTTCTTGCCAAAATATTATTGATTATTGTCAGGTAAAGGTGCCTACAAGGGATTTTGTTTCAAAGTATTTGAATAAACTTTATAAATATCATTTATGAGTATCAAAACTAATGGCCTCAAACATGTGAATTTTATAAATCAATTAATGAAATCAAAAATAAATGAATCAATCAATTACGGGTGTATACTTTTTTGTAGAAATTTGTAATTCTATAAATTAATTTAAAGGGTACAGGGCAAAATTCACATATACATAAGTGACAGAGATTAGCAAAAAACATATATAGAAGTATCTGCTGGTCACTCAAGTAAATCAACCATTTCAAAGACCTATTTACAGAATAGAAATTTTCATCTAATATTCAATAAAAAATTCCTATTTAACAATTCATTTAATAGAAAATAGGTTGAACTTGTCGACATTTCGGTCCTGTTATGCATTACATCAATTAGACCATCTTCAGGAGAAAGCGATTCCTATGTGGACTGAAGACCCCTTCAAGATTTGTTCAATGCAGGACATAAAGATATTTAGTCCAAGTAGATAATAAATTCCTCTAAAGACTTTAAGATGTCAATATTCCAAAGACAAATAGATGTCATGGAATTGTTTTCGCCGTTTAAGGATTGGCGTGTAAATGATACCACTTGAATTTTCCATGCAAATAGCGCCATCTGAATTCGGCGTCCCAACGGGTCAACAATGATGTTCAAATTGTCATATATACATATCACCCTCTGAGTTCGGCGTCCTGGCAGGATTAAACGAAATTGCTGCAAAATATTATTGATGGCAGATTTAACTAACGTAAGCTTTTTTTGGACCCCTTCGGCTCCTTCTGAGACTACCCACCACAACTAAGAGCCCCCATAATTTATGCAAGTGGGGTAAATTGATGACTAATACAAATCTAATTTACTGCTTGTCATCCTTCACCCTGACCTTCACGGGAATCCTAGCGGAAAATATCAGATTATTTCATTAATAGATCACAGAACAGTTAACAGGTTTGCACCCTTGACATCTGCCAAAAAATGCAAATCCCACTCTTCAACGCCATGGTTTTCTTTAACCATAGCAGAGCAGAGACTGCGCTGCAAACAACTGGAATGAAAGTGGCATCATGCCTACAATCCGGAGGATTTGCAGCATTTCAGAAAGGCGCAGAAAGTTTATCAGGCCCAGATCAAAGCTGCAAAAAAGCCCTATTTTACTGCTCAGATCGAGGAGGCCCAGTATGATCCTAAAAAGATTTTTAGTAACTCTAAATCCTTTCTTCAACCTAAAGAGCTAGTTAAAGACATCCTCCTTCTCAACTCCTGTGTGATCAGACCGCCTCTCATTTTGAAGATAACATAGTGACCATTCAACAAGGCTTCTACTAATTACAATTTACTGGATGTCACCTTAAAAGAAGGGGCTACAACTTTGACAACCTTTCAGGAAATCTCACTCCGGCAAACACAACAAGCCATCCTGACCTGCAAGTCAGGTTCTCCTTACGATCCCTGTCCCCTGCTGTTTTGCATAAGGTTGTTGACACAGTAAACGCATTCATCAATAGCATTCTCAACTCTTCATTATCTACAGATGACCTCCCCTCTGACTGGAAATTGGCAGTGGTAAAACCCCTGTAAAAGAAACTTGTGGGAGACCCAGCCATATTGTCTAATCTGCGTCCCATTTCACTGCTTCCGTTTCTCACTAAAACACTTGAAAAACTGGTCAGTGACCAATTAGCCTCTTTTCTTGAGAATTCAAATGTGCTCCATCTGCAGCAATCCGGCTTTCAGATGATACATTCCACAGAATCGGTATTGTTGGAAATTTCTGAGACCATTTGATTCATCTTGGACGTAGGCAACAATGAGGTGTTGATCCAACTAGCTCTCCGCCGCGTTCAAAACTATCTCTCATCAGATACTTCTACAACGCCTAAAGAACTGTGGAATCGCCTACAAAGCTTTGGCATGGATTAAATCCTTTCTAACAGGGAGGAGACAAGTAGTCTCTCTAGGACCATTTTCATCAGTAGAAAAATCATTTACATCAGGGGTTCCGCAGGGCTCATCCCGTAGCCCTGCATAATTCAATATATATATATGGCTCCTCTTATCTCCTTGATAGCATCCTTTGGAATTGCTACATCATCCTATGCTGATGACACAGTTGATTCTGTCATTAGATAAAGGGCCCTCCCAATCAGAACTTAACTTCCAAAACTGTTTAACTGAAATTGTCTTGTGGATGCAACAGAACCATTTAAAATGCAACACAGACAAAATAGAGATCTTGCTATTTGGCAAATCCAACCGTTTTTCACCATCTCAATGGTGGCCTAACTCCGCCCCGCCACAGTGGAAGCAGACAGAAATCTTGGAGTAAAATTTGACACTTCACTCTCTTTTCGCACGCTAGCTCTCGCTGTTGCAGCGACATGCTTTAATCTAATGAAATCCTTAAAGAAGTTCTTTAACTTCCTCCCATTAGCCACCAGGAAGACTACTGCTTTTGCCCTTATCACCTCTAGACTGGTTTACTGCAATAGTCTCCTTGAAGGCTCCTCAAAATACATCCTTCATAAACTTCAGAGGGTGCAACATTCAGCAGCTAGATTGGTTCTGAAGTTTCCTAGATGCAGTTTGGCCTCTACAACTCTGAAGGTCCTACATTGGCTCCCAGTACACAAATGAATCCGCTTCAAGGTCCTTGTACTAATTTTTAGAGCCTTCAAAGCCACCGCACCAAAATACCTGATGGCCAGATTCTCGCACTACATTACCCTCAGGTTCTCCCGCATGCACCTTCTTAAGGCCCCTTCATTTAGACTCAAAACACGTGGTGGCAAATCCTTTTCAGTACTGGGGTCTAATGCATGGAATCAGCTCCCCAGTTCTCTTCGATTCATAGAATCTGAAGCTCTCTTTAAGAAGCAGTTAAAGACCTTGGCTCTTTTTAGCCCCGATGCATTATGCCACTCCCTCATATAAATTTAGCTTTTTGAGGTTATCAGTTCAAAACCTTTAGCGCCAGGAGTGGAAGTTCGCTTTATAAGTATTCAATTCATTCATTCATTCACAGTAAGTTGAACCTCAGCCTCGCCTAGTTTACTATATAGGTTTCTTAGCCTCTGGGTTTGTGGCGGTTCAAGCTACAGCTGAGAGTCTACCCCCCGAATGCCTGCCTTAAAGGCATCCCACACTATGCCAGGTGAAGCAGTACCTCTATTACAGCCTAGAAATTCGGGAATCCAATTATTCATATGGACAATATATTCCTCGTCGGTTAGTAGGCCTCTTTCACATGGCCAAGTCTGCACTGACCTCACCCCACCAATAGATGGAATTACAATGACCAAGGGATTATGGTCTGACATAATTTATGGATATTTCTCGATTTGTATCCCATGGACCAAGCTACGAAATGTAAAGAGATAATCCAGACAAACATGTTTCCTAAGGGGGGGCCGGCAGAAAAGTGTATCAGGTGCCTTGATTTTATGCCAAAGACACACAATTGATGGACGGAATGCAGAACAAATCAAAACATTCATCCGCAGATTTTATGCCAGACATTCACTAGCCCATGATCACTCGTAAGACGATGAAGTGCCCGAAAGACTCTAGGCTTCTGTCCAGAGTAACCACTATCTGCCAGATCAGACGACTCACCAGTCAGATTGATATTTAGATCCCCACACATTATAATTGGTGTTGGCCATAAAGCCAGTACCGTGTTAAAAAAATCGAACAATGCCGGGTCATCTAGATTTGATCCATAGACAGAACAAAGTGTGATTGTTCTCCTTGCGAATTGGCATTCTGCAATCACCCATCCAACCGTACCTATTGGAAGAAAATCGTTTAAATCTGCAAACATTCTTACGAGCTAAGATTGCCATCCCTCGAGTATTTGTGCCTTGTGTAATACATGCTTCCAACATGAAACCAAACGATTCAAGCTATTTTTTCTTTGATGCCTCTATGTGCGTTTCTTGCATGCAAAGAATATCTGCATGTAGAACTTTGAGATCTTCAGCGATATTTTGTCTTTTAACACTGTCATTCAAGTCACAAATACTAACAGAAGCAATATGCAGCTTAGTTGTATAAGCCATATACGTAATCTAAGTAATACAACCGCTTATTTAAGATCACTTGACCCTCCCTCAAAACAAAACTCGTCAGCATCCAGCTGAAAGACCATCTTGGATCATTTGAGTTTCCTTTCTCCTCTTGCACCCCACCTCCCCAACACCCCCACTGTGACCTTCCCCTTAAAAGCTCCTCCTTAGTCTGACTATCCCATCCCCCTGTCCACCCCACCCTCCCCGCCCCTCCCCCCTTAACCTATACCTTAAAGCAATTCTGTTCTATTCCATTCTATTGCCTGGATTTGTAATGCGCATGGCTACCCAGAATAGCCTGCCAGCGCAATCAGACCTCCCCCAGCCTGAATGGTGGCTCCTGTGCTCGACCTTCTCCCCAGCTCACAAAAACAAACTTTCTTAATTTTACAAAAGCATGAGATAGAGAAAATATGACCTAGGTCCCTATACATCCCGAATATATAGTTATACCCCAAACACAACTGTCCCGGACAGACCAAAGAGAGGAAAACATAATTTACCAGTATTATATGTGTATAATGCGGAACAAATCAGTACTTAACCAAATACAATTGGCATTCATTGCCATACAAGTTCCGCCTGACCGTTCATCCATATATTTTTTAGCTTGGATCTCCGAGGTAAACACGCAAATCTTATTATTAAAAACAATCTTGAGGCGGGCAGGATTCATCAAGTATGCCTCAGCACCCAGCCCCTGACATGGCTTAATGAGCTGTCTCAACCTCCATCTCCTCTCTACAGTTACGTGGCAGAAGTCCAGTTTTGCACAGAAAGAGTGACCATCAAAGCTTCATTTGGCATCAGGGCGGGCTTTCCTCGAAGATGGTTTGCCTGAGCAAAAAATTCCCAAAATACACAATAATTGATCTAGGCCAGCTATTAGTCTACCCTTGTGAGTGACTCTGCTTCTTCAACATAAGGG
This sequence comes from Calotriton arnoldi, assembly GCA_963921515.1. Classification (NCBI taxonomy): domain Eukaryota; kingdom Metazoa; phylum Chordata; class Amphibia; order Caudata; family Salamandridae; genus Calotriton; species Calotriton arnoldi. Next base: position 929,126 of record CAWUFW010002498.1, read on the forward strand.
AGAATTGAAGTAGTCTCTGGATTTCATGTTCCCTGCTCCAAGATGTTACCTCGGGGAAAGCCCCTTTGAGGAGATTTCCTGTTCTGGGAAAATTGTACCACGAGAAACGTTGAAACAACGCAAGAGTACAAACACGATCGTTCGTCTTCTTTTATCGACTGCGATCTTGAGAACGGGAGCAGAATGTTGAGAGGGATTTTCAAATGTGAGTGGGAGTATTTTAACCTGGATGGTTGCCGGTCAGCATTTCGGGTAGATTATTTACCCCAGCGGCTGGAAAATCAACTTGAAATGCATTTTCGAGTAGATATTTCACCCAAACTGACCATTTGGGCTACTTTTAGCGCAAAATGCATTTTTTCATTTTTTTCCAAACGGGAAAGCAGTCCCATAGAGACAAGGAGGCTACTGTATATACAGTAGCAACTTTCCCTCCCTGTCCTGATACTTGTTCCTCTGCTTTGTTTTGTTCAGCCCTTGGTCACTTTGAATTTGATTTTTGGTGTGAAAACATCACTCTTTTTGCCTGTAATCCCTGCTTCATCTACCCCCCTGGAATGGTAACGTTTTGGGAAAAATCAAGTAAGTTCGGATGCATCACTTTGTTGTTTGAGAGAGGGTATGCATCAGTAGTTTTTATTCCTTTTGTATTTATTTTATCTTTGTTTATGGGTAGCTTGGAGTTTGCACTGGAGTAGGGTCCCATGGGGATTAACGTTTTTAAGAACAAAATGTTTTATGGTGGAGGCCTGGGGGTAAAATGTACTTTTTTCCATTTGCTTGTGTTTTTTTGTGAATTTTGTACTGAGTTATTAATAATTTTATTGGGGTGTTGTTTTACTGTTTGGGGCCTAGTCTGTCCTGCTCTAGGCCTTTGGTGTATTATTGATGTCTTTTTCACATTCTCACTACTGCTGTGCTATATGTTTTTTTTAAAACCTTTAGAAGGTTGTGGTGGTTGGCCTTGGATTAAATGCAAAATATATGCTATTTTTTGACTGGATATGCCTGTTGGTAGCTTGTGTTGAGGTGGCTCCTGGAGTCCAGTCCCATGTAGCCAGATATCTTCCTTTGTTCTCAGCTACCTTCTTCCCCATGTGCTTACCCTCCACTTTTTGGTGAGTTTGTGTATGTGTGACATGGTTGATATATAGTGGTTGGGGAATTTTTAAACTTAATTTAATTGGGTTTTCTGATCTAATGATGGGTAAAGGTCAGTTGCATGTGTGGGACCAGGCAAAGTGGGTAAATAATATCTTGACAATCCTTTCCCTGCAATGCTCCAAAATGTTTTTTTTGTGGGACGTGGGGGCAAGGTGTTCCAGGCAGGACAGGTCAACTATCTTCTTTGTTCTCCATGTCTCCTTCTTTGCTGGCCATGCGGTGGCGACCATTTTGTGCAGCCAATGTGTGTGTTTCCCATAGGCAGCCTTGTGTTCTTTATTCTGCATGCCTCCTTCTTTGCAGGCCATGCGTTGGTGGACATTTTGTGTAGTCAGGGTATGGGTTTGCCTTAGGCTGCCATTTTGACTTTGTGCTCTATGCTTCCTTCTTTGCTGGCCATGCAGCGGTGGCCATTTTGAGTAGCCAGTGTGTAGTGTGTTTGTCAAATACCACCCTTTTGTCTTTGTTCCCTATGCCTCCTTCTTGCTGGCCATGCGGTGACCACCATTTTGTGGAGCCAGTGAGGTCTGTCTGTGTTTGGTGGCCATTTTATCTTTGTTTTCCATGCCTCCATAAAAAAACAAATAATAAAACATTACCATACCAATCAGACCGGGGGTCCGCTGGTGTCCGCCCAGCCGCTGCTGCAGGTTCAGCCGTTCCCGCCACCCGACGAGAGGAGGCTCTGATGTCACGCTCGATCCTGGCTGGCAAGTGAAGTACCGCCTGCGTCTCTCAGCCAATCCAGACGCTGCTCCAGCAGCAGCGCCAGGATTGGCTTGAGCAGTAGTGCGCATGTTCTGTTTAGGGCTTAAAACATTTTGCGACCAGCCCGAACATGCGCACTAGGCTGCTCATTAGAAGAGCGGCATGGAACAACCCTCGCTTTTCTAATGAGCAGCCTACTAGTGCGCATGTTCGGGCTGGGCCCAAAACTTTTAAGCCCTAAACAGAACATGCGCACTCTTGTGCGCTCCGCCGACCACCATGATAGTACATATTATCCGGACCTCGATGTCATGATGACAGACACTTGCACTGAACTCCTGCTGCCCCGCCCCCTTCTGAGCCGACTGCCTCCGGCGGCCTGGGATTGTATTGCAAATGAGTGAGAGACTGAAAGTGACGGCAACGCTTGTCACTCAACTACTCGAGTGCCTCAAATTAATTAGTGGGGCAACGCCCAAGCGCCCTAATGGACGCACCGCCCCTGTCCTATAGAGTCCCCAAGGACCCTGGAGGGGCACCAGCAAGTATTTATTGTATTTATTAGATATTTGCCTTCTTCCCCTGCCTCCCAAAGAGTCCCCATGGGCACTGGGTGGATACCAGCAATTATTTAATTCATGTATTCATCTTTTTCCCTGTAACCCCTGCTTCCTATAGGGCCCATGACTCTGGAGGGACACAAACTAACGTTTTTCAGTGTAATGCTGTCAACAAAACAAAAATTGTTTTTGCTTGGTTTGGGTACACTATTGTTAAGCATTTGCGAGGATGATGATGACTTTCCTTGTGTTACATCGGATACAGTCTGATTGCCCATGTTTGACTGATTCTTTTTTGTTTCTTGCGGGTGCACTAGACATCACACTCTGTAGTGAAAAGTAGAGAAGTCTGCAAATTAGCTGAAAGCTACACTGGAGTCTTCCTCTGCTAAGTGGTTCTGCTTGTGCTAGGTGGCAACTGCGAGAGCTAAGAAGATAGCCACAAAGAAGGAGGTTCCTGCCAAGAAAGTGGCCAGTGGAGAGGAGAAGAAGCCTGTTGCTACCACTAGCATCAAGCCCTCATCTTTTTTCAGGAAATGCAAAATACCTGCTGCTCCCTCCTCTGGGCATAAACAGGCTGGGAGGATCACTTCTGCATCAACAGCGCCCCCACCACCAAATCTTAAGCCTACAGTGACTTCAGTAATGGAGAGCAGTGCATCTGAAATAGAATTATCTCCAAACCGAATCATCGCAGGAAACTCAAAAGCAGGAGCCACTGTCAACAACAGATCTTCTGGAAGAAGGAGCAGAAGAGGTGGTTGAACTTCTTGCTGAGCAAGATATTGTTCAGAAGACTGTTCTTCCCCTATTGGCTTCACGATATCCAGCAAGGAAAATAAAGAGTACTCCCCCATCTTCCCCACTCGCCTGTTCTGATGATCTGGACATGGATTGGACCCTGACTGTGTCCCGCCACAAGAGACAAGGGAAAAGGAAGGTTCCCAAAAGCCTTGCAAATAAATAAGGTGGTGATGATGCTGATGAGTCATTGATTGTCAGTGTGGAGAGTGGCACAGAGGAAATATGGCTCACCTCTATTCAACCTGCTCAGAGGCATGTGGTTCTATCAACACTGCTGGCTCCCATGTTTTCAAGACCCCAGAAACCTGCAGCCACCAACCCCCCTATGACAGTCACAGCACACCCTACAGAAAGGTTAACAACACAACCACCTAGCTTTACATCCAGTTCTTCAGGCTTTGGCAGAATAAGAACGCTATAGTCCCCAGTTTAGGACTTTGCTCTTAGCCAGCATGAACATAACATCACAATATGGTCTGTTTGCCACAAGAAAGTTAATTGTGGTAAGAGCACCATAAAAACATAGCTGCTAGTGGTGAGAGAGAAGCAGCAGTTGAAGTGATAAAAGAAGGTGGTGAGAAGAAGAAGCATATGCCAGCAGCAGCATTACAAAAAGCAGTCCTGTCAGTCTTCACCATGATGTGCAATCCTCACCTCTAGCAACCTCTGCATGGCACAAGGCACAACGGGATACAGCAACTTCCTCCCCAAAGTGCCCAAGCAGCTCAATTACTGCTGATACCTGTAGGTTGCTTGTGGCAGTAGTACCGCAACAAAAACAGACAACTATAAAGGCTATGTTTACCAAGGAATCGTCGTACCACCAAAACCATGAAAAGCATATGCAGGCTTTCCTGTTTTCAGTTTCTAATTTTGGTAAACTCTGGTGTTTTTTCCCCCGTTGTTTTCCAGTGATTATAATACCTTAAAAAAACAGTGGTTACACATTTTCGCGCCATTAAAAACAACAGAAACAGTGTTTTTCCGGTGTTTATGGAACGTTTTGCTTTTATTATTGCTTGCTTTCTGCACTGATAGTGCATGGTATATAGACAGTGGACGTACGGTGTATATGAGGTCCAAATACTTTTTGACAAATCAAACTTATTGTAGTACACCATACAGTACTTCTTCAGTGAGCCTTCGGTCATGCGCAGTCGCTCTTTCTTTCCCATGTAAACCTTTATCTGTGAAACGGCCCTCTCAACATTGGCACTTGAGATGGGCAATGCCAAAACAGCCAGGACACAATTTGCTAACTCTGGCCACTGACATAGCTTTCCATGCCAATACTGGTGCACCTGAAGATTGTGATTCTCTGGGACAGGTTCTGCAAAATATGCGTTGAACTAGGCGCATATGCCCTTGGAGGTATTGAAGTGGTCAAAAATGAAGCAGCACTTTTCAAAGTCTGGAGAAAATTCCCCTTTACGGAAGGGATCTAGAACTTGTGCAGAGTACCACAGTGAGTCTTCATTGACTTCAAATGCCATGGTTGGTGACGGGACATTTCTGTGCATCATTGCAAGCCATTTCTCATGCATTGTAAAATAAAATTTCCTGAATTGTGCCTCAACATTTCTTTGCTTACCAAGTGACAAGCATTCTAACTTGGAACCTGTTGCAGTGCCAAAGTCACTAAAAGTGTCGCCCAGCCTACTCTCAAGGAGATCTTTCACATCTACACCAATTACGCTTAACACTCAGGCCCCGTTTACGATGTCGGACAGACTTGAGTCTGTCCGACATCGTTTGGGAACTGGGACCGAACAACCTCCTGTTGTCTGTCCCAACCCAGCAATTAAGATGCGACCGAACACTGTTCAGTAGCATTCCTATTCATTTCAATGGGAGAATGCATTCCGAGCGGAATGCATGCTCTCATTGTAAAGAGCTGAGGTGCAGTTCATCCCTGCACCCCATGGCAGGCACCGCAAGGTGCCTGCCACCGGGTGCAGGAATCAACGTGCCCCCTAGGCTGCCATCTGGCGGCCTTGCACCCATGGGGGCCTGCTGGGGGCCCCCAAAGTCAGATTCCCACAGCCTTTCTGTGTCAGAAAGGCCAGAAGATAAAGGCTGTGGGAATCTGCCATCATAATCCCTCGGGCGGAAAGAGCTGCCCGAAGGATTACTGGAGGCTTTCCGAATGAGAGACGGGCTCTCCGAGCCCGTCAGAGGCCAGTCGGAAATCCGGTTTGGATTCTTTTGCGACCGACCCCATCAAAATGGGTCGGTCGTAAAGGAATCCGAACAGCCAATTATGATGCCGTAGGAACGGCTCAGACCGAGGGTCGGAGCCATTTCCTACGGCATCGTAATCGGGGCCCTTGGTAGACAAGGGTGTTTTCAGACTCCTAGCTAGGTCGAGCATCAGCGCGCATGCGCTGTCTGCAAGACCTGCTGTAATCACTCTACAGAGTGTAATTACAGCTGCTGCTTGCCATTGGTTCAAAAGTCTATTGCTTTTGTTTCCGGGCTCCTTGTTGGCCGGTGCTCCTGAAACATCACTTCCGTTTGTAAGTCAGGAGCACCGGCCAACTACAGTTCCCTTACACTGTAGGTTTGTATCTATTTGTTTAGGGACTATTTTATATTTTTTTTACATGGGCCTCATTGCGCACTTTACCTTTACTGGAGGTCGTGCCTTTTCTTTAGACGCGGGCTCGTCTAAACAAAGGGACGTGGCCGCCATTAAAGTGAAAGATTGGCATGAGGCGCTTTTACAAAACAAAACATTTGTTTCTCAACTTGAGAAACAAACGCTTTTTTACAAAAAAAAACAAAAGCGCCCCTTGCCGCGCTTGCACTTTAATGGCGGCCACGCCACTTTGTTTAAACGAGCCACGTCTAAAAAACGGAGTTGTCGGCCAAGGAAATAACAAGCATTATTGCAAATGCTTGTTTAAATTACCATGGCGCCCACTTCATGCATACGTTTTATGTGCACGGACGCCACTACAGTGACTGTCAACTTTTTTTTTTGTTAAGGAAATTTGACCGCTGATATATACACACTTGACACGCACAAAAAACACATGAGAGATCCTATCTTCATTCTACAAGCAGGTTACACGGCAGTCTGAGGCCGATAGTGCAAGAATGAATTCCATTGTTAACGTAAGATCTCACCTCAAGTATATTCTAAAATATCTCAGTTGGCTGAAGAGCCTCGTCGTAGAATCGCTGAACAAAAACATGCTGAACTCTGTTTACTCCTACACCCTGCCCCCACCTCTTCTCATGAGAGAGCCTCTATTTATAGCGATGAGTGTCAGGAAGTCAAACATTTTCCAGTTCTCGGTATTTGGAAGACAAGAAAGACACCAAGGTCGTGACACCCTACTTTTCGACTCTGGCTCCTCACGGGCTTGAAAGTGCGCCCATGCAGCATATCACTCTATGGGCAAGATTTGTCAAAGAGACTCGTCACGCTGGCTTAGTCTCGAGCACCCCCTTTTTGGTTATTGTGCACCCCATTAGCGATACAAGGAAATAACGAGCATTATTGCAAATGCTTGTTTAAATTACCATGGTGCCCACTTCATGCATACGTTTTAAGTGCACGGGCGCCACTACGGTGACTGTCATCTTTTTTTTATTGAAATTTGACCGCTAATACATACTTGACACGCACAAAAAGACATGAGAGATCCTATCTCCATTCTACAGCACAGCGCCGCCGCAGCAGCTTCTCTGGGGCGGTGCAGGAGCAGGAAGCTGTTACTCCTTTCGTACATGTGCTATGAGTTTGAAAATAACAGGCAGTCCCAAGAGTTTCACTTCCAGGCGCCCCTTTAGACCCACACTAAAAAATGCAAAAGCTTGCGAAATAAGAAGGGGTAGAAGCGTGTTGTCCTCCAGCTTGCTAAAGTAAACTTAAGGACCAGTGTGGGCACGCTGCTGCCTCTTAAACCGCCTGCTCTGCTGTGCAAGGTGAGTGCAGGGCACTTGGGAGCAATTACTTTGGCAGAGGGGCCGCACCCTAGTAAACCTTCGGCTGAGCTGTTGAGGAAACTTGAGCAGGCTCTGTTGTTTTCTGTGCTGGGCCTCCCAGCTTCATAAACTCATCTGTACACTTGGGGTGGCAGTGCGCACCAGAACACTCCTCCAACTGCGCACATCATTCGCGGACGCTCCTCTCTCTGGACATTCCCCAGCTGCTGTGTGCACAACTCCCATGGCCACCCCTCAGCTGCACTCATGTCTTATAGTTTCACCAAAGATCATTTGAGAACTAAAACTGCAGTGTGCACCCCTCCAGTTGCACACTAGTTTCACGTTAGCGCCTCCGTACTCTCTTGGGCTGCAGTGTGCACAGCTGCTCTGATAGCCCCACTGAAGCTCCTTTGCCGCTACCCATGCCGCAGTGTGTACAGACCCATGCCATTCCTCTGCTGCACACATGGTCCCGTCGAAGATTCTTTAGATACTACTTTGGATACTCCAAGGCTGCAGTGTTTCAGGGTGACGGAGGTAAGTCCAAATTTGTGAAACCTGCAGGTTGCTTTGAGAGGATTTCCACCTTTGTGTGATCCGGAAAAACAAAGTAAATATCTTTACTCTTTTGCCCACTCAGGCCACTTCCCTTTATGCTTTGCGGCTGTAACTTCGCCATTTCCACACCTTGACAGTGCTGTCCTTTGCCACTTACTCCCAGGCCTCTGCCCCCATACTGTTTAGATTTCTGCTCTGCAACCCTCTCCTGTCATTCTTTCTGTCTCTCTTGGCCCCCCTCTGGATTGTGCTTCCTTCCACCCCAACATTTTTTTTTTTTTTACCCTTTGTGGTCAAACACTGGCCCAGTTATAAGTACTAATTAACACCCTGTCCCCCAAGCCATTTATTTGCCATCACTTTATTCACGTTAAAGACTGCATCAGAATTACCCAATGCAGCCAACTCAGCCCCGCCCAGTACAGATATTTACACAATATCTATTCTGCTTTGCTGGTGAACACGAATCCATATCACCATAGACTCTGGCTTCTAAAAATTGTGTCCTCAAAACATACCCGTGAAATATCCAAAATCAAACTAATTAGGTAAAGCTGCTTGTCCCCAGTTACTCACTTTCTAATTCCCCAAAATGTATGCTTTAAACAATACCTTTTTTGCTTCAGATGGGGTGCTTATGATTCATATGTCCACCCTTTGCTGGAATTACCAGGCAAGGGCCCTGGAAACTCACTATTAGTTAAAAGGTGGCATGGGGAGGGCTAGCTGCAGGGCTCATACTCGCGGTAATAGGCCAATAATTGACTGTCTAAGTGAAATGTACTTCCTAAATCCATTATGTCACTTCTAAATTCGTACAGGGACAGCTACTCAACTGTCTCTTACATGGTCAGTGTAGTAGTACCACCACTTTTCAGGAGGACTGCTGTAATCATAATGTCCGGTGTAGCCCCTTTAGAGACTGTACTGTGCACAACGCCAGACAATAACAAGCATTTGCAATCCTATAGGTCTCGCATTTGCGAGAGTTTGAGCTATTGGCATTATAAATGACAATGCCTTTTATTTATGTGTTGTTTTCAAAACAGATAACTACAAGACACTGTCATTTACAATGCCTATAGCTTAAACTCTCACAAATGCGAGACCTATTGCATTGCAAATGCTTGTTTTTAGATTATGTCCACTACAGCAGTCATGTTTTCCTGTAAAAATCTAAAAATGCAGTAGAGTGTATTTTTTTTCACATCAATATGTGAACGAAGATCCTCACATTTCTTGCCTTTGGCATGATCACTAAGCAAAAATTCTGTAAACGGTCGCCACATGGATAATATAGCATTCACACCCTCTAGGACTGAGAACCACCGGCTAAATGACAGAGTTGGGATGACTCTTTCTTTGATGCCTCACAAAGCTAGAAATATTTGCGTTTTAGTTCCCTCGCATAATGAGACAGTGCACCAGAATGGACTACAAAGTCAATAGCATTCTTCATTAACTCTGAGGATTGTAAAGATGCTTTCAGTACACCATCTAGCAAGTGACAAGGATCTCTTACAGGGAAGCACTTCAGCTCAGATATTGATTTTGACAGGTCATCACACAACTGTTTCATATATACGTAGCTGAATCATTGCAAATACAAACAATATCACTCCAATCTTTGTTAAACCTGGTAAGAACTTTTTGCAACTGCATTCCAAGTGACACTGTGTTCCATGTTTTCCAAAAGTCTGATGTCATGTTTCCACCACTATCCCAGATGCTTGGTGACAGCTCTTTTTTTCACATATACCTGTCACTACATCTTGCATTGAATATTTAAAGCCTGGGGTGTTTGGTAATTCACCTACTATCAATACTGACTCGCTAAAAAAGGAGGCTAATGTATCAATGGGTTCCACCCATCCTCTGTCTGTGGGTTAATGCGATGGTACATATTGTAGGAAGGTGGAATCTGACTATATGGTTGCCCCCACTTTTTTTTATGGTGTTTTGCTGGTTTATGACTTAGTTGGACTGGGATCCTGCTATTCAGGGCCCCAGTCTATCTGCTTTCTCTGTAAAAAGGTTTCCATGTGCCTTAGGCACATCTCTGATTGGAATCTGGAGTGCCCTTATAAGTCCCTAGTATATGGTACACTATGTACCAAGGGCATAGGTACCTCAGAGGCCTACCAGGGGCTGCAGCATGTATTATGCCACCCCTGGAAGGCCATCCAAACTGACACCACAGGTCTGCTACTGCAGCCTGGGTAAGGTGGTGCATGCACCCCTTACTGTAATATAGGTTACCTATATCACTAAATACATACACACATATAAACCTATAAGTCACTCCTATGGCAGGCCTTATCAATCCTGAAGGCAGAGTGCGTGGTTCCTATGTGAGAGGGTGCCCCTGCATGAGCAGGGCCCCTCTGCAGTGTTCGGAGACCCTTCTCTGATGCTGTTTGTAGTGCAGCCTGACCATATACTCTTAAGCGCATTATAACCTCGCGTTAAATGCTAACTTTGGAATGGCTGCACCGAAACATGTCGTGTTTGGTGTCAAACATCTTGGAATACTACCCCCCACCAATTCTGGCGGCGGGGTAGCATTCCACCCTTCTAGAGGGAGAGACATGTTAACCCTGGCTTGGCCGGTAACTTCTTTCTAAAGCCCTGGCATCACAAAATGGATGCTGCTGCCACAGACACAAGTCTGGCCTCCTGCTGCTGACCGAAACTCCGGCAGGGGAGGCCTGGACAATAGGTTTCCTGTCCCAGGGAGGTGTGACCACCTCCCCAGACAGGATAGTGTGTATTGGGGCTGGGCGGGAGCACTTTTGGGTGCTTTGAAGTCCTGCACTGGGGGCACACTTGGTGTCCCTGTGCATACCCCAGTTCAAACCGGATCAGGGGCTTGCAGCCCTTGCTTTGGCGCGAACTGGACAAAGGGAAAGGGGTGTAGCCACCCCTCTGCCCTGACCCACCCATAGGTGGGGCCACAGAGTAGTCCAACCCCTAAACTTAGTATAAGTATAGGAACCCAGGGGCAGATTTACAACTTCTGGCGCATCCCTGCAAATCAGCAGGGATGCGCCAGAATAGTTGCGACACGCAATTCTCTCCTTGCGCCACCACGGATGCGCCGCATTTACAATGCGGCGCACCGTGGCGCAATGAAAGGCCGATGCTTGTCGCATCCTGTGGCACAAGGGCGGCGCATTGCTGGAGTCGTGTCGCAAGCGCGACGCAACTCCAGCAATGCTCGTGGGCTGCCCATACCTAACGTGGTGCGCCACTCCTTACGCCTGCTTGAAGCAGGCATAAGGATTCGTCGCAGCGCAGTCGGAAAAGTGACTCAGTGAAATCTTGTAGATTTCACTGCGTCACTTTTACGAGGCTTTCCTTCGACGGAACGCCCACCCTGCGGAGGAACGCCCACATGAAACCTGACGCAGGTTTCATGTGGCGCAGGGCTTTACAACGTGACGCATCTCCCTAGATGCGTCACGTTGTAAAAAATGCGCAACATGGCGCATGGTTTACGTCGCCGCTGCGTCACAAAAGTGACGCAACGGCGGCGCAAAAGTGGCGCAAGGGGCTTGTAAATCTGCCCCCCAGTCCTTAGGACTTTAGATTATCCCTGGACGAAACTCTGAAACAGAATCCTGGACCTTCGACGCTCTACTAAAGACTAGAGGACAGAAGAATCTCCCTTGGGGTCAAGGAGTGACTCCCCTGCTTGGCAGGCACCAAAGAAGCAATTGTCCGGTCTGCATCGCCTAATCTCCCGTCGGACGCCGAAGTCTTTGCATCACCAGAGGTGGATTTCCAGACTTCCACGAGGCTGCCCTGAGTCCCCAGCAAAGCTGAGGCCCGTAGCTATCGTGGGTAACGTGGAACCGTGACCCCTGGACACCGCACGCATTTGCTAGTGCATCCTCTTCTGGGTCTTCCACGAAGTCGTGCTTTGGGCTCCGAGTATCCCTAGCCTCCAGCACTAACTGCACCGAAGATCACTGGCCTCCACTCCACGAGTGTCCTGTGAGCCAGATCCACGTGCAACGTCTCGAGGCTCCTTCGCGGTCGCTAGTCCGTTGGCTAGTAGCCCTTCACGAAGGCCAATCCTTTTCTTCTTGGGCATCCTGGTTGCTCCAGGCCTGCCCTCACTTACACTCGCTGGGTGAGTTCCTCAGACCTTGCTGGTCTGCACCATCGACGATCTTCACTTTCATCGAAACTTGCCGTTGCCAAGGCTTGTTGGGTCCAATCCGGTCGCCGACGCCTTAGCACTCGACAGACATTGTGTACCAGCCCGAATCCTGCTCCTGGTTGCCGACAACGCCTCCTGGACCTCGTGGATGAAGAGTCAAGACAACAGTCAATGCACCTGAAGCACTCGACATCGGTGGGCATCTGTCCATCGCCTTCCTGGTCACTGGCTAGTGACCCAGACTCTGTCCCCTCTGATTTCAGGTTCTTCAGATCTCCGATCCACTCTTGGATCCACCCGGACACTTTCCACTTGGTCGCCAGCAGCACTTTGCAGCAGATCGCCATTCAAATCGACGACGAAACCCGACCCCGAAAGGCACCTATGCACCCGGCTTCCCTGGGTGAGGTAACACGAGTACTCCGGTGCTCCCATGGGTAGAGACTCTAGAACGACCTAGTTCTCAAAGGGTTTGCTCCAAGTCCTCCTTTAAGTGTCCCTTTTCTTTAATTTCCTGATCGCGACTTTCTCCATAGAAGTTAACGGCGTATCGCGGTTGTGTATTTACACTGCACGCGTCCCCCGTGGGTCCCCTGTGTCACTACCTTGGGTGGTTCCTTGTGGTCCAAGCACTTCTAGAGGCTCTAGGCCTAGTGTCTAGTTCAGTCGTGGTTCTTATACCACTTTATTGGTATATGGTTTGGTACGCCCCTAGGGCCCAAACGTGTATTTGTGCTATTACTGTGTTTAAATAACTTATAACTTGTGTACTTCGAACTCTAGCCTCATAAAGAGACTAGAGGGGTGTGTTTAGCAATAAATACATATATTTTGAATATATACCTGGTGTGGTGCTCTTTCATTTGGTCACTCAAGAGATTATAGACTGGTAAAACAAGCTGCTTTACATTCCTTCAAGACTTAGCCTGAAGGCTGCTCTCCATAGCTACCACTAGGATAGCTTTCAATAAGGTTGTCTTTAACCTATCTCCAATAAGGGGTTGTTTGGACTGGTGCAAGGTGCCCACTATAATTAGTGGACAGCATATGCCAGGCCAACTTCTCACATTGGTGTGCAGCGTGTGGGATTCCAGCTTGCTATTGTTTTACCAGATAATCTCAATTGAATTGATCAACTGAAAACCACTAAAGGTACCTAAGGTACATATAATTTAAGCTTAGAATACAGTAAGTTCTACTGAACTTAGAGTTGTGTGTTAAGGGATAGCACACCCTTTCTACAACTCAAGAGAGTTTAGTAGGCCACACTAGAGTAGGTAGTGCATACACCACACCTCACTAGTGATGTCTTCAAAGCCAGGACCCAGTGAGTCCTTGCCAGAAGCCCATGGGCTTCTCCCCTCCAAGTATGATACACTCCCATTCTTGGAATTGAGAGCATTATGTAACTTGAGGAAATTGAAGACAGGACAGAGTCCCACCACCCAACATCTTAGAGAGATGTTGGAGGCTTATGATCTCAGCAGGCCCTTAGGGACTGAAGGGGTAGGAGCAGAGGGTGGGGCAGAAGATGAGGATGGGGCCAGGGGTAGCAATACCTCCAGCCCCCCTCTGGAACTGACCAGGAGGGTGACAATGACCCTGACCTGGATAACCCAATTCCTCCTGTGGATGAGGAGGAGGCTCAGAATGACCTCCACTTTGTCCCCCCAGGAAGGATTGTGAGTGTGCCCAGAAGGTCTAGATCTCCTTCTCAGGAGTCTAACCACTCTGGCACCTCAATAGGGACCTCTGTCTCCTCTCATAGGAGGGAATCCTCTCATGAGAGGAGAAAGAGGCTGATTCAATATGAGGAAGCTCAGCTTGAACTCAGAAAACAGCAACTGGCTATAGACAGGGAGTCCCTAGATCTCTACAAAGAGAGAAAAAGTTGGGACTAGAGTCCCATGGTGGCAGCAATATCCCTAAAGATAGGGAAAGGTCTTATGACCATAGAAACCTAAACAAGATTGTCCCTCCCTACCAGAGTGGGGATGACATCCACAAATGGATAACTGCACTGGAGAGGGCCTGTAAAGTTCAGAGGGTCCCCCAGAAGCAGTGGGCAGCAATCTTGTGGCTCTCCTTTGCAGACAAAGGTAGAGACAAGCTCCTCACTGTAAGAGAAGAGGATGCTGACAATTACACAGTCTTGAAGAGTGCTCTGATAGATGGGTTTGGCCTAACCACTGAACAGTATAGGTTGAAGTTCAGAGACACCCAAAAAGCTCAGACTCAAGACTGGGTTGATTTTGTAGATTGTGCTACTAAGGCTCTGGAAGGTTGGATACATGGCAACAAAGTGCAGGACTTTTTAGCATTGTAAAATTTGATTATGAGGGAGCAGATCCTTAATAATTGTCAAAACCAGCTTTTGCACCAGTATCTGGTGGACTCTGATCTGACCTCTCCCCAAGAATTGGGAAAGAAGGCAGACAAATGGGTCAGAACCAGAGTAAAAACTAAAAATCAGGGTGGTGACCAGAAGAAAGATTCTACTAAGTCCCAAGAGAAAGGTGGGGATAAATCTAAAGATAAGTCCCCTACAGGGCCCCAAAATTCCTCTTCTGGGGGTGGGTCCCAAACTCCTTCTTCTCCTGAAAAGAAACCATATTGCCATGTCTGTAAAAAGCCTGGGCACTGGAAAACTGATCCCAGTTGCCCCATGATTGGCAATAAAGAAAATGTTCCTCCCACAACTACTACCACCCCTCCTGGTACTACCAGTAGTAATCCTCCAGTTGGGAGTAGTGCACCCAAAAAGTTAGGTGCTTTTGCAAGAGGAACAGAGGTGGGCCCTAGTTTAGACAGGGACCCCTCAACAGACTCCTCTGACTCTGATGGTGGTATAGGATTTGCCACCTTTACCATGGGTCCCACAGCATTGGGCAGGTACAGATTGGAGCCAATAATTAATGGTCAGAAAGCTGTGGCATTTAGGGACACAGGGGCTAGTGTCACCATGGTAGCAGGGAAACTAGTCCCCCTCACCAGCTTTTACCTGAGTTTAAATACCAGGTGACCAACATTGATGGTGTCAGAACAGATCACCCCATGGCCATAGTCAATCTCAGCTGGGAGGGGGTCACAGGCCCAAAAAGAGTGGCAGTGTCCCCAACCCTACCTGTAGATTGCCTGATGGGCAATGATCTGGAAATTTCAGCCTGGGCTGAAGTTGAACACCAAACCCATCTCAGGATGCTGGGCGTCCCTGTAAAGGTTAGTGGGGCTGTGATGGCCACAGCCCCAGCCCAAGATTTTGGAGAGATGGAGCCTGGAAGAATGGCCCACTCTCCCCCAAAAGAGAGCACAAGGGTTGAAGAAAAGTCTTCTTCCCTCCAGACAGTAGGTAAGGGTCAGCCTCCTCAGGGAACTGACCCTACCCCTAGTGAAGGAACTGCCCCAGAGGTAGTCAGGCCTGGCCTGGCCACACCCCTGATGGCAGAGGACCCTTCCAAGGTGGTACCCAGTCTGGAGCAGGTAACCTGCCCCTCTCTACCCTGCCTCAGCCAGCCCAGGGCTGCAGAGGTCAGGGAGGTCAGTGGACCCCCCAGGGCCCCCTGTCCAGAGGAACCCCCCATCAGCAGATTAGGGGCACCCAGGCTAGTAGCCCTAGCCAGGTGAAAACTCCTCTACACACTGAGGGATCCCCCATACCTTTATGTAGGGACCTCCCCAGAAGGACTCTGGTAGGCAAGGGCAAACCTGGGACCAGAAGGTTCCAAACCTGCCATGTCCCTCCAGTAGTCCATCCAAAGGGACCCAACCCCCAGCTGTAGGCAGCCAAAGGTTGACCCTTAGAGCAAAGTGCAACTCAGTCATGGAAAGACAGGCATACATGGTGACCAGTGATCTGAGGAAGCTGAGACCAACATTCCTAGGGCCTCACTTCCCTACTCAGACACCTCACCAGCCTTGTACTTTACCTAAGCACACCACAGGTAGTGATTCCCCATGGTGGAGACCCTCTCATACCCTTAGGGTGAGGGATTGCTTAGTGGACCATAAGACAGGGGGCAACCATGCTAGTGCAGGTGCTTCCTTATATGGCCACTTAGTCAATGAAGGCTCAACTGGCCAAGGTTAGCCTTATCTCCTTTCGTTTGGGGGGGTTATGTAGGAAGGTGGAATCTGACTATATGGTTGCCCCCACTTTTTTTATGGTGTTTTGCTGGTTTATGACTTAGTTGGACTGGGATCCTGCTATTCAGGGCCCCAGTCTATCTGCTTTCTCTGTAAAAAGGTTTCCATGTGCCTTAGGCACATCTCTGATTGGAATCTGGAGTGCCCTTATAAGTCCCTAGTATATGGTACACTATGTACCAAGGGCATAGGTACCTCAGAGGCCTACCAGGGGCTGCAGCATGTATTATGCCACCCCTGGAAGGCCATCCAAACTGACACCACAGGTCTGCTACTGCAGCCTGGGTAAGGTGGTGCATGCACCCCTTACTGTGATATAGGTTACCTATATCACTAAATACATACACACATATAAACCTATAAGTCACTCCTATGGCAGGCCTTATCAATCCTGAAGGCAGAGTGCATGGTTCCTATGTGAGAGGGTGCCCCTGCATGAGCAGGGCCCCTCTGCAGCATTCGGAGACCCTTCTCTGATGCTGTTTGTAGTGCAGCCTGACCATATACTCTTAAGCGCATTATAACCTCGCGTTAAATGCTAACTTTGGAATGGCTGCACCGAAACATGTCGTGTTTGGTGTCAAACATCTTGGAATACTACCCCCCCGCCAATTCTGGTGGCGGGGGTAGCATTCCACCCTTCTAGAGGGAGAGACATGTTAACCCTGGCTTGGCCGGTAACTTCTTTCTAAATCCCTGGCATCACAAAATGGATGCTGCTGCCACAGACACAAGTCTGGCCTCCTGCTGCTGACCGAAACTCCGGCAGGGGAGGCCTGGACAATAGGTTTCCTGTCCCAGGGAGGTGTGACCACCTCCCCAGACAGGATAGTGTGTATTGGGGCTGGGCGGGAGCACTTTTGGGTGCTTTGAAGTCCTGCACTGGGGGCACACTTGGTGTCCCTGTGCATACCCCAGTTCAAACCGGATCAGGGGCTTGCAGCCCCTGCTTTGGCGCGAACTGGACAAAGGGAAAGGGGTGTAGCCACCCCTCTGCCCTGACCCACCCATAGGTGGGGCCACAGAGTAGTCCAACCCCTAAACTTAGTATAAGTATAGGAACCCAGTCCTTAGGACTTTAGATTATCCCTGGACGAAACTCTGAAACAGAATCCTGGACCTTCGACGCTCTACTAAAGACTAGAGGACAGAAGAATCTCCCTTGGGGTCAAGGAGTGACTCCCCTGCTTGGCAGGCACCAAAGAAGCAATTGTCCGGTCTGCATCGCCTAAGCTCCCGTCGGACGCCGAAGTCTTTGCATCACCAGAGGTGGATTTCCAGACTTCCCCAAGGTTGCCCTGAGTCCCCAGCAAAGCTGAGGCCCGTAGCTGTCGTGAGTAACGTGGAACCGTGACCCCTGGAAACCACACGCATTTGCTAGTGCATCCTCTTCTGGGTCTCCCACGAAGTCGTGCTTTGGGCTCCGAGTATCCCTAGCCTCCAGCACCAACTGCACCGAAGATCACTGGCCTCCACTCGACGAGTGTCCTGTGAGCCAGATCCACGTGCGACGTCTCGAGGCTCCTTCGTGGTCGCTAGCCCGTTGGCTAGTAGCCCTTCCCGAAGGCCAATCCTTTTCTTCTTGGGCATCCTGGTTGCTCCAGGCCTGCCCTCACTTACACTCGCTGGGTGAGTTCCTCAGACCTTGCTGGTCTGCACCATCGACGATCTTCACTTTCATCGAGACTTGCCGTTGCCAAGGCTTGTTGGGTCCAATCCGGTCGCCGACGCCTTAGCACTCGACAGACATTGTGTACCAGCCCGAATCCTGCTCCTGGTTGCCGACAACGCCTCCTGGACCTCGTGGCTGAAGAGTCAAGACGACCGTCAATGCACCTGAAGCACTCGACATCGGTGGGCATCTGTCCATCGCCTTCCTGGTCACTGGCTAGTGACCCAGACTCTGTCCCCTCTGCTTTCAGGTTCTTCAGATCTCCGATCCACTCTTGGATCCACCCGGACACTTTCCACTTGGTCGCCAGCAGCACTTTGCAGCAGATCGCCATTCAAATCGACGACGAAACCCGACCCCGAAAGGCACCTATGCACCCGGCTTCCCTGGGTGAGGTAACACGAGTACTCCGGTGCTCCCGTGGGTAGAGACTCTAGAACGACCTAGTTCTCAAAGGGTTTGCTCCAAGTCCTCCTTTAAGTGTCCCTTTTCTTTAATTTCCTGATCGCGACTTTCTCCATAGAAGTTAATGGCGTATCGCGGTTGTGTATTTACACTGCACGCGTCCCCCGTGGGTCCCCTGTGTCACTACCTTGGGTGGTTCCTTGTGGTCCAAGCACTTCTAGAGGCTCTAGGCCTAGTGTCTAGTTCAGTCGTGGTTCTTATACCACTTTATTGGTATATGGTTTGGTACGCCCCTAGGGCCCAAACGTGTATTTGTGCTATTACTGTGTTTAAATAACTTATAACTTGTGTACTTCGAACTCTAGCCTCATAAAGAGACTAGAGGGGTGTGTTTAGCAATAAATACATATATTTTGAATATATACCTGGTGTGGTGCTCTTTCATTTGGTCACTCAAGAGATTATAGACTGGTAAAACAAGCTGCTTTACATTCCTTCAAGACTTAGCCTGAAGGCTGCTCTCCATAGCTACCACTAGGATAGCTTTCAATAAGGTTGTCTTTAACCTATCTCCAATAAGGGGTTGTTTGGACTGGTGCAAGGTGCCCACTATAATTAGTGGACAGCATATGCCAGGCCAACTTCTCACATTGGTGTGCAGCGTGTGGGATTCCAGCTTGCTATTGTTTTACCAGATAATCTCAATTGAATTGATCAACTGAAAACCACTAAAGGTACCTAAGGTACATATAATTTAAGCTTAGAATACAGTAAGTTCTACTGAACTTAGAGTTGTGTGTTAAGGGATAGCACACCCTTTCTACAACTCAAGAGAGTTTAGTAGGCCACACTAGAGTAGGTAGTGCATACACCACACCTCACTAGTGATGTCTTCAAAGCCAGGACCCAGTGAGTCCTTGCCAGAAGCCCATGGGCTTCTCCCCTCCAAGTATGATACACTCCCATTCTTGGAATTGAGAGCATTATGTAACTTGAGGAAATTGAAGACAGGACAGAGTCCCACCACCCAACATCTTAGAGAGATGTTGGAGGCTTATGATCTCAGCAGGCCCTTAGGGACTGAAGGGGTAGGAGCAGAGGGTGGGGCAGAAGATGAGGATGGGGCCAGGGGTAGCAATACCCCCAGCCCCCCTCTGGAACTGACCAGGAGGGTGACAATGACCCTGACCTGGATAACCCAATTCCTCCTGTGGATGAGGAGGAGGCTCAGAATGACCTCCACTTTGTCCCCCCAGGAAGGATTGTGAGTGTGCCCAGAAGGTCTAGATCTCCTTCTCAGGAGTCTAACCACTCTGGCACCTCAATAGGGACCTCTGTCTCCTCTCATAGGAGGGAATCCTCTCATGAGAGGAGAAAGAGGCTGATTCAATATGAGGAAGCTCAGCTTGAACTCAGAAAACAGCAACTGGCTATAGACAGGGAGTCCCTAGATCTCTACAAAGAGAGAAAAAGTTGGGACTAGAGTCCCATGGTGGCAGCAATATCCCTAAAGATAGGGAAAGGTCTTATGACCATAGAAACCTAAACAAGATTGTCCCTCCCTACCAGAGTGGGGATGACATCCACAAATGGATAACTGCACTGGAGAGGGCCTGTAAAGTTCAGAGGGTCCCCCAGAAGCAGTGGGCAGCAATCTTGTGGCTCTCCTTTGCAGACAAAGGTAGAGACAAGCTCCTCACTGTAAGAGAAGAGGATGCTGACAATTACACAGTCTTGAAGAGTGCTCTGATAGATGGGTTTGGCCTAACCACTGAACAGTATAGGTTGAAGTTCAGAGACACCCAAAAAGCTCAGACTCAAGACTGGGTTGATTTTGTAGATTGTGCTACTAAGGCTCTGGAAGGTTGGATACATGGCAACAAAGTGCAGGACTTTTTAGCATTGTAAAATTTGATTATGAGGGAGCAGATCCTTAATAATTGTCAAAACCAGCTTTTGCACCAGTATCTGGTGGACTCTGATCTGACCTCTCCCCAAGAATTGGGAAAGAAGGCAGACAAATGGGTCAGAACCAGAGTAAAAACTAAAAATCAGGGTGGTGACCAGAAGAAAGATTCTACTAAGTCCCAAGAGAAAGGTGGGGATAAATCTAAAGATAAGTCCCCTACAGGGCCCCAAAATTCCTCTTCTGGGGGTGGGTCCCAAACTCCTTCTTCTCCTGAAAAGAAACCATATTGCCATGTCTGTAAAAAGCCTGGGCACTGGAAAACTGATCCCAGTTGCCCCAGGATTGGCAATAAAGAAAATGTTCCTCCCACAACTACTACCACCCCTCCTGGTACTACCAGTAGTAATCCTCCAGTTGGGAGTAGTGCACCCAAAAAGTTAGGTGCTTTTGCAAGAGGAACAGAGGTGGGCCCTAGTTTAGACAGGGACCCCTCAACAGACTCCTCTGACTCTGATGGTGGTATAGGATTTGCCACCTTTACCATGGGTCCCACAGCATTGGGCAGGTACAGATTGGAGCCAATAATTAATGGTCAGAAAGCTGTGGCATTTAGGGACACAGGGGCTAGTGTCACCATGGTAGCAGGGAAACTAGTCCCCCCTCACCAGCTTTTACCTGAGTTTAAATACCAGGTGACCAACATTGATGGTGTCAGAACAGATCACCCCATGGCCATAGTCAATCTCAGCTGGGAGGGGGTCACAGGCCCAAAAAGAGTGGCAGTGTCCCCAACCCTACCTGTAGATTGCCTGATGGGCAATGATCTGGAAATTTCAGCCTGGGCTGAAGTTGAACACCAAACCCATCTCAGGATGCTGGGCGTCCCTGTAAAGGTTAGTGGGGCTGTGATGGCCACAGCCCCAGCCCAAGATTTTGGAGAGATGGAGCCTGGAAGAATGGCCCACTCTCCCCCAAAAGAGAGCACAAGGGTTGAAGAAAAGTCTTCTTCCCTCCAGACAGTAGGTAAGGGTCAGCCTCCTCAGGGAACTGACCCTACCCCTAGTGAAGGAACTGCCCCAGAGGTAGTCAGGCCTGGCCTGGCCACACCCCTGATGGCAGAGGACCCTTCCAAGGTGGTACCCAGTCTGGAGCAGGTAACCTGCCCCTCTCTACCCTGCCTCAGCCAGCCCAGGGCTGCAGAGGTCAGGGAGGTCAGTGGACCCCCCAGGGCCCCCTGTCCAGAGGAACCCCCCATCAGCAGATTAGGGGCACCCAGGCTAGTAGCCCTAGCCAGGTGAAAACTCCTCTACACACTGAGGGATCCCCCATACCTTTATGTAGGGACCTCCCCCAGAAGGACTCTGGTAGGCAAGGGCAAACCTGGGACCAGAAGGTTCCAAACCTGCCATGTCCCTCCAGTAGTCCATCCAAAGGGACCCAACTCCCAGCTGTAGGCAGCCAAAGGTTGACCCTTAGAGCAAAGTGCAACTCAGTCATGGAAAGACAGGCATACATGGTGACCAGTGATCTGAGGAAGCTGAGACCAACATTCCTAGGGCCTCACTTCCCTACTCAGACACCTCACCAGCCTTGTACTTTACCTAAGCACACCACAGGTAGTGATTCCCCATGGTGGAGACCCTCTCATACCCTTAGGGTGAGGGATTGCTTAGTGGACCATAAGACAGGGGGCAACCATGCTAGTGCAGGTGCTTCCTTATATGGCCACTTAGTCAATGAAGGCTCAACTGGCCAAGGTTAGCCTTATCTCCTTTCGTTTGGGGGGGGTTATGTAGGAAGGTGGAATCTCACTATATGGTTGCCCCCACTTTTTTTATGGTGTTTTGCTGGTTTATGACTTAGTTGGACTGGGATCCTGCTATTCAGGGCCCCAGTCTATCTGCTTTCTCTGTAAAAAGGTTTCCATGTGCCTTAGGCACATCTCTGATTGGAATCTGGAGTGCCCTTATAAGTCCCTAGTATATGGTACACTATGTACCAAGGGCATAGGTACCTCAGAGGCCTACCAGGGGCTGCAGCATGTATTATGCCACCCCTGGAAGGCCATCCAAACTGACACCACAGGTCTGCTACTGCAGCCTGGGTAAGGTGGTGCATGCACCCCTTACTGTGATATAGGTTACCTATATCACTAAATACATACACACATATAAACCTATAAGTCACTCCTATGGCAGGCCTTATCAATCCTGAAGGCAGAGTGCGTGGTTCCTATGTGAGAGGGTGCCCCTGCATGAGCAGGGCCCCTCTGCAGCGTTCGGAGACCCTTCTCTGATGCTGTTTGTAGTGCAGCCTGACCATATACTCTTAAGCGCATTATAACCTCACGTTAAATGCTAACTTTGGAATGGCTGCACCGAAACATGTCGTGTTTGGTGTCAAACATCTTGGAATACTACCCCCCACCAATTCTGGCGGCGGGGGTAGCATTCCACCCTTCTAGAGGGAGAGACATGTTAACCCTGGCTTGGCCGGTAACTTCTTTCTAAAGCCCTGGCATCACAAAATGGATGCTGCTGCCACAGACACAAGTCTGGCCTCCTGCTGCTGACCGAAACTCCGGCAGGGGAGGCCTGGACAATAGGTTTCCTGTCCCAGGGAGGTGTGACCACCTCCCCAGACAGGATAGTGTGTATTGGGGCTGGGCGGGAGCACTTTTGGGTGCTTTGAAGTCCTGCACTGGGGGCACACTTGGTGTCCCTGTGCATACCCCAGTTCAAACCGGATCAGGGGCTTGCAGCCCCTGCTTTGGCGCGAACTGGACATAGGGAAAGGGGTGTAGCCACCCCTCTGCCCTGACCCACCCATAGGTGGGGCCACAGAGTAGTCCAACCCCTAAACTTAGTATAAGTATAGGAACCCAGTCCTTAGGACTTTAGATTATCCCTGGACGAAACTCTGAAACAGAATCCTGGACCTTCGACGCTCTACTAAAGACTAGAGGACAGAAGAATCTCCCTTGGGGTCAAGGAGTGACTCCCCTGCTTGGCAGGCACCAAAGAAGCAATTGTCCGGTCTGCATCGCCTAAGTTCCTGTCGGACGCCGAAGTCTTTGCATCACCAGAGGTGGATTTCCAGACTTCCCCGAGGCTGCCCTGAGTCCCCAGCAAAGCTGAGGCTCGTAGCTGTCGTGGGTAATGTGGAACCGTGACCCCTGGACACCGCACGCATTTGCTAGTGCGTCCTCTTCTGGGTCTCCCACGAAGTCGTGCTTTGGGCTCCGAGTATCCCTAGCCTCCAGCACCAACTGCACCCAAGGTCACTGGCCTTCACTCCACGAGTGTCCTGTGAGCCAGATCCACGTGCGACGTCTTGAGGCTCCTTCGCGGTCGCTAGCCCGTTGGCTAGTAGCCCTTCACGAAGGCCAATCCTTTTCTTCTTGGGCATCCTGGTTGCTCCAGGCCTGCCCTCACTTACCCTCGCTGGGTGAGTTCCTCAGACCTTGCTGGTCTGCACCATCGACGATCTTCACTTTCATTCGAGACTTGCCGTTACCAAGGCTTGTTGGGTCCAATCCGGTCGCCGACGCATTAGCACTCAACAGACATCGTGTACCAGCCCGAATCCTGCTCCTGGTCGCCGACAACACCTCCTGGACCTCGTGGCTGAAGAGTCAAGACGACCGTCAACGCACCTGAAGCACTCGACATCGGTGGGCATCTGTCCATCGCCTTCCTGGTCACTGCCTAGTGACCCAGACTCTGTCCCCTCTGCTTTCAGGTTCTTCAGATCTCCGATCCACTCTTGGATCCACCCGGACACTTTCCACTTGGTCGCCAGCAGCACTTTGCAGCAGATCGCCATTCAAATCGACGACGAAACCCGACCCCGAAAGGCACCTATGCACCCGGCTTCCCTGGGTGAGGTAACACGAGTACTCCGGTGCTCCCGTGGGTAGAGACTCTAGAACGACCTAGTTCTCAAAGGGTTTGCTCCAAGTCCTCCTTTAAGTGTCCCTTTTCTTTAATTTCCTGATCGCGACTTTCTCCATAGAAGTTAACGGCGTATCGCGGTTGTGTATTTACACTGCACGCGTCCCCCGTGGGTCCCCTGTGTCACTACCTTGGGTGGTTCCTTGTGGTCCAAGCACTTCTAGAGGCTCTAGGCCTAGTGTCTAGTTCAGTCGTGGTTCTTATACCACTTTATTGGTATATGGTTTGGTACGCCCCTAGGGCCCAAACGTGTATTTGTGCTATTACTGTGTTTAAATAACTTATAACTTGTGTATTTCGAACTCTAGCCTCATAAAGAGACTAGAGGGGTGTGTTTAGCAATAAATACATATATTTTGAATATATACCTGGTGTGGTGCTCTTTCATTTGGTCACTCAAGAGATTATAGACTGGTAAAACAAGCTGCTTTACATTCCTTCAAGACTTAGCCTGAAGGCTGCTCTCCATAGCTACCACTAGGATAGCTTTCAATAAGGTTGTCTTTAACCTATCTCCAATAAGGGGTTGTTTGGACTGGTGCAAGGTGCCCACTATAATTAGTGGACAGCATATGCCAGGCCAACTTCTCACATTGGTGTGCAGCGTGTGGGATTCCAGCTTGCTATTGTTTTACCAGATAATCTCAATTGAATTGATCAACTGAAAACCACTAAAGGTACCTAAGGTACATATAATTTAAGCTTAGAATACAGTAAGTTCTACTGAACTTAGAGTTGTGTGTTAAGGGATAGCACACCCTTTCTACAACTCAAGAGAGTTTAGTAGGCCACACTAGAGTAGGTAGTGCATACACCACACCTCACTAGTGATGTCTTCAAAGCCAGGACCCAGTGAGTCCTTGCCAGAAGCCCATGGGCTTCTCCCCTCCAAGTATGATACACTCCCATTCTTGGAATTGAGAGCATTATGTAACTTGAGGAAATTGAAGACAGGACAGAGTCCCACCACCCAACATCTTAGAGAGATGTTGGAGGCTTATGATCTCAGCAGGCCCTTAGGGACTGAAGGGGTAGGAGCAGAGGGTGGGGCAGAAGATGAGGATGGGGCCAGGGGTAGCAATACCCCCAGCCCCCCTCTGGAACTGACCAGGAGGGTGACAATGACCCTGACCTGGATAACCCAATTCCTCCTGTGGATGAGGAGGAGGCTCAGAATGACCTCCACTTTGTCCCCCCAGGAAGGATTGTGAGTGTGCCCAGAAGGTCTAGATCTCCTTCTCAGGAGTCTAACCACTCTGGCACCTCAATAGGGACCTCTGTCTCCTCTCATAGGAGGGAATCCTCTCATGAGAGGAGAAAGAGGCTGATTCAATATGAGGAAGCTCAGCTTGAACTCAGAAAACAGCAACTGGCTATAGACAGGGAGTCCCTAGATCTCTACAAAGAGAGAAAAAGTTGGGACTAGAGTCCCATGGTGGTAGCAATATCCCTAAAGATAGGGAAAGGTCTTATGACCATAGAAACCTAAACAAGATTGTCCCTCCCTACCAGAGTGGGGATGACATCCACAAATGGATAACTGCACTGGAGAGGGCCTGTAAAGTTCAGAGGGTCCCCCAGAAGCAGTGGGCAGCAATCTTGTGGCTCTCCTTTGCAGACAAAGGTAGAGACAAGCTCCTCACTGTAAGAGAAGAGGATGCTGACAATTACACAGTCTTGAAGAGTGCTCTGATAGATGGGTTTGGCCTAACCACTGAACAGTATAGGTTGAAGTTCAGAGACACCCAAAAGCTCAGACTCAAGACTGGGTTGATTTTGTAGATTGTGCTACTAAGGCTCTGGAAGGTTGGATACATGGCAACAAAGTGCAGGACTTTTTAGCATTGTAAAATTTGATTATGAGGGAGCAGATCCTTAATAATTGTCAAAACCAGCTTTTGCACCAGTATCTGGTGGACTCTGATCTGACCTCTCCCCAAGAATTGGGAAAGAAGGCAGACAAATGGGTCAGAACCAGAGTAAAAACTAAAAATCAGGGTGGTGACCAGAAGAAAGATTCTACTAAGTCCCAAGAGAAAGGTGGGGATAAATCTAAAGATAAGTCCCCTACAGGGCCCCAAAATTCCTCTTCTGGGGGTGGGTCCCAAACTCCTTCTTCTCCTGAAAAGAAACCATATTGCCATGTCTGTAAAAAGCCTGGGCACTGGAAAACTGATCCCAGTTGCCCCAGGATTGGCAATAAAGAAAATGTTCCTCCCACAACTACTACCACCCCTCCTGGTACTACCAGTAGTAATCCTCCAGTTGGGAGTAGTGCACCCAAAAAGTTAGGTGCTTTTGCAAGAGGAACAGAGGTGGGCCCTAGTTTAGACAGGGACCCCTCAACAGACTCCTCTGACTCTGATGGTGGTATAGGATTTGCCACCTTTACCATGGGTCCCACAGCATTGGGCAGGTACAGATTGGAGCCAATAATTAATGGTCAGAAAGCTGTGGCATTTAGGGACACAGGGGCTAGTGTCACCATGGTAGCAGGGAAACTAGTCCCCCTCACCAGCTTTTACCTGAGTTTAAATACCAGGTGACCAACATTGATGGTGTCAGAACAGATCACCCCATGGCCATAGTCAATCTCAGCTGGGAGGGGGTCACAGGCCCAAAAAGAGTGGCAGTGTCCCCAACCCTACCTGTAGATTGCCTGATGGGCAATGATCTGGAAATTTCAGCCTGGGCTGAAGTTGAACACCAAACCCATCTCAGGATGCTGGGCGTCCCTGTAAAGGTTAGTGGGGCTGTGATGGCCACAGCCCCAGCCCAAGATTTTGGAGAGATGGAGCCTGGAAGAATGGCCCACTCTCCCCCAAAAGAGAGCACAAGGGTTGAAGAAAAGTCTTCTTCCCTCCAGACAGTAGGTAAGGGTCAGCCTCCTCAGGGAACTGACCCTACCCCTAGTGAAGGAACTGCCCCAGAGGTAGTCAGGCCTGGCCTGGCCACACCCCTGATGGCAGAGGACCCTTCCAAGGTGGTACCCAGTCTGGAGCAGGTAACCTGCCCCTCTCTACCCTGCCTCAGCCAGCCCAGGGCTGCAGAGGTCAGGGAGGTCAGTGGACCCCCCAGGGCCCCCTGTCCAGAGGAACCCCCCATCAGCAGATTAGGGGCACCCAGGCTAGTAGCCCTAGCCAGGTGAAAACTCCTCTACACACTGAGGGATCCCCCATACCTTTATGTAGGGACCTCCCCCAGAAGGACTCTGGTAGGCAAGGGCAAACCTGGGACCAGAAGGTTCCAAACCTGCCATGTCCCTCCAGTAGTCCATCCAAAGGGACCCAACCCCCAGCTGTAGGCAGCCAAAGGTTGACCCTTAGAGCAAAGTGCAACTCAGTCATGGAAAGACAGGCATACATGGTGACCAGTGATCTGAGGAAGCTGAGACCAACATTCCTAGGGCCTCACTTCCCTACTCAGACACCTCACCAGCCTTGTACTTTACCTAAGCACACCACAGGTAGTGATTCCCCATGGTGGAGACCCTCTCATACCCTTAGGGTGAGGGATTGCTTAGTGGACCATAAGACAGGGGGCAACCATGCTAGTGCAGGTGCTTCCTTATATGGCCACTTAGTCAATGAAGGCTCAACTGGCCAAGGTTAGCCTTATCTCCTTTCGTTTGGGGGGTTATGTAGGAAGGTGGAATCTGACTATATGGTTGCCCCCACTTTGTTTTATGGTGTTTTGCTGGTTTATGACTTAGTTGGACTGGGATCCTGCTATTCAGGGCCCCAGTCTATCTGCTTTCTCTGTAAAAGGTTTCCATGTGCCTTAGGCACATCTCTGATTGGAATCTGGAGTGCCCTTATAAGTCCCTAGTATATGGTACACTATGTACCAAGGGCATAGGTACCTCAGAGGCCTACCAGGGGCTGCAGCATGTATTATGCCACCCCTGGAAGGCCATCCAAACTGACACCACAGGTCTGCTACTGCAGCCTGGGTAAGGTGGTGCATGCACTCCTTACTGTGATATAGGTTACCTATATCACTAAATACATACACACATATAAACCTATAAGTCACTCCTATGGCAGGCCTTATCAATCCTGAAGGCAGAGTGCGTGGTTCCTATGTGAGAGGGTGCCCCTGCATGAGCAGGGCCCCTCTGCAGCGTTCGGAGACCCTTCTCTGATGCTGTTTGTAGTGCAGCCTGACCATATACTCTTAAGCGCATTATAACCTCGCGTTAAATGCTAACTTTGGAATGGCTGCACCGAAACATGTCGTGTTTGGTGTCAAACATCTTGGAATACTACCCCCCGCCAATTCTGGCGGCGGGGGTAGCATTCCACCCTTCTAGAGGGAGAGACATGTTAACCCTGGCTTGGCCGGTAACTTCTTTCTAAAGCCCTGGCATCACAAAATGGATGCTGCTGCCACAGACACAAGTCTGGCCTCCTGCTGCTGACCGAAACTCCGGCAGGGGAGGCCTGGACAATAGGTTTCCTGTCCCAGGGAGGTGTGACCACCTCCCCAGACAGGATAGTGTGTATTGGGGCTGGGCGGGAGCACTTTGGGTGCTTTGAAGTCCTGCACTGGGGGCACACTTGGTGTCCCTGTGCATACCCCAGTTCAAACCGGATCAGGGGCTTGCAGCCCCTGCTTTGGCGCGAACTGGACAAAGGGAAAGGGGTGTAGCCACCCCTCTGCCCTGACCCACCCATAGGTGGGGCCACAGAGTAGTCCAACCCCTAAACTTAGTATAAGTATAGGAACCCAGTCCTTAGGACTTTAGATTATCCCTGGACGAAACTCTGAAACAGAATCCTGGACCTTCGACGCTCTACTAAAGACTAGAGGACAGAAGAATCTCCCTTGGGGTCAAGGAGTGACTCCCCTGCTTGGCAGGCACCAAAGAAGCAATTGTCCGGTCTGCATCGCCTAAGCTCCCGTCGGACGCCGAAGTCTTTGCATCACCAGAGGTGGATTTCCAGACTTCCCCGAGGCTGCCCTGAGTTCCCAGCAAAGCTGAGGCCCGTAGCTGTCGTGGGTAACGTGGAACCGTGACCCCTGGACACCGCACGCATTTGCTAGTGCATCCTCTTCTGGGTCTCCCACGAAGTCGTGCTTTGGGCTTCGAGTATCCCTAGCCTCCAGCACCAACTGCACCGAAGATCACTGGCCTCCACTCCACGAGTGTCCTGTGAGCCAGATCCACGTGCGACGTCTCGAGGCTCCTTTGCAGTCGCTAGCCCGTTGGCTAGTAGCCCTTCACGAAGGCCAATCCTTTTCTTCTTGGGCACCCTGGTTGCTCCAGGCCTGCCCTCACTTACCCTCGCTGGGTGAGTTCCTCAGACCTTGCTGGTCTGCACCATCGACGATCTTCACTTTCATCGAGACTTGCCGTTGCCAAGGCTTGTTGGGTCCAATCCGGTTGCCGACGCCTCAGCACTCGACAGACATCGTGTACCAGCCCGAATCCTGCTCCTGGTTGCCGACAACGCCTCCTGGACCTCGTGGCTGAAGAGTCAAGATGACCGTCAACGCACCTGAAGCACTCGACATCGGTGGGCATCTGTCCATCGCCTTCCTGGTCACTGGCTAGTGACCCAGACTCTGTCCCCTCTGCTTTCAGGTTCTTCAGATCTCCGATCCACTCTTGGATCCACCCGGACACTTTCCACTTGGTCGCCAGCAGCACTTTGCAGCAGATCGCCATTCAAATCGACGACGAAACCCGACCCCGAAAGGCACCTATGCACCCGGCTTCCCTGGGTGAGGTAACACGAGTACTCCGGTGCTCCCGTGGGTAGAGACTCTAGAACGACCTAGTTCTCAAAGGGTTTGCTCCAAGTCCTCCTTTAAGTGTCCCTTTTCTTTAATTTCCTGATCGCGACTTTCTCCATAGAAGTTAACGGCGTATCGCGGTTGTGTATTTACACTGCACGCGTCCCCCGTGGGTCCCCTGTGTCACTACCTTGGGTGGTTCCTTGTGGTCCAAGCACTTCTAGAGGCTCTAGGCCTAGTGTCTAGTTCAGTCGTGGTTCTTATACCACTTTATTGGTATATGGTTTGGTACGCCCCTAGGGCCCAAACGTGTATTTGTGCTATTACTGTGTTTAAATAACTTATAACTTGTGTACTTCGAACTCTAGCCTCATAAAGAGACTAGAGGGGTGTGTTTAGCAATAAATACATATATTTTGAATATATACCTGGTGTGGTGCTCTTTCATTTGGTCACTCAAGAGATTATAGACTGGTAAAACAAGCTGCTTTACATTCCTTCAAGACTTAGCCTGAAGGCTGCTCTCCATAGCTACCACTAGGATAGCTTTCAATAAGGTTGTCTTTAACCTATCTCCAATAAGGGGTTGTTTGGACTGGTGCAAGGTGCACACTATAATTAGTGGACAGCATATGCCAGGCCAACTTCTCACACATATTGGGAAAGATTCTTATGAAACCAGACATTTTACCCATCAGTGAAAGAATCAAACTTATCCAAAATATCAAATATGATATTGATATTTCCTGATACTACACAGTTTATAAAATAATTAAATAAGACCTAAAACGTGCTTCTATGCCCTACATCTTTAGACCAAAGACCACAAAACTGAAAAAAAGCAAAAGGAAGAAGAAACAATATTTTAGTGACAACCCTAAACAACAATACTCAAGCAGAATAATGTTGGCCCAGTCTTTCCTGCTGCTATCTTGTATAACAAAGTTAAATTGTATTGGCCCCTTCTGGAAGAAATAAAAATGACTTTTTCACTCTCCTTTTCCTTTCTTTGAGTGGCATTTTGTGGTTGTGCAGGTGTTTATCAGTTTTTATATGTTTACACTGGTGGGGGCTATTTCCATTTGGTAGGTTTTTATCAGTTATGATAGGTTTAAACCTAAAACAGGATAGCCTAAGCATATTTCTAAAACAGGACGCTGGCTAAAATGTTAGCGCTTGATCTCATCCTATTTTCTTTTTGTGGAATGAATGGGATTTCTGGAATTTGAGGATGCCCTCTGCCCAAATTGGAAGGTTTCCAGCCTTACCTATTTTGCCACACTTGCTGTGCCAGCACTGCATCGGGAAGTACTGCAATTGGTTGCCAAACCTATGAAGTAGAGAGCTGTTCAGTCTCTCCACCTCACGAGAGATATGTAGACCTGTTGTCTTGCAACAGATTACTTGTGCATCACTGCACACTGGATCTCTTTCCAGGGAATTAAGCAAAGGCTAGTTGCTGGTCTCACCACTGATGATGCTTTTTGAGACATTCGGCAACATGCAACAGTTGCGATGTTCGCCATTGAGAAATTGCATAGAGCTGCCAAAATCTTGCAAGAGTTTAATACCAAGGACTATGAATGGCTTAAACCCAAAGGTCTTACAATTGAAATTGTTGCCACTGACAATGCCAGAAACATAGTCAAAGCCACTGCTGAAGGTGGATATTTCAAAGTCCTGTGTTTAGCACATTGCATCAATTTAATTTTGCAGGACATACTCAATAGCATGCTTTTCACCTGCTGAAGAATATGAATTCATTTTAGTCGTTCATTCAGAGCCCAAAAGTAGTTGAGGATCATTAAGCATGCTAATAAACTACCTGTAAAAGCCCTTGTACAGGAGGTACCATCAGGCTGGAACTCACTACATACTGCAACACCTGTTTGAGCAGTAAAAGTCTTACAGCAATTATGTAATTCAAAGAAGAGGGGATGCAACTGCCAACGCCATGACAATGAAGATGGACAAATGGGGGCTAGTGGAGTGCCTGACACAAAGGCGAATTCAATTCGAGATTATGACAGCATAGAAGTCAGCAAGAAGGACACTACCAAGAGCCAAGCAATTCCGTTGTTGCATCAACTGCAAGATCATTTGAAAAAGGTGGAACAAACATTCACCAATGTCAATGAAGAAGTAACTTCTTTGGTCGATATCTTAATAATTTTCTTGAATGCTAGTCAAAGGCCTCAAAAAGAGATTGTGTCCTCCAAAGATTATATTTGTGCCACAATACTGGATCCATGATACAAAAAAGTTCTGCCCACTTTCATTCCTCCTACAGATATAGATGTCTTATTTGACAAGACTTGGATCGTCAGTAAAGCAAATGATCAAGAACAAGAAAGACTGCAAATTTGGGGGGCGTGGCTTGCCACGAAGGAAGATGGCCGCTTCCTAGAGCGGCTCCCAAACTCTTCCTCCTAATCCCCCGTAAATCCGAGAGACATCCGAAGCCAAAACCGCGCCGTGGATCAAAATGAAATAAGGGCATAGTCGGCATCGGCATGCCCGGCGGGACGATCGGAGGCCAGATAGCAGGCGATTCCAGTGCATGGCCTGGTGGAGGTGACAAAGCACCGGCCTCTGGTGACGGCTGAGAGGGCGCGCCCCTGGTGCACATCGGTGCGAAGGGGCGGAAGCAGCGGCCAAGAAGGAAGGAAAACAATTCCCCAGCGTGCCGGAAGACGATCGGGTCCGCCCCCCGACGGTTCCGTGCACACAGGGAGAAGGGTTCGGGTGTGGCTGGGACTGGCACCGATCGTGGTCGGGGCCTTGCCGAGGCTCGGGTCGCCCATCCCCGCTATTGCCAGGGGCCAGTGAAGATCGGATGGATGTGAGGAAGGCACTGGAGGACGCCCGGTGACCCAGAAGGTACCCTGGGGGTGCTGGGGGCTTGGGGACGCGGAGGCGGCCCGGCCCTGAATGCAGCTATAAAGGGGAAGAGACGCAAGAGAGGCCGGTGAAGAATAGAAAGGCGACGACCAAGATGGCCGAAAAGAGTCTAGCAGCCCAACTGACCTAAAGGTGTGCGAGGGAGTGCAGTCGTCGGCTGACGCCGGGGGCTAGAGAAACAGGCGGCAGGGACTTGGAGGGGCCCGGGGTTGGGCTCAAGAGCAGAAGATAAGCAGGGCCACATGAAAACAGTCATAAGGTGCCTGAGGCAGAAGCTAGCGAAACCACACAAGAAACATACCGACAGTGAGAACTCGGCCGGTAGCTAGCCGGCGGCCCCTCCCTGGGCAGTCAGCGCAAACTGAATGCTAAGGGCGGCACAGTCCCCACGTGGCCTGGTGGGAGCATCCAAAATAGCGTGGCGCAGGAACAAGAGAATACCTAGAACGGATGAGCCTGTGAAGCTGTAATACAGTAAGACCTAAAAATAAGTCCAGGGCCCGGGACTGTAACTATAACGCTCACCGGCCAGTGAGTGGGGGAAGACAGCAAGTCGAATAAACAGGGTGAAAACCTGACAGGCCGCAGGGGCCGCTTCGGTAACCCCTGGGAGGCGGCAGCAGCTCACCCAGTGACCCCAAAAGAAGATCCACAAGGGCTGCGCAACCCAGGCGAGAAAATGTCCGGGGGGAAAAAACGCCAAGAACTCCCATCAAATGAAACTAGACAAATTCACCCTCCCGAAAGGAACGGAAGCCCAGGATCCCCCACTCAAACGCCTGCCCCCGGAGGCCCAGGCGGCGACGAATGAAGGCACTTTATCCCTGCATGACATTATGGCGGCCATACGTGGGGTACAAACCGCTTTGGAGTCCCGAATAGATTCAGTCACAACAGAGGTTTCCTTGATCCGTGCGGACTTAAGGAATATGGGGGCAAGAGTACAAACTGTAGAAGACTCCACAAAAACTTTGCTCCAAGACACTTCAATGCTCAAAGCCCAAATTAAGGAAATGCAAACACGCAATGTCCAGCTGGAGGCCAGGATTAAAGACCAAGAAGGGAGATCGAGACGTAATAACGTCTGAATCCTGGGGTCCCTGAAAGGGCGGAGGGTTCAACAGCCGACCTATTTGTAGAGGAGTTGATTCATGAGCAGCTCAAACCAAAAGGTCTCTCAAAGTTTTTCTCGGTGGAGAGGGCTCACTGTGTCCCGGGGTGACGCCCCAAACCCGGGGCCCCTCCGAGACCGATAATAGCCCATCTCTCTAACTATAGAGACCGAGATGCCATACTACAAACTGCCCAGGCGGCCCCCCCCAGTCCTATTAGAAAACTCGCAGATTACCTCCTTCCCGGATTTCACCCTAAAGACTCAAAGACTAAGGCGCAGCTTCATCGAGGTGAAAAGGGCACTCCGAGATAAGGGGGTAAAATACTCTCTGCTTTTTCCGGCACACCTCCGAGTGGAGTCCGAGGGGAGGGTTTCGTTCTTTGTTACACCGGAGGAAGGATGGGACTGGTTGGAAGGTTGGAGGACAGTTGGAAGCGCCGGCAGCAATGCCCGCCGTGGAAGAACTCAGAAAACAACATTGGGCCCAAACGAGCAGCTAACAGAAGAGACGCACACAGGGGAGGTGTCATGAACTCTGAGACGGAGACACAGACTAGCTGAGACCAAAGGTAAATGGGTAGGGGCTACAGGTCATTGTGGTTCGACCGGACAACTACCTATTAAAGGAACCTGGGCTCAAAAATAACTTCCTCCCAGCTGGCTGTATGGGGGGGGGGGGAAATGCGGCGTAATACCCAATCAAAGGCCGGGGCTGGAAATGGCCGAGACGCTGAACTATCACAGCACCGATGGAAATGAAAGTTCAATATCAATGGTAGACAAAATATTTGTAAGACCGAAGAAGGGGGGAAGAGTTGAAGGGCAAGTATACATTCCCTAAGTTCAATATGTTGGATAGGGTCGACAGGCTCTCTGCTGAGTTGGGGGGGCGGGCAATTGGGGCACCGTTTGGCAGGGTGGGGGGTGGCAGGGGAAGGGATAGGGTGGGGGGTTGTTATCTGTTGTTTTGTTGCTTTGTTTTGCAGATTCATGGGTTACACGTTGCGAGCAGACAGTACTCTTCAACATGACCAAGACATTGGGTCCTATACAGGAGCCCCGGGGTTGCGCTGGGAGGGAGGTCACTCGACGGGGCCCTGCCGCATCCCTAACTGGGAGGAAAGTTCAGCGATCGCATGACAGGACAAGTGCAGGCTGAAATGAAATTGATGTCCTGGAACGTAAACGGGCTGGGAAGCAAAGTCAAACGAGGCCTTGTGCTTCAGTTTATAAAGAGACACTCCCCGGATGTGGTTCTCTTACAAGAGACCCATCTTTTGGGAAATAGCTGTAAGGCCTTGAACCATTGGGGCTATGAAATGAAGGTCCATGCTGGCTATACGTCAGGCTCAAGCGGTACAGGAATCCTCCTCAAGAAGAGCCTGCCCCTCACCATAGAAAAAACATGGGCAGATAGACTGGGTAGATATGCGGCAATCTCGGGGATATGGGCGGGTGAAGTAATAAATATTCTGTCTGTATACGTCCCATCCACGTTAAGAGACTCAACCTTGACAGACCTGGGTGCACAAATATTGGAGCTTCCAATAGGTCGTCTGTATATGGGAGGAGATTTCAATATGGCAGGCTGCGATTTTCTGGACCGTGCGCCACCGAGGGCCCTAAGCCCTACACAAACTCGGTTGACAGAATTTCTCTCAGCGTTAGGCCTGATAGACGTTTGGAGATCTCTAAACCCCGCCACACCAGAATACACGTTTCACTCACTTCTTGTTTTCTTTCCCGGCGCTCCTCCCTCATTTTTCAGACATCAGACACTTAGCGAGACGTATCTCGGACCACTCTCCTATATGGGCACAATATAGGGTGGGCGGAGTGCGGTGCGGTGCTGGGGCCTGGTGGCAATAAATCACTGGTACATCAAGTTGCCCAAAATAAGGAAGGGTCTGCAGGATGCCACTAACCTTTACTTTCAAGAAAACAGTACACAGTTACATCGTCACAGACATTATGGGAAGCGTATAAGATGGTGGTTAGGGGTCAGTCCCTCTCGCTTATAGCCGGACACAAAAAAGAGAAGAGGGCGACAGTTGTGAAGCTAGAACAGGAAATCCTTGATTTAGAACTTCAAATTGCAGGGAATTACAATGACGAGTTACAACACACATTAAAACTCAATCAACAAGACTACAGAGATTGCGTGACAGAGGAGGCCAGGAATAAAATCAGAGACACACAACACTGGATATATGAGTCGGGGAACAAAGCAGGCAAATTATTGGCCTGGTTGGATCAGCGCCAGAGAGCGGACAGATGGGTCCCACTGGTTACCACTAGATCAAGAATCCACTGGGTATCTCAGAGGCCTTTGCAGACTACTATGCGGAGGTATATGCTGCAAGTATGGATTATTCAGAACAAGAATCCCTAGAGTTGCTATTATCACACTTCCGGTGCTGACGGAGGAAGAGCGACAGCCACTCGAGGAGGACCTAACATTAGCTGAAATAACCCAAGCAATAGGAGCCCTGAAGTCGGGTAAGGCGATGGGGCCAAATGGTATCCCAATAGAACTGTACAAGCTCACAGCGCAAGTAACTGCACCTCATTTACTGAAAATGTTTGAGAAAAGCAACTCCATTGGCAAACTTCCACCAGATCAAATACTAGGGACAATAGTTGTAATACACAAAGAGGGAAGGCCAAAGGACCAATGTACGTCATATCGCCCAATTATGCTGTTGAATGCAGAAGCAAAAATTCTTGCGAAATTACTGGCGCAGCGGCTTCTCCCACTGCTTCCAGCTTTGGTCCACCCGATCAATCCGGATTTATGCCAGGGCGTAACACCACCCTGAACCTCAGGCACCTTCATGGGGTCATGGGTCGTGCCCATAGAATCAGGAAGGACGCTGCGGTCCTATCATTAGACACGCGGAAGGCCTTTGACACTGTTGAGTGGCCAAACATGATGGCAGTGCTCAAACGAATGGGCTTTGGACCAAGATTTCTATCATGGCTCACAGTGAGTGGAAATGTACTAGCAAGATGGCTGACACTGCTGCATGGTGTCTGGAGCACAAGGCTTTGATGGGAGTTGTGGTCAAGTCACACACCAGGCACCAGTGTCAGACATCTTGCCAGTACTTTTCCACTCACTCACAGGAAAGCTGAGTCACAGACAGGCTGTTTGGGATTGCTGGGAAGGTGGGTGTAGTCACAGCAAACCCTCCTCCTCACACATAGCCCAACAAGCACACCTGGAACTATGCTTCTCTCACAGTGAGTGGAAATGTACTGGCATGATGGCTGACACTGCTGCATGGGGTCTGGAACACAAGGCCTTGGTGGGAGTTGTAGTCAAGTCAAACAACATGCACACTGTCAGACATCTTGATAGTAAACTTACATTCACTGTCAGGTAGCCATAGGCCCATATGAGCTGTTTGGGCAGTGTGGGAGGAGGAGTGTTTGCACTGACTATATCTCCTATCAGGCTCTGTCCTACACACACCTTCTCCTATCAGGCTCTGTCCTACACACACCTTCCCACCCTGCCCAACCAGGCCACCAGGAAGAGTGGTACCCTGACAATGAGGGGAAGTGTACTGGCAAGATGTGTGACACTTGTGCCTGGTGTCAGAGTTGACCACAACTCCCATCATGGCCTTGTGCTTCTCACACCAGTCCCGAGTGTCAGCCATCTTGCAAGTACATTTCCACTCACCACCAGGGACAGCATAGTTCCAGGTGTGCTGTTTGGGCTGGCTGGGAAGGTGTGTGTAGGACAGGGCCTGATGGGAGTTGTAGTCAGTGCAAACACTCTGTTGTGTCCCGTAAAGGTAGACACCAGGAGCCAGGTAGAGTTTTCAAGTCTTCTTTATTATGTCTCAGTCCAGGTTACACGAATCTTAAGACCAGCCAGCTCTAGTGTGGTACCAGCCCCACCAGGAGCAGCCTGCCTAGCTGCTCAGCCCATCTCTAACTCACAACACACATCCACTCAGACACCCAGGCATTCCACGCATCACAGGTACACCAACATTCCGTAACCAACTCACACTCTGGCTGAGCAGCTAGGAGCAGCAGGGCTGGAGTACATGCAAATACACATTAGTAGGGTATAACATTATCCCTTTTCCTTTAAAAGGAAACAAAAAGTAACAATATTTAACTATAGGAGAACTATACACAAGAAAAGTGAGTAATGGTATGAAGCTCAAAGATGCAGCAATAAAAACAGGACATCCAAGAGAGAGCACCATTAAAACAAGAAAGGATGGTAAAGATAAAGCATACAAACATTTGAGCAACAATATTCACCATCCTCCCCCATGCAAAATTATACAACAATTAGAAGCGTAAGCAAATAGTGAAATTCTGTCGAAATACACACTGTAACACTAGTAGCAAATACTGTAAGAATATGAAATGTGACGCAAAGGGCAAAACACCCCGCAACACCAATCTTAAATGTAAGGGAAGTAAGATGTAAATGGGTCGTCACCCATAGAAACGCCTGTGTAGGGATGTACCTTGGTACTGCGCGCAACTGTAAATGGAGACTAAGTCCATATCCCAACCCAGTGTAAGGGTTAACCTAGGTCCAGTGTAATTATGGGAACTAACCCATGGCCCAACCCCCTTGTAGAGGTTACATACCCCCATGTAGGAGTAACAAACAGTGAAATGTAATGGGGAATTTAGCCCACAACCATCCCTTGTGTACGGGAACAATGTGATAACCACCCACAAGAACTCAAGGAAGACCCATCCTAAGAAAAGCGTAAACCTGTGGCATCACGACATTTGAAACTTTTACAAAGCTAAAACTAATACAATTCCATTAACTGTAGAGCACTGGTGCACTGTGCCCCACGCCGGTGAG
Organism: Calotriton arnoldi; assembly: GCA_963921515.1. Classification (NCBI taxonomy): domain Eukaryota; kingdom Metazoa; phylum Chordata; class Amphibia; order Caudata; family Salamandridae; genus Calotriton; species Calotriton arnoldi. Next base: position 967,706 of record CAWUFW010002498.1, read on the forward strand.
CGATCTCTCACCCGAGTTGTGGTAGGGAACAGACACCCTTGTGTAAGGGAACCAAGAAGAGAACATGCCTAAAAGTAGTGATACAAATTGGGGAAACATGGCACAAGTAGTGACTGTAACAAAGTAGTTTTCTTGCTTAAAAGTAGCGCACCAGCAATAAGTCCACCAAAAGTAAACATTTAAAGCAGACTTCATTTTAACGTTAAAAAAAAGCAAGCACTGTAAAGTAACCATTATGCAACATATAGTTTGATCTTCACTGTTGAAAAGAGCAGAGAATGCGCTTTCCGGCTCACAAACAGCACTGCAGCAATATGCCACTAAGTTAGTCCGATGATGAAGGGTATCCGTCGATAGGAGACCGAGATAACTGACCATGCTTGCATCAGATGGTCACCATAGTTCCTCTACTGAGTGCAAATGTATTATCGAGGACATGCACACACACAGCAACCATAAACAAATGTACTAGTAAAAGCGTGAGTCTACTAGAATCGTGCGCCGCACTCGGTCTCAACTGACCTAAAATGACAAAGAAAATTACCTCCGACATGTTAGAAGTCGAGAAACGCACCAAAAAGAATCCCTTGTTGACGAATCTTCCTCTTGTTATGGTCATGCGAACACCGCGTTGTCCCTGGACTCCATCTGGTGTTAAAGCTATACTCTAACCAACAAAAACAGCATGGTTGACAGAACGAAGCAGCGTGGTTGGCAACTCTGCAGCAAACAAACCGGAACCACCAAAGGGGAAATGAAATAGCGGCCGCCAACCACAAGATGGCGGCACGTTTTCAGACGTACTGCCGGATGGCTGACAGAACGTCTGTGCATACACGGCATGGAAGCTAGCAGCAGAACACAGGCAACTTGTCCCAGCGTCACAAAGATCCACGGAGGCATCAGGGGTGCAGGTAAGACTGCGCGCGGGCTGGGAACGGCGCGCGCCTTCATTTTCAAATCACAAGAAGGCGGTTGAACTGGCAAAAGTCGAGGGGGCTGCGAGACCAAAATAAATGAAAATTGACTTACTTGAATATGTATAAAGGATGGCCGGGGAACGTCCTTTCACTAAACGGCCTCCATACAAGCTCGTATACATTAAGAGCTTCATTCTTAAATATGTACACAGCTGACCGTGTGCTAGCGAAAACCAGTGCAAGACCCTGTGTGGGGATCTCTATTCCAATGTAGACGGGAACCATCGTGTAGACGCCAAAGAGTGCCCAAAGACATTGAGCTGGCACCTCGCCTCTAGAGCAGACATCCAGAGGTTGACAAACCTGGGGCAGGTCCCTCCTTTCTTTAAACAGGTTGCTGCACAATAGCACGTAGTATCAAGTAGATGTACTGACTTTGGTTGAAATTCTTGTCACTCACTTTGGTTAAAATTCCTGTCAGGCATCAAACAATGTCCATCTGTGCTACAACTGCACGCAGATCGTTGTGACACGATACAAGTGTCCCCAAAAGGGGCCTTTTAATTGAAGTCACTATGGTCTTGAAGACACTGTAAATCGATGTGGCTGGAACACCAAATGGCTGTAGTGTAACTACTCCTCCAACTCACTGTAATCCTTTAGAGTATGATGTGGCTGGAACACCAGATGTGGCTGTAGTTTAACTACTCCTCCAACTCACTGTAGTCCATTAGAGTATTTCCAGGCTGTATTGTCGGTTGGTGATGACACTGTTCGGTGGGGCTGTCCGTTGGTAAGGACACTGGTGGGGCTGGCGCTGGCTTGCCTGGAAATACATTCTTTGTTGATGTAGTTGCTTGTAGGATCTCTTGGTTTCTCTTGTAGTTTCTTTGTAGTCCCTTGGTTTCTGTGCTGTACTAAGAGACTCTAGGGTCCAAGTCCGCTCGTCGCCAAAATATGTTGTGTCCCGTAAAGGTAGACACCAGGAGCCAGGTAGAGTTTTCAAGTCTTCTTTATTATGTCTCAGTCCAGGTTACACGAATCTTAAGACCAGCCAGCTCTAGTGTGGTACCAGCCCCACCAGGAGCAGCCTGCCTAGCTGCTCAGCCCATCTCTAACTCACAACACACATCCACTCAGACACCCAGGCATTCCACGCATCACAGGTACACCAACATTCCGTAACCAACTCACACTCTGGCTGAGCAGCTAGGAGCAGCAGGGCTGGAGTACATGCAAATACACATTAGTAGGGTATAACACACTCCTCCTCCCACACATCCCAAAAAGCCCACACAGAACTGTGTTTACCCGACAGTCAATAGGAATGTACTGGCAAGACGGCTGGCACTTGGGACTAGTGTGAGGAGCACTAGGCCATGACGGGACTTGTGGTCAACTCTGACACCAGGCACAAGTGTCACACATCTTGCCAGTACACTTCCCCTCATTGTCAGGACACCACTCTTCCTGGTGACTTGGTTGGGCAGGGTGGGAAGGTGTGTTTAGGACAGAGCCTGATGGGAGATGTAGTGACATCAAACACTCCTCCTCCCAACCAGCACAAACAGCTCATCTTGGACAATGGCTACCTGACAGTGAATGGATGTGTACCAACAAGATGGCTGACACAGTTGCATGATGTTTGGTGCACAGGGCCTTGATGGGAGTTGGCTCCAAGTTCAACACCATGTAGCTGTCTGCCATCTTGCAAGTATACTTCCACAGACTGTAAGATACCCATAGTCCCAGATGAGCTATTTGGGATGGGTGAGAGGAGGAGTGTTTGCTGTCACTACAACTCACATCAGGCCTGGGCCCACACACACCTTCCCACACAGCTCAAACAGCACACCAGATTGAGTGGTGATCAGACAATGAGGGGTAGTGTACTAACAAGATGTCTGACACTGGAGACTGGTGTCAGAGTTGAGTACAAATCACATCTTGGCCTTGTGCTCCAAACACCAGTAGTCAGTGTCAGCCATCTTGCCAGTACATTTCCACTCAACATCAGGGACAGCATAGTCCCAGGTCTGCTGTCTGTGCTGGCTGGTAAGGTGTCTGTATGACAGGGCATGAGGGGAGTTGAAGTCAGTGCAAACACTCCTCCTCACACCCAGACCAACAAGCCCACATAGAACTGAGCTTCCCTGACAGTCAATGAGAATGTACTGGCAAGATGACTGGTACTGCGGACTGCTGTTTAGAGCTCAAGGCACTGTTGGTGAGTTGTGGACAAATCAGACACCAGTCACCAGTGTCAGACATCTCGGCAGCACATTGGCACTCGCTGTCAGGAAAGCAGAGTCACAGGTAAGATATTTAGGATGGGTAGGAAGGTGTGTGGAGGACAGAGCCTGATGGGAGATATAGTCAGGGCAAACACTCCTTCTCCCAAACAGCCCACCAGGAACCATGCTTACCTGATAGTGAGTGGAAATGTACTGACAAAATGCCGGAGACTGGGGACTGGTGTCTGGACAACTACGCCCTGCTGGGAGTTGTGGACAAATAGGCACCAGTCATCAGTGTCAGACATCTTGCAAGTACATTCCCACTCACTGTCAGGGAAGCTGAGTTTCAGGTAGGCTTTTGCTCCTGGCTGGGAAGATGTGTGTGGGACATGGCCTGATCTGACTTGTAGCCATTGCAAATATTCATCCTCACACTCAGCCCTGCTAACTCCTCTGGGCCTATGCTTACCTCACAGTGAGGGGAAGTGTACTGGCAAGGTGGCTGACACTGCTGCATGGTGTTGATCTTGAAGCCAACTCCATCAAGGCCCTGTGCCCCAAACATCATGCAACTGTGTCAGCCATCTTGTTAGTACACTTCCATTCACTGTCAGGTAGCATTGGCCAGATGAGCTGTTTGTGCTGGTTGGGAGTAGGAGTGTTTGCCCTGACTACATCTACCATCGGGCTCTGGCCTCCACACACCTTCCTACCCATCCCAAATAGTTTAACTGGGACTCTGATTGCCTGACAGTGAGTGGCAGTGTGCTGCCAAGATGGCTGACACTGCTGCATGGTGTCTGGAACCGAAGACCTTGATGTGTGTTGCAGTGAAGTCAAACATCAGGCGCCAGTGTCAGCTATTTTGTAAGTACATTTCTACTCACTGTCAGGTAAGCATGGTTCCTGGCGGGTTGTTAAGGACGGGTGGGAGAAGGAGTGTTAGCCCGGACTACATCTCCCAGCAGGCCCTGTTCTACACACACTCTATCCACTCAACACAATAAGCCCATCTGGAACTAAGATTATCTGACAGTGAGTAGATATGTACTGGTAAAATAGATGACACTGGGGACTGCTGTGGGGACCACAAGGCCCTGTTGGGACGTGTAGCCAAATCAGACACCAGGCACAAGTGTCACATATCTTGATAATATATTTCCAATCACTGTCAGGAAACCATCCTGCCATGTGGTCAGTTGTCTCTGGGTGAGAAGAGTGTGTGAAGGACAGAGCCTGGTGGGAGTTGGAGTAATGGCAAGCACTCTTACACCCACACAGCACAACCATTTCATCTGGGCCTATGGCTACCTGACAGTGAATGGAAGTGCACTAGCAAGATGCCTGACACTGGTGCATGGTGTTTGGGGCACAAGGCCTTGTTGGGATTGGGATTCAAGTTTAACACCATGCACCAGTGTCAGCATCCTTGCTACTACACTTCTCCTCACTGCCAGTTCGCCATAGTCTCTGAGTAGTTAGCTGGGCTGGGTGGGAGGAGGAGTATTTGGAAAGGCATACACCTTCCCACACATCACAAACAGACCAACAGGAACTAAGCTTACCCACAGTGTTTCGGAATTTAGTAGCAGGATGCATGACACTGGGCACTGGTGTCTGACTTTTCCACAAATACCAACAGTGACTTGTGCTCAAAACACCAGGCACCAGTGTCAGCCATCTTTATCAGTACATATCCACTCACTCGCAGGAAAGCATACTTCCAGGAGTTCTGTTTTTGCACGGTGGAAAGAGTGTGTGAAGTACAGAGCCTGATGGGAGATCTGGACATTGCAAACACTTTTCCTCCCACCCAGCCATACAAGACCACTATGAACCATGATTACCTGACAGTGAGTGGAAATGTAACAACAAAATGGCGGGGACTGGGGACTGGTGTTTGGAGCACAAGGCCATGGCCATGAGGGGAGTTGTTATAAAGTCAGACACCAGTGCCCTGTGTCAGGCAGCTGGCAGGGACATTTTGACACACTGTGAGGTAAGCTTATGTCCTGTTGGCCTGTTTGCGCTGGGCAGGAAGCTGTATGTAGGACTGGGCCTGATGGGAGTCGGAAGAACAGCAAACACTCCTACACACACACCACAACCACTTTATCGGGGCTATGTCTACATAACAGTGAGTTCATCTGTACTAGCAAGATGGCAGACACCAGGGACTTCTGTCTGAACATATCACAACTGCCACATTTGCCTATGTGCTACAAACACCAGCCTCCAGTGACAAATATCTTGCAAGTACACTTACCAACATTGTCTGGACAACACCCTTCCTGGTGGCCTGGTGGGGCTGGGTGGGAGGAGGGGTGTACGTTTCACAATTAGAGCTCAAGCACTCAAACCTCAGTTCATCATAATTCTTTGCCACAAAATGGCAGAAAGCAGAGTTTGTGAACTCATCTGACCATGCAGTCAATGTGCAAAATACATGATCTGAGTAGGCACAAAGCTAACCAGTCACACATTGTGCTCCTCACAGCCATTCACATGTGTATAATGAGATGAGAACAAGAAGCACCTCACTCACTCCATTCACACAAATTTCTGGGTAAATTAACAGACTGTGAGTGTGTAGGCAGCCACATTAAGGTGACTGCTAAAGACATGCACTAAGCCCAGTACACAGGCCAAAACAATACCTACATAGGGAGAGAAAGAGTATGTATCTCACTGTGAAAGTGAAGATGTGGACAACACCAACCCACCTGTGCCATTCACAGGGTGTCACGAACCAGTCAATGCCTTTGGACATGCAATGTGAAATAAACACAACATGCCCATTTTTGCACATAGATGGACATGTCCATCAATCCCCATATTGCCCAAAATACATTGTTCTCCCAAAAAAATAGGCCAGCATCATGGATGAAGGAGGCCAATCTATCTATATTAACTCATCATTAGGTTCAGTAGCCTATGTAATGTGTATGATTTGATGGGCAGTGGACATTCACAGCAGTCATTGTGTTTTTTCTGTACCCACAGGCGAGCTGGGAACACCACTAGAACCATCCAGGACAGCCAGTCCCAGATTCTGGACGACCATGAGCTCTCTGGTGTTGATGTCTCTCATCCATCTTCGGGCGACGAGGACCGACCTGGCCCATCAGGTTTGGGTCACCCCACAGCACCAGCAGCGGCAACATCAGGATCCTCTGCGATCACTCATGCCTCCGCTGACAACACCCAGCTGACTCCTACCCTCACGGACACACCAGCCCAGGAGACCACCAACAGCACAGCAACACAGGGTTCTCTGGAGTTGCCGGACAACAACACCCATGTCAACGATGAAGGAGGCTCAGTGTTGACTGTGGTTGGGTAGGGTTGGTGGGAGAGGCCGTGGGGACTTGCGCCATCATGCAGCTGGTGCTGATGAGGAGATCCCAAACCTCACCAGGATCCTCAACGCAAATGAGGATTCCCAAGGAGATTTTGGCCAGGTCGTTGGGATCCTCAGGAACATTGAAAATCAGCAGGCAGCTCAGATCCAACGACTGGACATGTTCATGTCCAAAATGGATCACATGATTGCGGTGCACAGGGACATTGTCACCTGCCTCCGCCAGATTGCCCCAACATGACCACACCTCCCTGTGTGCTCACAACAACCGGTGCATCAACATATGCACCAGCCACAGGGAGGGATGTGGACTCTGGCAGCGAGCCCCCTGCACCGCCGCTGCCTGCACCAGAGGATCCCCCCGCAAAACATGGGAAGGGTCGTCCGAAGAAGAATCCTTGAGAGACAGATGGCTACGCATCACCCCCAAGCATTCACTTTGATGACTGTCATTGAACTGTCCCACAGTGGCTGGAGGGTCTAAGTTGGACTATGGACTCAAATAACTGTGGATCTACTTTGTAATACTTCATCTACAAACACTACCAACTCCTATCTGCACTTTTTAAAAATAGTTTTTTGTTGAGCACTCCACCATGGTGTGAAATTATTTCATCACGTCATGCACTAAAATAAATCCCTTTGTACAAAATACTAGCTCATGTTATGACTTTGAATCCCTAATGTACAAATTGAAATGACACACAAAATCACAAAGAAGAAAGTGTCAACAACATTGGTAACAAATCACTTCATAAATGCTAATTACTGGCGTGAGATTAAATGTACCTTGTCGCAGCTTGATAGATAGAAACAACCAGGTTATCACACAACCCGTACGACATGGTACAGATGCAATGGAAGTCTATTGCCTAAAAAACTAGCACCATTGGCAAGCACAATCAACAATCATTGTCAGCAAACCAGACCATCAAGGAACGTGTTTTGTTTCAGAATAATCTTTGGATGTGTGAAAACAGACAAGGCACACCTCAATGTGGAGCACAGGTTTATTCTCCTGATACAACCTGGCGCCTTAACCCAATGCCAAATAACATCACACAGTAACAAAATGCTCACAAGTGAAGATAAATGACCATCAGTTCAAAAGGAAGTACGTGGCAGGGATTTCCAAAACAGTTCAATGTTGGAGTATGTCACAGCATCAGAGGTCTGGTGAGGTCACAACTCTGCAGTTGACATGGCAAAGTACCCTGGTAAGGAGAAACATAGAACAGAGTCAGGAACCCACCACTAAGCCAGTTCAATTTTGCAAACAATGTCATCTGAAGCACAAGATTTACAGTGTTGACACTAGCTAGGATTCACGGTAACACTGTACATGTTAACTTGTCCATTTCAAAAACGTATCATACAAAAAAGCTCAGGACAATTTTCAGACACTCACAAGCATATATACACATTGTCCACCAGCAACACAACAACAAACAATTGGGGGTAACACCAATGTGGAGTGCACCACCAATTAAATGGAGGAAAAAAGTTATGTCCATCCAAAGAGTATCAAAACAAGTATTTCCTCTATTCTTCTTTTTATGGTTAAAAAACAGCAGCCAGACAGCCGACGCGTTTCGTCCAAATCATGGACTTCTTCAGGGCTTCCAAAAGGTGAATTTACTGTCCAATAGGGTAGTAATGTAGATTATAGTTTGAAATAGCAATCAAATATACATAAAATTCCTGCTGGACCCTCATATATCCGGGGTAAGTCAGTAAATAAAAGGCCGCTGGTATCTGAGACCCCCGCAGTATTCAAGGAACACTCGTTGAATACTGCGGGGGTCTCGGATACCAGCGGCCCAGGCACACAAGCCTTTTATTCACTGATTGACCCCGGATATATGAGGGTCCAGTGGGAATTTTACGTATATTTCATTGTTATTTCAACCTATAATCTACATTATTACCCTATTGGACAGTAAATTCACCTTTTGGAAGGCACATAAGCCTTTTATTTACTGACTTACCCCGGATATATGAGGGTCCAGCGGGAATTTTATGTATATTTGATTGCTATTTCAAACTATAATCTACATTACTACCCTATTGGACAGTAAATTCACCTTTTGGAAGCCCTGATGAAGTCCATGATTTGGACGAAACGCGTCGGCTGTCTGGCTGCTGTTTTTTAACCATAAAAAGAAGAATAAAGGAAATACTTGTTTTGATACTCTTTGGATGGACATAACTTTTTTCCTCCATTTAATTGGTGGTGCACTCCACATTGGTGTTACATTTGATTTTGGTCGCGTTAGACCGCTCTTTGGAAACAGCAGGAGTGGTGGAGGTGCACACTCTCTGAGTGATTGAACTCGGAACATTGGACTTTCTGGTTGGGTAAAAATGTTTTGGGGGAGGTGCGTTACATGCACAATTGGTGTATGGTTTAGGTTTGCTGTTTCAATTTTGGATGTAAACAATTGGGGGTAGTCTCCTCCTCTCATTGCATATTTACATTCATGTGAAAAAGTTGTGGATAAGCTGTTGTCTCAAATCCATGCCATCATCATCATCATCACCACTTTCATCATGTCCCAGTCCAGAATCCTCTCTCGCTGGCGGCTGCTGGTCTCTGTCGTCCTGTATGAGTGGTATTTCCTTCCGTATATCCAGGTTGTGGAGCATGCAGCAAGCTGCGATGAACTTGCACACCTTCAATGGGGCATATTGGAGGGCTCCTCCCGTCCGATCCAGACAGCGGAATCTTGTCTTCAGGAGGCCAAAAGTCCGCTCAAGGACTCCCCGGGTCCTACCATGGGCCTCATTAAACCGCACTTCTGCAGGGGTGACTGGGTTACAGAGTGGTGTCAGTAACCAAGGCTGGTTGGGGTACCCAGAGTCTCCTACATTGAACATAGAAAAAAGATTCAGTTGTCGGATAACAGAGCACTATCTGACATACAATCAACACATACCACAACATACACATGCCACATCACCTACCAGCAATCCAGGCATGGTCCTGTTGCAGCGGAGATATCAAATGGGGGATGAAGCTGTTCCTCATTATATATGCATCATGTGCCGATCCTGGGAAACGTGCACAGACGTGGGAGATGGACATGTCAGCCAAACATACCACCTGGACATTTATGGAGTGGTAATGTTTGCAGTTGCGATGCGCCACCTCATTTGCCTGTGGTGGGACCAATGCAACTTGGGTGCCATCAATAGAGGCAATGACATGGGGTATTCGTCCCAAGGCATAGAATTCCCCCTTGATGTCTGACAACTCTCCAGGTGTTGGGAACTTTATGTACTAGACCAGGTAACGGAGCAATGCCTCCAAAACATTACGAAGGACATGGCCGAACATGGTTTGTGACATTTCACCAGATGTTGCCACTGTGTATTGGAAAGAACTGGTGGCAAAGAAATGTAATGCTGCTATAACCTTCACTTTCAGTGTCGGTGCAGTTGGCTACGTGCAAACAGGCTGCAGATGAGTTGACAACTGCTCAGACAACTGTTCAATTATTGGCCTGGTGAATCGGTACATCCTGATCGTATCACCTTCTTCCATGGTCTGTAGGTCTGGAAAGGGCCTGTAGACTGGAGGTTGTCTGCGATACCTATGTGTAGAGTTTAAACACAGTTGGTGTCAGGTCACAATGTACAAAGCAAAGTGAATTGAGACAAACAGAACATGAAATGTGAACACAACTGAAGCGACAGATCATTTGAAATACAGATTTTAATTAAAAAGGGTGACCTTAGAAACAGATCACAGCATCAGTTCCCTTCCCAGACATGTTACCAAGGTATGGTGACACAGCAATTAGAGTGTTGTTGTGTAAAAATCACTAGTGTCTGCCATCATTTATGTGATCAAGCCAAAATATTTAAACATTTAGGTTTTTGTGAACAATTAAATGGTTAAAAGGTACACAGAATCGGATAATGTAATGCCAGAGATGTGTGACACCTGATACACACAGCGTCTCACAAAGTTAATCATGCCCACCACTGTCAAAGGGTGGACACTGTCATGTTGTCATGTCTACATTACACATAGAATCACATAAACAAACTATGTACAATGTTGAAGTTGCAAATATATGTAACAACACTATCCACTGAAGTCTGGGACACACAGATAGACTAGTAATTCACATTACAAAAACAAGCTGATGAGGCTGAATAATGTCACTGTCTACTCATCCAAAGGTAAAAGCTTTATCCATTACTTACACACCAAACATCTACAGTCTGAAATCACAACAATTGCACAATGGGTCACACAGTCCCCAAATGCAGTGAATATGTCAAGAATGCACTTGTACATCCCCAAAAATTCATTGGCACTGTGACCAAGCCTAGGCGGGTAAATGGATTACTCTTGCATCATGCTGGTATTAGCCTCTAAATCAGTGTGTCATGTGCCCCTCAAGGTTAGCTCCTCATCGGAGTGTGTCTTATTCATTTAAAGGTCCATTTAATTTAAAAAATAATGCATCCACACATGTAATGCACAGAAATACAGCAATCATAGAAGTGTCTGCCCTGCCAACCGATTATTCAAAGGACGCATTAGCCGCATCCAAACCAATTCAGACACAGCCATTGGCTTCTAGTTGTTATGGCGACAGACGTGGGTGAGTATTCAAAGGATGCAGTAGCCGCATCCGAACCGATTCGGACACAGCCATTGGCTTCTAGATGTTATGGCGACAGATGCGGGTGAGTATTCAAAGGACGCGGTAACCGCATCCGGACTGATTCGGACACTGCCATTGGCTGCAAGTTGTTATGGTAAGAGACACGTGTTTCGGTTCGGAGCCTCATCGCGTGGAAACGACTCGGTAACCTCCCCTCACCAATGTATCGTCCGATGATGAGTTTTTGAACGTCGCGGTAGGTGTGTCGTTTGCAAGCTATGTAATGCATTGGACAGATTCGGGAAATGTGACTGACGCGATACTATCACTTTGGCTGCATGGATTTAAGACTGCCTCTGCTGTTTAGATAGAAGTCTGTCTGTTCCCTAGAGGCTTCACTTACCTGCACTACCTGCGTCATTCCTGCACCTCCCCATCTCTCTGCTGCTGTTACCACATCCTCTGAGAGCTACAATGGCTCGTACGGTGCCCAGGGCCCCAGCTTTCACTGAGGAGGAGAACCAGGCCCTGCTGGACACACTCCTGCCACTGTACAGCCAGCTGTATGGCAAACCACAGGAGCAGGTGAGTGATGATTACACTGCATTTTCATTGGACATGTGCAATTACCATGCACTACTAGCATTAGGAATCTCATTGGCAAGCATCTAAATTGTGTTTCTGTAAGTTTAACAGTGTGTAGGGAACTGTTCTGGGTAGGTGCACTGCTGTAGAAGTGTGTGTACTGGGGTAAACATATCATCACTGTTCTCATGGGACAGAGTCGTCATTGAACACAGGACTACTGCACATAATGCCATATGCCACCCCTTAGACATTGTTGCCAATCTGATGCCAATCTGACCATGACCTATGTGTAGAAGTGTCTGACTCAGAAACATGTTGCATGTGAACTAAGGGTCTGTCACCATGTCATCCTTACAGTTCAACCCCCATGAGAAGGCCAATATGTAGAGGACCATCGCCTGGAAGGTGCGCAACGTGGGGTTGGACACTCGGCACATCCGTCATTGCTGCAAGAGGTGGCAGGGCCTTCGTGGCTGGACCAAGAAGATCGCTGAAGTCCAGCTGGGCCTGTCACTTCCAGGCAAGAGAGGCTGGTGCCGAACCCTGACCCCCCACATGCTCCACATCCTAGCGGTGGTCTCCCCTGACCTGGATGGGTGGTTGAAAGCCAAACAGCAACAAGGTGGGGGTGAGCATGTGCCTTTTCGCACAGCTTTCTTTAATCATGCATGTTGTAATATCTTAGCCTGCTGGCCCGTTTACAGGTCGTAAGTCAGCCAAGCCCACTGTTAATTTTTAAAAGATGCATATGCAGCAGGATCATTAGATGCCTGGTTATGCCCCTTTCCTCAGGGACATGTGAGTAAGTTATGTTCAGGGTAGTGACAGTAGTGCCATGCTCATGTGATCAGAACAAATAAGAACAACATGAGCATGGAGATAACCTTCAGCAGTAATGCGATAGCTCGACATGTGTCTGCACATTGACTGATGGGTGAGCCTGTTCTCAGTGTGGTTTTAACAAATCTGTGAAGTATGTTGTTATTGGAGCACTCAAGTATGGAAAGCCCATGCTATACATTCTGGCAGAATGTGTTGTCTATGTTGAGGCCTAGGTGAGTTTTGCTTGGTCAGTGTGCCAATGTTTGGTCCCAGCCGTAGTGCTCAGTGTAATCAAATGTATCCCATTGGACAATCACAGCTATGCTAACTCTGGTCACATGTCACACTGGCCTTACACATGATTATTTGGAATATTCCATTCTCTCCATTCAAAAGAGTGAGTCCATGTGTCTGACTCTGTAACAGTCACAACACATTCCATTCAGTGCCAAACACAGTTGGACACTGGTGGAAACATGCTGAAATTGTGAGGTATGATGTTAGATACACATCACAACAGTAGACATCTGTGTAAATGTTCTTAAGTATTCATACTTGAGGGTTTTGTAAACCATGTGTATGATGCATCACAGTCAGATTGAGAGATGTCAACTGTACATCATTCATGAAAAAGTTAACAAATTGAGGTGGAAAATAAGAGCAATGTAAGCTGTGCAAAGTGTGCAAGATGTCTAATCGAAGTGAGGGACATTCAGACTTGGCCCATACAAATGGGGACTTGTGCAGTCTAGACAGGATTGGTTCACAGTGTTGACTGGACTCATGACGAATATAGGTTCAGTACAAATAGTCTGTACAGACAATGCACCCAGACGTGCCAGTGGCATGGTGTTCCACCTGAAACATTGTGAAGATGCAGTCATCAGACTTGGAAGTGTGTAGACCATTTTTCACATCTGATAATGGTGAGCTGTTTACAATGTGCACAACATTCTGATTCATCTTCATGACACTGTGCATATATGACACAAGACAGTGTGCCATGTGCCTCTCCCCCTAGTTATGCCTACTACCTTGGTGTCTCCGCAATAAGAGTCAGATGTGTGAACTGACAGTAGAGAACCGAAGTTACAGGACAAATGTGCACAATCACTGTTACCTTTGTGACATGACTCCTGCAATGACTATGCAATGTTAATGTTTGACAAGGAAGACATTTGAGCTGTGACATTTGAGCCAATGGTTCCCGATTTGATGACTAAGGATTGCAGAATGGATACCATGTCTCAATTCAATTGTGTGAATCCAATTCCCATTGTGATGTGTAAACTCCCTTGCAGGAGTGGAGACAGGTATGTCAGGACACAAGACCATCAGGAGCAAAAGACGATACATCCCCTGCTACATAGTGAAGTAGTTGACCTTGTGATTGTGTCATTTGATGTTGATACACCCAATGTTGCAGATAACATCATGTGTGAGGGAGCAATGGTTAACTGGCAGACTAACAAGTGCTATGTATGTTAATGTAGCATGAGGTACTAGTAGTAGTCAATATGATTTTTTTTTTGATCTGTGAAGATTTGTGATGTTACCTATGTGTCAAGTACATACAGATGACTTATGTGATTCTTTTTCATTCTTGTTCACAGCATCATTAGCGGCCAGTGGAGGAGGCAGTGCCACGGATGTGGTGCGAGCAGTTCATCAGTCTAGGTCCAGTGATGAGTCAGAGGAGGAGGAAACCAGTGTCGGAGAGGGTGAGGTAAGCCTCACTGAGGGCAGCTCTGCAACAACATCAGCAGGCTCTGAAGCAGATTACAGCTCCAGTGAAGACTCCCATGTGCTGGTGGAGGAGACAGTGACTGGATCCTCTACATCAGAGTCCACACCCTCTACCATCTCCACCCTCCCAACTGCTCCCCATCCCACTGTTCGTGGCTGCTCCCGTGGCAGGGGACCCGTCTCCTTCATGCCAGGCACCTCACCGCCTGTCCCAGTCTCCCCTGCTGCCCGGAGTGTGGAGGCCATTGACATCCTGAGGCAGCTCTCTGTGGGGCAGACAGCAGTGCTGAATGTCCTCCAGGTGCATACCAATCATTTGACACAAATGGTATAATGTCTGGAGGGCATTAACTCGGACATGTCTGCCCTACACAGATCCAATCAGGCTCTGGCCTCCACACTGATGGCAGCAGTGTCCCAGCTCCCGCAGTCCTTCCCCCCTCCTACTTCTTCCCCATCCACACTCCCAGCTATCCTCCCTGACCCAAGCACACGCAAACACACACATGCACACACCTCAACAGCCACATGCAGCACACAAACACACAGACACAAGTTGACACCCACACACACGCACACTCAGGAGAGAGACAGCACATTCACCACCAGGGACATACCAGCAGACGACACACATACATCCACAGACACTCTGCAGACCTCAGAACCCTCTGCTTCCACACCCCCTACCCTTTCCTCTCCTGTTCCCATCTCAGCCCAGGCACCCCACGTTCCCATTGAATTCTTCCCTACCCAATCTTACACACCCCCTCCTAAGATGCAAAAATACCTCTCCTCTGACCTGGTATCAACATCTCCCCCCGCCAAGAAGAAACAACATAAAAAAACAACCCCCACCAGAAAATCCACCCGGTCTCAAAAGAAAAAATCACCTCCAGAAACCCATACTTCACCAGACCAGCACAGTACCTCCGTCCCAAAAATAACCCCCACTAAAAAGACCAGTCCCATCCCCATTCCTGACAAACCCCTCAAACAGTTTAAAATCCCCAAAATACTTAAGCCCACCCCATCCCACCTCCATCTACCCCTACCACTACAGCTGCCCCTCCTAAATTGGAGCCAACTAGTGCAGTGGAGCCACCTACCCCTCAATCAGAACCTACCACTGCTGTGGACCCAATCACCCCTCCTGATCCCATCCCTCCCAAAACTCAGTCCCTCCTAGTTTGGTCCTTTTTGTGCCTGGCATGCCTCCTAGATGCCCCTCCCAGGGGAGCTGACCCCTTGCAGTTTTAGTGCAGGCAAGATTCGATGGGCAAGTTGTTTTTGCCCATTGGGCATATGAACATTTATGGACTGGCCATTGGCCTTCTGTTATTTTACGTTTCTGCCTTTTCATGCAAAATAAAGCCTGTTTCAAGTTTTTTATTTCTGATTTTTGTGTCCCCCACATTGTTTTTCAGTTAACTGTAAATCATGTACAATTAGTAGTGTACGTATACGATGATGTTAGTATTGCAGGGATTGCATATGGCCCATGGAGTATGTTCCCTTTGACAGTATGTTGTCAAGATTTTTGTGTCTACATTTTATATGTGTCATCATCCACATCAGTTTTGGCTATGAGTGTGACAAGAAGTCACAAACCTTTTTTACAACACAATTGTACTTAGGTCATGCTTTCATATGTCAACATAGTGCAAGTGTCTCAAAGTGCAACAATTTAGGAGAAGCATGTGTTTGTAATGTGCAGAAAGACACCTGTCTCATCAATACACCTGGATACATATTGAGTTTGACTACATGGCAGTGACTTTGGTCACAACCATGTACACAAAGTGATGTTACAATACTTGTATGTGACTTGATAGTGGTGGACCCATGTCTGTGTCTTCTTTAGATCTGGTAGACTAGTGGCAATGACAACCTTGCCACAGGTGGCATGCCACTGTAGGCAAATTCCCTTCATGGCTATGTACTCATCTGAAGCATTTCCTGAGCCCATGGTGAGTGTAAGGTGAGAAGTATTCTCACAGTCTTCCGACCCTGTTGCCTCATAAGGACTCCACTTTCTGCTAGGATTCTTGTTAGGCAAGGTGTGTGTTGTCTTAATAGTCCATTGCTTTCTCATTTATATGTCAGTCATGATATCCTGCTTTTGTTTGGTGACATCACGTGTATGTTGTTTTTTGTCTGTCCAAGCTTGGATTTCATTTTTACAACCACACACCAGTCGCAGTTGGGCATATGAATTGTGTGAAATTTGTGGATGACTGACAATGGGGTCCTTTAAAGCTATGATTGATGCTGTTCCAGGTCACACAGAGCTGAACTATGAGTGCTGTGATGTCTGTTGGATTGCCCAGTGCTACATGTGGTAAGCCAAGTGGTCAGTCAGTGCACAGAAAGGATGTGTCCGTCTACTGTGCAGATGCTACAGGATCGAGTGTCGCATCCATGCTCTTAGTTGCCACACAGGGGAGGATGTGTTTTTTTAAATATGAGGCCTAGCTGCAGATGTATTATCAAAGGTTCATGTTGCATGTGCTGAGCTTGCTTAAACAAGGATAAAGGTGAGAGTGTCTAGTCTTTCAAATTTTGGCATGGAGTGGAGATTCATACGTCATGGTGGCAGGACAATGTATTGATTGTCAGAGAGTGTAAGGTATGATTTGAGTTCATAGGCAGTTCTTGTGAAGGAGACATGAGGTATCCACATTCACCAAATGTGAGTGTTTAAACATACGAGGGTGTGATTCAGAGAATGCGACTGGTTAAATCCTGTGCAAGGTATGGTATGAATAGGTAGTTGTAATAGGGGTATAACTACTTAGACAAGGTTTGATTCTGGCAGGAGATGAGAGCTGTAGTCTGTGCCTCTATATGACTGTAACAGGGCAGTTTCGATGAGTGAAAATAGTTGTTAATGTGCATAAGTCAATGGTGGTATGGAGAATTGAAGTCATATGTGGATGTGACCAGGCCACAGTGAGACAAGGTTAAACTTGTCATTTGTAACAAACTGGATAAGTGTATGTAAAGGGTATACAAAAGTAGTGTAATTTAGGGTGCTGGATGGTGAAATGTGAGGTGTTGTCCAGTTGATGTATGTTGTGTTTGAATCTGGATGCATTTGTTTTAGAAATGACAATCTGTAGAACTTAAGCAGAGTAGGGTGTGTGGTGATATGTGAATGACTGAGGACATATTCATTGAGCAATGTAAGTGTCTTGTTGTGAGATGTGGTAATGTGTTAAGTGAGCATGTCAGAGTGGGCTGTGATGCTGCACGTTGTGAAATTAGTGCAGTTCAAGACATTACTGAGGGTGCAACTGGTTATGAGAGTGGTCCATTTGACGTTTGGTGATGAGTACAGTACATATTGTACATGAGAGGTGTTGTGTACATTGTGATGAAGAGTGGTTCTGTGGATGTAGGTGTTGATGTAAGAAGGGGAGTGCAAGTGTGAGACTGGAAAAATCAGTTTTGAAGTGTTTGAGTACAATGATGGAGCTTGTGGGACAGACATACTTTTCCATCTAGATGCACCAGAGTGTGCTTATGACACGCTTCTATGTGTATGATAGTTTTGAGAGATGAGCATGTTCTTTGAGGTGGATGTGAGAGAGGTCATAGCCACACAATTGGAGATCATGCAGGCCATAAGGTAATATTGAAATGTACATATGTGTAGATAATGTGTATGTAAGTAGGCATAAACAGTAGCCAGATTAAATATGAAAATGTGGAATGTGTTTGCTGCAGCTTGCTTTCTGATGGATACATCTGCCTGTGGACTCCTCACCTTTTGAATTACCCCTGCACCAGCATTCCACGGAAATTCTTTTCTTAGCTCTCCCACGTTGACGTCACAATAGCACGGCTCCGCTAGCGACTCCGTATGATGTCATCGGAGCCATAAGAAGACCTCGTCAGAGTGCTGACAGTTCCCTTTTTTCCGCGCCGTTGACGCGTAACGGTTTTTCCTGGGACTCTCCATTTTACATGTGATAACATTGTTTCTATCTTCTATCTTCTACTTCGTGTTGCAGTGAGAATGGCTACTTCGAAGAAGTCGGGTTTCAAGCCCTGCAGGGAGTGTGGGGGCCATATGTCCATCATGGATCCCCACGACGACTGTCTCTGGTGTCTTTCTTCGGACCACGACGTCGAAGGGTGTTCTTGCTGTCGGAAGATGAACCCGAAGGAGCTGAAGGAACGCGAGGCGAAACTCTTCATGGCGCGGGCGAAAAAAGAGAAAAGGGGTCACAAGAGATCGAAGTCGTTGACTTCGCATACTTCGAAGTTGAAGAAGCATAAGAAAAAGAGAAGACATGGGTCTTGACGTCGATATTCGAAGGGCAGGGCTTCAAGGTCGGCCTCCCCTGTACAGGGGCGTTGTGACAAGGATGCCATCTCGCCGTCGCCTACTCCTTCTCCGCAGGGATTCGCCGGTGCCAGGGGATTCTCCGGCACCCAGGGAGACTTCTCCCGCTCCTGTGGCTTCGCCTGTACCGGCTCCGATATCTCCGGCGCCGCATCCTCAGCCCCCCGTAAAGCCCCGGATGGATCCAGACCTGGGCCTTTGGATCCTTATCCTCCTTGACCAGGAGCGGATCCATCGCATTTCCTAAATGCGATGTTTGGCATGTTTGCCAAGGCATCTTACTTTACCGGTGTGCCATCTGGCCCCTTGGGTCCGCTTGCCTTTAATTTAGGCATCTCGCAGCAGTATGCCCAGGCACCTTTTGTGCCTTTCATGCTGACGGCTCCATCATGGCAGTTACCGGTGTCGAGTTTTCGACTCCGATACCTCAATCTCCGGCGCCGTCTGGTGTTGGGCCGACGTCTTCTCGGATTCGAGCAGCACCGTTGCTCACTTCGGAAGGTCCTCCTTCGACGCCGATGCCGTTGTCACCGGCGCCGCAGCTGGTGCCGCCGATGCCGATTCCGAAGTGGCGTTCCAGAAAGGAAGCGCAAAGGCTGCTGGAAGAAGAGAAGTACCAGCAAGAACACGAGGAAGGGGAGATCCTCGACTCCGTGGACGACTTCGAGGGCTTACGGGAAGCCAGTGGCCTGTATACTTCCCCTGAGTGGGAGCTTTCTTCTCCGAAGGCTTGGCCTTCACAAGACGTTGCCCCTTACCACTCAGTCATCAGGAAAGCCGCTGACCTGTTGGACCTTCAGTTGCCCTCAGCTGAGGTGAAGTCACATATCGTGACTGAAGTGTTGCATTCTCCTTCCTCTTCCGTTGAGCCTCTGTTGCCTTTCAACGAGGCGTTGACGGAGCCGATTATGGAGGTGTGGCAGAAGCCCTTGTCTGCCCCTGCAGTTTCTAGGTCAGTGGCTAGACGGTATAAACCTGCTCCTGATGATCCTGCTTTTCTTTCTGCCCATCCTTCGCCAGAAAGCTTGGTGGTTCAGGCTTCATGTTCTAAGCAGTCATCTGGATCCTTCTCCACCACCCCAGGGGATAGAGATTCGAAATAACTAGAACAGTCTGCCAAAATAGGTGTTCTCCTCAGCAAGTATGGCTCTGAAGTCGACAAATGCCACGTGTTTGCTAGGAAGGTACATTCATGCACTAATTGATTCGGTCAAGCAAGTAGCTCCTAAGTTGCCTGAAGATGACCGTGTTCATTTTTTGTAAGCGCTATCAGACACTCAAGCGGCAGCCCGTCATGTCATTCAGTCGGGCCTGGACACGGCGGACTTGGTCGCCAGGGTGATGGGCTCCTCGGTGGCTAACAGGAGGCATGCCTGGCTTAGGTCTTCAGGTTTCTCACCAGATGTACAGGCTACCTTGCTCAATCTACGCTTCGATGGATCTAGATTGTTTGGAACGAAGGTGGATTCTGCGCTGCAGCATGTCAAGGACAGTAGGGCTACTGCAAGATCCTTGGGCCTGCAGTCCCAGCCCAGGGGCTATGGATACAAAAGGTATTGAGGCTTTGGGAAGGTGGCTTCCTTTCGAGGTCATCTGCAGCCACAGGGGCGGCAGCAGCAGCAGAACCCTCTGTACAGGTTGTACAGAGAAAAAGGTAGATGCCGTCTGCGGGGAGCCTCTCGTCAACAGTCTTCCTCCTCCTCCTCCTCCTCCCCTGTCCCCACCACCGGTACCACGGGAAAGCAACTCTAGATCTCCCTTCTTGGAGCATGCTGGTCCAGTAGGGGGCCGGGTGTCCCATTTTCTACAAGATTGGAAATCGGTTACTTCGGACCGTTGGGTTTTGAATCTTGTGGAAAATGGGTACAACCTACGTTTTCAAGAGTTTCCACCTCCTTACCCTCCTCGCCAGGGTTGGTGTTCAGAGGACCATTTGCTGCTTTTGCAGCAGGAGGTTCTTGCCTTGCTGCAGAAAGGTGTGATAGAGGTGGTTCCGGAGCAGGAAAGGGGTCAGGGATGCTACTCCCGTTATTTCCTGATCCCCAAGAAGGACGACCGGTTGAGACCGATCCTGGACCTCAGGGTTTTGAATTTTTACCTCAGGCAGGAAAAGTTCAAGATGTTGACCCTAGCTCAGGTTCTTTCGGCACTGCAGCAGGAAGACTGGATGGTGTCGATCGACTTGCAGGATGCGTATTTCCACATCTCTATTCTGAAGTCGCATCGGAAGTATCTCCGGTTCACAATAGGGTCTCAACACTACCAGTGTGCAGTCCTTCCGTTCGGTCTCACTTCCGCACCTCGGGTCTTAACAAAGGTGATGGCGGTGGTGGCAGCACATCTCAGAAGGTCAGGAATTCCGGTTTTCCCCTATCTGGACGACTGGCTGCTCAAAGCAAGGTCGCCAGAGATGGTGCTGCGTCACTTGCAAGTAACAACGCGAATGTTGTTCAACTTGGGTATCTCGATAAATGTACCCAAATCTCACCTGGTGCCCTCTCAGCACAGCCTGTTCATAGGGGCAGTACTGGACACTACTTTGTGTCAAGCTTTCCCGCCACGGCAGAGGATTCTCGACATTCAGGAGATGATTCCTTTGTTTCACGATGGAGCGGTTGTTCCAGTCCTAAAGGTCCTACGCCTGCTCGGTCTGTTCGCTTCCTGCATACTGTTGGTCAACCATGCACGCTGGCACATGAGGGCACTCCAGTGGTGCCTCCGCAGGCAGTGGTATCAGCACAATGGAGATCTCGGGGAGAAGGTCAGAATCTCCAGAGACACTGCAGCAGAGCTGTCTTGGTGGAGTGTGCCGGGCAACCTGTCTCAAGGAAAGCCTTTTCAACCTCCTCCACCGGTGGCCACAGTAATCACGGATGCCTCTACTCTAGGGCGGGGTGCTCATCTGGGGGATCTGGAGATCAAGGGTATTTGGTCTCCGGAGGAAAGGCTGCTTCACATCAACCTTCTGGAATTGCGGGCAATACGTTTGGCTCTTAAGGCCTTTCTTCCCTCCCTTGGTGGTCAGTCGATTCAAGTCATGATGGACAACACTACAGCGATGTAGTACATAAACAAACAGGGAGGGGTAGGGTTGTATCGTCTCTGCAGAGAGGCTCTGCGACTCTGGTCCTGGGCTCAGGGCCATCAAATTAGTTTGTTTGTAAATCATCTGGCCGGGTTGAAGAAAGTGGCCCGTATAGGGTCAACCGGGTTACTAATGACCATCTCTCAGCCTTCCATACCAAATGAAGAGTCGGTCAGACAGTAGAGAATACAAACCAATAACTGTTTATTAATATAGACTCAGAGCGGAGCCCAGTCTGCCCAGTCGCTAGGAGTGTTGCAGAGGGACTGAAATCGACAAGCTAAAAGATACATTATGTACATTATGTACATCTCGCAACTGGGTTGAAAACACGTCCACAGTGGAATTTTCCTGGCAGATGCAGCTGGACAGTAAAATACAAAAAATAAGTTTTGATTCTCATATCTCACACCACCTAATACAACCCAAGGTCGTTTCACCCTGTACCCGCCACCAGACAAGTGGGAGTGGGCCTCGATCTTGTGAGAAAGGTATGCACTAATATGAACAGCCTATTCATTAGTGAAGCAAAACCTAACATTGCAGAAACGAAACATAACAGAGGCCTTTTCTCAGAAATAGCAAGGAATTCATTTCGATCACGGCTCAAAATGGCGCTAAATAGAAAATGGTGCCGCAAATGCTAACTTACATAAAGCAATGCACAAACAGGAATATTTCTATTCTAACAGACCCTTCCTTTAGCATGAGCTAAAACATTTTCTAACAGCAGCAAAAAAAAATGAAACCAAGAAAACAGGAAACCATAAACAATAACGATAAATCCTTATGAGCATTCCATGTTTTCAGAATCGGGGAAGAAAACTGTGAGGAGGGAAGAAGTCTCGAAAATGCCCTCATCAATGTTCATAAGGTCATCTATTTCTTTCTATACCATAATTGCATCATTAGTATCATGAATCGATATTTTCCATTTAGGGGTGAGAATGGTGGTGCAATAGGAGCAACAGAAGGGGAGGCACTGAATAAGGGCACAGCAAAGCACCAATATGACAATCATGTAAATCACCATTTCAAGAATCCAGCCCCAACTACCGAAAAGAGACCAACTCCAATTTTCGCTTTCCATTCCCTTGACATTCTCAAGAATATCGAGAATGTGCTTGGTAATATTCTTTTCCATATTTTTGATCCCGACTACACACTGGTCTCCCACTACCACGCATACACCACCACTTGTGGCTAAGATTGAGGCAGTTTTGTTTGGATTATTTAGTTGATTCAGGAGGGAGGAGCACGAACTAGAACACGGGGTGAACAGGTAAAGCACTGGGTTGCATTTTATTTAGCTGTTAATCATGTGGGACTGACGTATATTTTTTAATCATTGTAGATACCCCTGAAGAAGGTTGTTAATACGACCGAAATGCATTGGGTGAAGTTAAATGTGACGAGGAATCAAGTTTGTTTACGTGCCTGCGAATAGGCCCGGATGGGCAATTCTTGTGCAATTTAAAATGCGTGAAAACATGAAACTTTGTTTCCATGACGTGACGGATCAAGATGGATAAACTTTGAAAATAAACAGGATGAATTTTGAGTACATTTCTGAGTACGTGGATATTTTGATCACAAACGTGTAGCAGGCTGTGCAACTCTTTCATGACACGCATGGGCGTGTCATAATTCTGCGATTATTTCACAAGGCGCACTTGGAACGGAGCGCACAAAGAGTGTATGCATGCCAAACTGGAAGAATATGATTAACATTAACTTTTGGATTACTAAAGGTGTGCTTCAGGTTTATGCAAAATGAAGATTAAATCAACCACATATCTAGTCTGTTCGGAATATATTCGCATACTTTCCAATTGGGTGGTGATGTCGTGCAAAGCTGCTACGGTAGTATTAGATAAAAATTGTAACTTGCACCCAAAATATTCTCTAGCTTTCTCACCCGGAGCCATAGCGGTACCAACCAAAGTGAAAATGGAAGAAAGAATGTATCCAAAAGTGATCCCATTACTATAATTATTAACCTCTATAATCAGTCACTCCCTCACAGTATTCTTTGATCAAAGTCCTTTTAACTCAACGGACATTAGGCTTAGCGTATTTACAGGGTATACCTAAAGGCAACACCATCCAGAGGGCCACATCATCTGTACCATTATGAACGTTGAAATAGGTACCGTTAGACAAAAAGTAAAACCCCGGGTGTGCATAAATCGGCCCTTCATAATCTACTGCAGCATATCTGGTGTTCATTCCAAAAGTACTCGGATCTTTGTCATTCACTAAGGGAATCGTATTCTTGTACAACACTATTCCAGAACAATTAATATACAAGGAAGTGTCTGTACTATTCACAATAGGGCAACAAGCAGGATAATAACCAGCCTCCCTGGTGACTATCAATTCTTTGTAATGCCAACCCACCAGTGTGACATTTTGTTCTTCCATGTTGAAGTTGTCGCAATATGTGTTGTTATCGCAACCTGGATAACCCATTCCCAGTGGCTTTCTATAATATAAACAAAGACCTGGATAGCCAAAACCAAAAACTCCCTTTACTTCTGTAAATTGCGGTGGACGAGTATATGTATAATTTACAAGTGACAAGGGGTATGCAGTCCATAAACTACTGAAAGATTCAGTGGGGCAACAAGCGGTCCCTTCTCCAAAGAATCTCTTGTGTGTATCTAGAAACACATTACTCTGGGCTGTCCTCTTCTTCCTTGTTGGGGAAATAACTTTAACCTTGGTACGTAAAGGTACATCCGGATCATTTTCCAAAACCCATGTCACCCCACACAATATTATTAGCAACAAAACCACAAGAACAACACATGTTATTTTCTGTTTGTGGGTCCACACCATATTGTGCTGGGCAACAAGAATCACTGGCTGCTCTTCTTCAGCAACCCGTCTGCCAAAAGGATGCATAACGAATAATAAAGAGGAGATCAAAATGCAAGGAGAATATATAAGTTCCCAGTGTCCGTCAGAGCCTCACTGGTACAGGCTCCTATTGTCCATCCACACGTTTGCACTCTTGAGCACCGGCGGTGGAGCTTGCTCTGTCCTAAGCTCGTATCCCACGTCGATCAAGATGGTATACCTACAGGGTATACTACAGTCCTCCCTATCTAATGTTCAAACAACTAAAATGAAGTACGCAGAAATCCCTCACTAATCTCAACTAATTCCGTTGGTACTAGACTTCAGTACAACCTGTCTTACGCAGTCCATCCCTAATCTCTTTTCTCCTTGGACTCAATTTCCCTAAGCAGAGGGCGCAAATTGTACCTGGTACCCCCAGGCACCGTATGATCAGTGAACAAAGGCTCTTGGATAGCTCGTATTTCAAGGGGAACAGCCTCGTTCAGCACATTCTCATTCTCTTTATCCGTTTGTGTCCACGTTAGCTTGGCGTCGCTAAATGGGACAAACCAAGGCACCTGCTCGCACTCTGAGTCCCCGACGCAGTCCTTGACCCACTGGTCGTAGGGCAGAGGTAAGGGAACCCTCTGACTGTGGGTCGCGTGGACCCAGTTCTTACGGCCAGCAACCTTCACAGCAGTACGCGTCACCAAAAGAACCTGTTCAGGCCCCTTCCAGCGCGGCTCCAAACTTTTCTTCCTCTGGAAGTTGCGCAACAGGATAAAATCGCCGGGCTGGATATCGTGGCCGGGTCTCTCTGGTGTCGGAGGTAGGGACTCTCGCACCTGTTGGTGAATAGAATGTAAACTCTCTGTTAACTGGCCAAGGTAATCAAGCAATACAGGGTACTCTATGTCAGAAAATATACGAGGACACGGGACGCCCCAGACATTTGCCGGGCACCCAAACACGACTTCGTAAGGAGACAATCCTGTCCTAGAATGTGCTGTCGTTCTTGTCGACAAAAGTGCTAACGGTAAAGCATCTGGCCACTTTAACCCTGTGGTCTCCTGAATTTTTTGCCAATTTCAGTTTGAGAGTACCATTGTACTTCTCAACCAAACCCGGTGACTGTTGATAATTAGCAGCATGAAATTTTTGTTTGACATCGAGACCCTCACAAATTAATTGAATCACTTTTGCGTTAAAATGACTTCTGTTGTCACTCCAATTAACTCGGGGCAAGCCGAAAAGAGGAAATAACTCCTTCAGGAGTACCTTTGCAGTCGTAATTGCTTTATTATCTTTAGTGGGATAAGCCTCAACCCATTTACTGAATGCACATACAACCACCAAAACATACTTAAGATTATTACATCTCTCTAATTCAATATAGTCCATTTGAAGGACTTCAAAAGGAAAAGTGGGTGGTGCAAAATTGCCGGGTGGTGTGGGGGTACCCTTCCCTGGATTAGGCATCATGCAAACCATACAGTATTTCACCATATGCGCGGCTGCCTTAGAGATATTGTTATTCTGCCATACAGGGTCTAACAACTTACAAATGCCTTTTGCACTAATATGAGCTGGACCATGCGCCATAGTAACCACAGGAGGAACATATGCATCTGGTAACATCCATCTCTGCTTCCCTGATTTATCAATCCAACATCCTTCCTCATTTAACTGTGCTGTACTTTCCTGCCATTCCGCTAATTCTTCCATGGTGGCTTCACTTTGTATCTCCTTTACACTCTCAAGGGTATTCTCAAACTTGACAACTTCAGGGATCCACCTAGCTGGACCTGCTACAAACATGCGTTTCATCTTTGTTCGGGCTGTTTCCTTAGCTGTCTGATCTGCAAAAGCATTTCCTCTACCCACGTCATCAGTAACCTTCCTGTGGGCACTACACTTGATTATGGCCAATTTCTTGGGGAGCGTTAAAGCAGACAAAAGCCTCAATATGAGGTGCCCATGCTGAATCTTGGTGCCATGAGAAGTAAGGAACCCTCTCTCTGCCCAAAGTCGCCCAAAATTATGCGCAACCCCGAAGGCATACTGGTTGTCAGTATATATGTTGACAACCAGTCCCTCGCTCAATTCGCAAGCTCAAATAAGAGCAGCGAGCTCAGCAGCTTGAGCGGACTGATAGGGGACTCGTGATGTCTCTACCACCATGCGCAACGTAGTGACAGCATAAGCTGTCGTGGTGGTGCCATCTGGTAATTTAAAACAAGAGCCATCGACATATAGTTCTCCTTGGGGGTCAGATAAGGGAACATCAGTCAGGTCTACCCGTCCCTTCGTCTCTTCTTCCATCCGGTAGATACAATCATGCTTATCGACTGCATCGTTCTTAGAAGGGAGGGGTAGAAACGTGGCTGGATTCAGAGTAGCACATCTTTTAATTGTAATTTGTTTAGCAAACAATGTCAATTCATAGCTGGTAAGATGTGCACTGGTGAGGTGCTGTGTCTTTGTCTTATTCAAAAGTGTATCCACAGCATGGGGTACCATAACTGTGAGGTAAGTATCAAGCACAAGTCCAGCCGATTGTCTGATTGAAGTGGCCACAGCCGCGACCGCTCTCAGACAACTCGGGAGGGCCCTTGCGACGGGATCAAGCACAGCAGAGAAATAAGCACACGGCCGTTGCTTATCCCCAAATGTTTGTGTTAGGACAGAAAGACAGCAAGCACCCATCTCGTGGACAGAGCACAAACGGCTTGCCATAGTTAGGTGTACCAAGCACTGGAGCCGAACAAAGCACAGTTTCAATTGCTCAAAAGACTGCTGACATTTGGGCGTCCAAGGCAAAGGCTCATGCACTTCTTTCGTTGTTAATGCAAGCAAAGGTTTGATTAGTAGCGAGTGGTTTGGGATCCACTGGCAACAGTAGGAAGTAATACCTATAAAAGCGCATACATCTTTTTAAGTTTGTGGAATGGGCATTTTAACAATGGTACCGATGCGCTCAGGGGTCAACCTCCTACCCTCCTTCGACAGTAGGTGCCCTAAGTAGGTGACCTCCTGTCGACAATACTGAAATTTAGAAAGGGAAACTTGTGTCCGTGATGGGCTAAATGCAACAACAATTTAACTGTACTGTCTCTACAACCCTGTTCCGTATCAGAAGCTATGAGGAGATCATCGACATACTGCACCAATACGTTACCTGAGGGAAGCGACAAGGAATCCAACTGACCTTTTAATGCTTGACTATAAATACTAGGACTTTTCGTATAGCCCTGAGGAGCACGACAGAATCTAAAGCTCCTACCAACCAGTGTGAACCCAAACAAATATCTACTGTCTGGATGGATAGGAATGCTAAGAAAGCATTTTCAAATGGATAACAGAGAAGAATTTAGCAGTAGAAGGAATCATCGTCAAAAGCGCAGCAATATCAGGAATCACAGGGAACTGTGGAACCACTATTTTATTAACCTCGCGCAGATCAATCACAAAGCGATAGACATCATCAGCACCCTCAGAAGAGCCTGAGGGTGCCCTTTTAAGAATCGGAAGGATAGGACTATTACAAATATTCCCAGATGTTTCTCAACTACCCCCTTTTGTATAAAATCCTGAATAATCTGAAGAAGAGCCCGTTCTCCTGCCTGCGGTATCTTATACTGAGGAATACGAGGCAAAACAACATTCTCCTTAACTAGTATAGAAACTGGTGGTATATGCAACAGCCCTACATCTGTGTCACCTGTGGCCCATAGAGTGGGTGGGACATCAGCAAATTCAGCCGGAAGGGGTGCATCCTGGGACAAACACTGTTTAGTACTCACTTCCGGACCCATCGTGATATAGACACCCGCAGGAGAGCAATAAATTGTAGCATACAACTTCTTCAACAGATCCAAACCCATCAGATTCTCACCACAGTTGGATGTCAACAAAAACGGAGACTCCACAGTAAAAGGACCAACAGTCAATGCAAGGGGCGGAAAATGGGGCTTACAACCGGTACACCTGAAAAACCTACCGAAACATTATTGTGGCCAGACCGGGCTGCCCCAGGGACCATATGTCGAGAAACCGAACTTTTTGTCGCACCTGTGTCCACCAAAAATTCCTTAGTAGAGCCTTGCAAATCCACTGTGACATAAGGACCACGCTGATCTACAGGTATCTGAACTGGTCACTCTCCCTGTCTCTGGCTGTCTTAGCTATAAGACATACCTGCGGCCTCATCCATATCGTAATCATCATGATAATACTGGCCATCACGGGGTCATCAAAGTAGGTATTATCAGAACGACCCTGTGAAACCGTAGCATTCTGAGCATTCTCTGTCCCACGACCTCTACCACCAGAACCTCGCCCTCTAGGAGCTGCAACTTTCTGTAAAAGTACAGGGCACTGGCTACGCAAATGACCCTCCTCCTTACAATACGCACACTGATTTGGCCCTAAAGGTGTCATTGAAGGCTGTCTACTGGTACGTGGAAGCTGCCTAGAAGAACCACCTCATCCCCTACTATTTCCCAGAAACGCTTGCTGTAACAACACCTTCGTCTTTAAATCCTTGTGTTTATCAGTCCTATCCTTTTCCTCCTGATCTCGATGTTCATAGTAATGAGCCATACTCAAAATAACAGAGGGGAAGAGGTGGACCAAGTACTCTCAGATACCTGTAAACTAGTTGCAATTTCAGGAAGAAGACCCCTCCCTCAATAGACATATCCTGCCCACTATAGTCCAAAAACGTATCTTCGAACCGGGTAAAGAAATCAGACACATTTTCATCCTTCTTCTGTCGACAAGCCATCAATTTATCTCAGCTTACCTTCTTAGGTGGAATAAGGGAATGCATATATGTAATATTGCGACCTGGCAAAGCAAGTGTCTCAGTTCGGGGTTTATCACCTGGCTTCCTTTCCTGATCCCACCCTTAATCACGTCCCATGTACCACCCAACTCCGTAACATGATCTTGAGTATGAACCTGTCTCCAAACGTCAACCAGAACAAGGAGACCAAAAAACATTTCAATATCAGCAAGAGTCATTACAGTAGAAGAGGCGGCCTCTGGCAATTCCTTATAATAAGCTGTAGGATTCTTCCTAGGATCAGGCAAATGAGCCTTACGGGCCAAAACCTCACTCCTTTTCCATGGAGTATAAACCCATTGTTCCTGAAAACAGGCCGCTACAGCCGGTCTAGTTACATTACCGCGCTGATCCATTATCTCAGGTATTTCTGGGTGATATATGGGATGGACCTCTCGCATCGGAAACTGAGTTATCTGAGTAGGGCTCCTCTCATTTAGTCTACCCCTGTAAGCAACTAGAGTTGTAACATTCCCAAATACTTGACCTGGCTCCAGGTCAGCAGCATACACACGATCTCTAATATCAAATAAAATTTGAGGCGCTTCTGTCCCAATGTGTTGTTGCCAAAGACTAATCAATGTAGCAGACATATGCTTAAGGGCATGTTGCTGAATAAAGGGCTCAAAATCCCGCATGACTTCCCAAACATCCTCCACACTATAAATCGCATTACAAGCCCACCGCGCAGCCTGGTCAGTTATTATTTGTTTCTCTTCATCCCCCACCCCAGATCGCACTAACAGGCCTATTCGCTCCTTGAATTTCATCCAATCTCTTTCCTCAAATCCACGTACTGGTGTCTCAACATGCAAAGGTATCGGAGGATGAAAAACCATGGAAGGAGAAGCAACAGAAGTGACAGGTACAATTGTTGCTGGCGCTTGCACCGGAGGAGAAAGAACGGAGGATACAGGAGTTGAAACAGTAGGTATGCTGAGTGTCACAGTTGCCAAAGATGGCGAGGACAAAGAAGGAGCGGGAGTTGCCGTAGCCAAAGCTGTCGAAACAACAGCCGTAGATACAGGAACAGCCAAAGCAGATGTAACAGGCTGCTGTGACTGTAAGGAAACGGCGGGATATATCCTCTACGGGGCATAAGGGGGCGGGGGTCGAGTGTCTAACAACTCCTCTACAAATGTATTGTCTTCCTCTTTTGTCAAATAAGACTTATCAATATGCAATCGAAATCTCCTATCTTCATATTCAATTCCAGACTCTTGTTTTTCTCTATCATATGCCACAGCTTTCTGTGTCAATGTTTGCATTTTCCCTTTCGTGCAGCTCTTTCCATCTTTAACCGTCTCTGTCTAGCCTCCTTCTGCCAAGTTCTGAGGGAATCAAACATAGACTGTCTACTTCTTTTCTTAAAAAATTGCTCCTGTAAAATCCCAATTTTTTGTTCATCAAAAGTGCCCGTCAACGGCCACTGCAACTCGGCATTGTCCCTCGTATATTTGTGCCATAATGTACTAAACATAATAGAGCCAAGACCATGCTTCACATAGTGGTTGCGACGCACGGGGGGATAAAACGCAATGCTGACGCGACCGCGCAGCATAGGTTGATATTGGGATGCCCAGAAACTGATCATTACGGAAAGCTGCCGTGCTGTGCAAGTTTGCTCAGGACGCGCTCTTTTTGCATTCTAACTTGTTTTAATTGTGTTTTAATTAAGGTCTCTAAACTTGTTTACCTGTACTCTGCACTTTATTTGCCATTTGGGGGTAGTCCACTAAGCCGATCACATGACCTGCGGTGCCCGTATGTAAGAGCGGGCCCGCCTCAGTCAAGGTCAGCATGCTAGTGGTTGCGACGCACAGGGGGGATAAAACGCAATGCTGATGCGACCGCGCAGCGGACGCTCGCAGCGGGCGCACTGCCGGCGCGCCAAAGGCGAGCCAAAGGCAAGTCCATCTGCGCCCGGAGTGCGCCGTGTGCCAGGACCCCTGCCTGTTTCTCCAAAACCACCTACTCCAGAATCCAACTAGTTGCTTTAAACAAGGGTAAGTGTGGGAATCATAAGCTGGATACTTGGGATTTGAACACTCTCCACAGTACTTGTCCATTGTGCAACTACTCCTTTGCCAGTTATAATCTCCAAGGCCCATCATCCCTCACCTTGACACACGACAAGTACGTTCCACTAGCTAAAGCTGGCACTTTTAAGGCCATGCTGCTCAATGCTAGATCGGTTATTAAGCATAAGTTGGAGCTGGAATGCCTGCTGCAGCTAACTAATCCCGATTTAATTTTCCTCACGGAAACTTGGGCCACTCCTACCTCAGAGCCGGATTGGGTGGCAGCACTGCCACCAGGCTATTCACTCGCTGCCATGCCCAGACTAGGACAATTGGGTGGAGGGATTGCAATCATATACAGAGCTGATTATAAGATTAAATTTGCCTCAGTACCCCTACCTGGGGCCGAAGCGATGTTATTTAATATTAAAATTAACAATAAGGTCTCTTTCCCTGGTCTGCTCCTGTACAGACTACCCAGACCTAAGGTCCCTTTTATACAGGGCCTACTCTCTTTGCTGGAGTCTTGTTTAGATACTTCCTCGTTTACTATTTTAGGTGATTTTAATTTCCACTTAAAGCTCCTCACAGACTCCTCGACCAGGACACTACTTGATAACTTGGAGGGCTTCGGCCTGTCACAGATAGTAGAAGGTCCCACACATAAAGCGCTCCACACACTTAGTGGTATTTTCACCAACCATGCCACAATTGAGATTGATAAGATCTTGCCACTCACATGGACAGACCACAGGGCAATATTCTTCAGTCTTCCCGCTGTACAGACTCCAACCTTATCGGCAGCGCGCCCACCTCCAACTACTGTTCGGTCTTGGCGGAATATTAGTCCAGACGCCCTAACTAATCTGCTGGGCGACAACTTACCAAGGCTAGCATGTGATTCCAATCTGGATGCAGTTAGCTATGACAACTGGATCAGATCCGCTATAGACCAATTGGCTCCTATAAGATCGCTCATCCAACGGAGGCACAAAACTACCGCCACTTGGTACTCCGTAGAGTTAAAAATGTCAAAATCCAAATGCAGACGCTCAGAACGCATATGGAGGGTAGACTATAGCGTAGAGGGTAAAAACAACTACAACCAGGCTCTAACAGAATATAAAGCTGCTATTATTAGGGCCAAAAAGGAATTTTACACTAGCAAAATAGAGGTGGCAAAGAACTCTACGAAAGAGCTCTTTAAGACTGTCTCTGCGCTATCTAAGCTTCAACAGGGAAATCTGTTTACCCCTGATCAAACCTTATGTGATAAAATGGCCTCATTTTTCCAAACGAAAATCCAAACTATTTACAGGGAATTAGAGGGGACAGGCTCCGCCCCCAAACTCCATCAGTGCACGTATTGGAGGAAGGGACAGAAACTACCTATCACCTGGTCAGTTTTTCACCAATTACGGTGGATTCTGTAAACAACATTTTACTGACCATCAAGTCAGGCTCTCCAGATGATCCGTGCCCCCGGACATTATCCACGGTGTCTCGAACCAAATTAGCCTGACTCTTGCCCCTCTATTAAATACTATCATAAGGTCTGGGGACTTCCCGTTACCTTGGAAGAAGGCGTGCATCAGACCGATCCTAAAGAAACCCTCCCTGCACCCCTATGACGTCACTAGCTACCGTCCCATCTCTTGCCTGCCTCTGGCGGCTAAGGTTTTGGAGAAAGCCTTAAATGAAGAATTAAACGATTACTTGGACTCTAACAACCTACTCGATAGTACTCAACATGGCTTACATTCCAGCCATTCTACTGAGTCTGCATTAGTTATGGCCACGGAGGAACTCCGCTGGCAAATTGATAGAGGTGGCAGGGCGGTCCTGATCCTGCTTGACCTATCCGCCGTGGTCGACACGGTAAATCACTCCGTTCTTACGCAGCGGCTGAAGGCAATTGGGATTCGGGACACCGCTCTTGCCCTCCTCACCTAGTTTCTGACAGGGAGAGAACATAGGGTCTGCTGGGATAACCTTAAGTCAGACAAATTCTACCTACCTTGCGGAGTCCCTCAGGGATCGGCGCTTTCGCCCACACTATTTAACATATATGTGACTCCGCTGGCCAAACTGGTTAAGGACCATGGCTTCTCACTTGTGTCATACGCCGACGACACACAAATTATAATTTCCATATCCTCCTCGGAAGATGTGCCATCGGCCAGGTTTCACAGCTGTCTTGCTCACATCATACAATGGATGCACCTTAACTATCTAAAGTTGAACACTCAGAAGACGGAGGTTATGGAATTTGGCTCTGGTCCTCCCATTTGGAACTCTGCTTGGTGGACGGCGGTGGCAGGAGCATGTCCACAGCCTGTGACCAAAATTAGAAACCAGGGCGTGGTGTGTGACACTCAGCTCAGCTTCATGGGACAGGTAAACGAGGTAACCTCTACCTGCTTCTTTACTCTAAGGATTTTGCAGAAGATTTTACCGTTTCTTCCGATAGAGTTAAGGAAAACGGTTGTGGTAGCACTCGTTCTGTCTCGGATTGATTATTGCAATGCCCTCTATCTTGGGGCGGATAAGAGACAATTGATCAAACTGCAATCCCTGCAGAACGCCGCTGCCCGTACCCTATTGAACCTTCCTAAATACAGTCATATATCTGGGGCTATTAGAAAACTTCACTGGCTTCCAGTCAAGGAGCAGATTGAATTCAAGGCGCTTTGTTTGATTCACAAAACCTTGTATGGTGGAGGACCCATAGAATACCTTAAATTATTCCAATGGTACACTTCGGGACGCTCAATGAGGTCAGCAAAGCAAGCTCTGGTTAAGGTCCCCAAAGTCAAGATGTTAAATTGGGGTGGCAGATGACTCTTCCATCTAGCTCCCAAGCTATGGAACAAGTTGCCACTCAATATTAGATCCCAACCAGTCCACACACATTTCCATGCCTCATTGAAAACCTGGCTCTTTCCCACTCAGTAACAACCTGCTCTTTCTTGGGCTTCCTCATATCTCTGCTATCTTAGCGGCAAGACGCCTCGGCAATCGAGCGCTTTACAAATCTTTTACTTACTTACATATCAAAATTAGGGCTGCCTTCAGGAGGTGCCGGCTGAGCTTCTTCCAATCTAGCATCTGCAGAACAACAACGACAACACGAATACAAGATTTTACTAAGACTAGGCATTTTAAAAGGAAAACAAGTTTGTTGGTTTTACCTAGCAAAGTAATTGCAAATACTTTTATCAAAAACGATCCTCAGACCGTACAAAACTCATACTACAACGGTACCATATCCACAAAGAACCAAAACAAACTTACCTGATATGAGTAGCACAAACGGACCAATTCTCCACTGCCGACTCTTCAGACCAAACGGTCAGATCCAAGGGTTTCACACGTTCAGGACTCCAGTCGGTATGACCACCGGGTGAGGCGCCGTCCGGCAGGACAGAAGGGGCAGCTGCGAGCAAATAATACTCTTCGTGCAGGGATCCCTGAGCCGTCAGTCCGACCCGACAATGTCCTTGGCCTCCTCTCCGTCTGCGGAAAGGGGATGGATCAATCACCCGAAGGAGTCCCTGTTCGGGCGCCAACTGAAGGAAGTGCCCCGTTTAGGGTCACCTGGGTCACTAATGACCACCTCTCAGCCTTCCATACCAAATGAAGAGTCGGTCAGACAGTAGAGAATACAAACCAATAACTGTTTATTAATATACACTCAGAGCTGAGCCCAGTCTTCCCAGTCGCTAGGAGTGCTGCAGAGGGACTGAAATCGACAAGCAAACAGATACATTATGTACATCTCGCAACTGGGTTGAAAACACGCCCACAGTGGAATTTTCCAGGCAGATGCAGCTGGACAGTAAAATACAAAAAATAAGTTTCAATTCTCATATCTCACACCACCTAATACAACGCAAGGTCGTTTCACCATGTACCCGCCACCAGACAAGTGGGAGAGGGCCTCTATCTTGTGAGAAAGGTATGCACTAATATGAATAGTCTATTCATTAGTGAAGCAAAACCCAACATTGCAGAAACGATACATAAGAGGCCTTTTCTCAGAAATAGCAAGGAATTAGTTTCGATCGTGGTTCAAAAAGGCGTCTAAATAAAAAATGGTGCCACGAATGCTAACTTACATAAAGCAATGCACAAACATGAATATTTCTATTCTAACAGGGGTGCTAAATGTGCGTGTGGACAGTCCAGTCGGCAATACTCGGCCGATCACGAGTGGCGGCTTCATCCGGAGGTGGTCCATTACATCTTCCGGATGTGGGGGTTTCTTTGGTTGGACCGGTTTGCCACTCACAAGAACGCGCACTGCCCGTCGTTCTGCAGTTTTCAGTATCTGATGCAGGGAGCGTTGGGGGATTGTTTCAATTGGATTGGAGCTCGCAACTCCTTTACGCGTTTCCTCCCATACCCTTGATTCCTCGAGTTCTGAGGAAGATTCGCCAAGACCAGGGCCAAGTTACATTGATTGCTCCGGATTGGCCAAGAAGGGTGTGGTACACAGATCTTCTTCACCTCTCTTCGCACCCTCCGCTCCGTCTCCCTCTCAGGGCAGACCTCCTCCCACAGTCACAGGGGCAGGTTCTACACCCCCACCTCCAGAGCCTGCACCTTCATGCTTGGAGATTGAACGGGGCAACCCGAGTTCTTTCTCTCTCCCATCGGATGTGGGGGATGTTATTTTATCATCCAGGAGACACTCCACCAAATCTATTTATTCCTCTAGGTGGTCCAAGCTTGTGAAATGGTGTGGAGAGAGGTCCATTGATCCTTTGAAGGCCCATTTATCTGATGCCCTTGGCTTTTCACTTTCCTTGGCTCAGCAACTTTGTGCTGTGGCTACGGTAAAGGGTTACTTGTCGGCCTTGTCGGCTTTCCTCCGTTTGCCGGACCAGCCGTTTTTATTTATGTCCCCCATTGTTATGAGGTTCATTAAAGGCCTCACCAATAGGTTTCCACCCAATTCCTTCATTATGCCTCCGTGGGATTTGAAATTAGTACTTACTTTCCTGATGGGTTCTCCTTTTGAGCCTCTTCATAGTTGCCCATTGAGGCTTCTTACTTTCAAGACGGTTTTTCTGATCGCTATTACCTCAGCCAGGAGGGTAAGTGAGCTTCAGGCTCTTAGTTCTAAACCTCCGTTTTTAACCATTCATGCAGAAAAGATGGTTTTCAGGACCAGAGCTACTTTCCTGCCTAAGGTGGTCACTCCTTTCCATCTAGGGCAGTCTATTAACTTAGCTACCTTCTATTCTCCCCCTCACCCTTCCAAGGAGGAGGAAAGACTTCACTGCCTGGACCCTAGGAGGGCTGTCAGTTTTTACCTGGACAGAACCAGGGACCTAAGACTGGATGACCAGCTGTTTATGGGCTATGTTGGAAGGACGAAGGGCAAAGCTGTCCACAAATGAACACTTTCCAGGTGGATCATCTTGTGCATCAAGATCTGCTAGGCCTTGGCCAAGAAGGAGCCGCCTGAAGGTATTAGAGCTCATTCCACCAGAGCTAAGTCATCTTCTTCTGCTTTGGCTAGAGGTGTTCCTGTTGTAGACATCTGCAAGGCGGCAACTTGGGCCTCCCTCCACACCTTTGCGAAGCATTACTGCTTGGATTTGAAAGTTAGGAGGGACGGCCATTTTGCATGCTCTGTGCTGCAAGATGTTTGGTATAGGCGGGTGGACACCCTCCTCCGAGAGAGGAACAGCTTGGGGATTCAATTCAAAAGGTGAGGAATCCACAGGCAGATGTATCCATCAGAAGTTACTTACCTTCGGTAACGCTTTTTCTGGTGGATACAGTATCTGCCTGTGGATTTCTTACTGACCCACCCGCCTCCCCATTGTCCACCTGCTTATACTGAAAAACATCTGACTGTTTGACATTGTTATTTTTCATATGTCATTTATATACCATACAGTTTATTGCTAGGAAATGCTTTGGTTTTTGGCTTTTCCTTTTTATGTATATATATATATATATACACTGTATGAATTTGTGTATATATTTTGTATACTGTGAATACTTGTATTATGTTGTCGGTCTGCCCGTTTGCCTCAAGGGCACGGAAAAAATGGGTGGAACTGACGTCAGCACGCCGACGAGGTCTTCTTATGGCTCCGATGACGTCAAATGGAGTCACGAGTGGAGCCGTGCTATTATGATGTCCTCATCGACGTGAGAGAGCTAAGAAAAGAATTTCCGTGGAATGCTGGCGCAGGGGTAATTCAAAAGGTGAGGAATCCACAGGCAGATACTGTATCCACCAGAAAAAGCGTTACTGAAGGTAAGTAACTTGTTCGTCTGCCACTGGATGTTCGTGACTGATTGTTGTAAAGGCCGCTGTGAGTACACTGGCATGTGCAAAACCTATTGTCCTCACAGGACAATTTGCCTCCACCTAGCCTTGCCTTGTCTGATTTGTGTGTGGGGAGCTGTGTGGAGTTACCCTTTGTTGGTAATTGTAGTCACTGATTGTTCATTCTTGCCCTTGCTTACTGCCTTTTGATGGAGGTGGTTATTGCTTATATTCTAATGTCATGATGCTGGAACATTCGATGACAGTCCATTGCTTAGAGGGCTATAGCCCCCTCAAGTGAGAAGTCAATGATGTGTATTGTTGTGCCACCTGGTGTCAGACTACTCCAGAAACGCATCCCCACACTTCACAGTAGACTACAGATGCATGGTTGTAATTGGCATTCTGACATTGAAAGTTCAAGGTATGGGGACACCAAGGGAGATGGACTCATTGTGATGATATATCTGGTTGTGCTTTGGAAAACAAATTGCACTGTATGCAAACACATATGTGACACTGGAACATTACACCCAGTTCCAATGAGTGTTTGCATTGTCAATATTTTGCAAGCTCTAGTCTGGTTTGGCAAGGGTTGCCTTGTGTGTGTCCTTGGGTGCTCCCATTTTGCACATTGGACACTACCCTAGAGCTTGATGGCAATATGTCTTTGTGGAAGGTCTCCTTGACGTTTTCATAGATTTGGAGACAGTGTTTCAGTGCCAAATGGGGACATAGCAGACTTCATTCTGCACATATCCCTTATCCTCACAAGATGTACCCATATCCCCTAGCTTGAGGATGGCTATGTCAATTGTTATTGGGAGCCACAGATTGAGCCACCCCCCTCCCCCCGGCATCCTCACCAGTGCTGGCAGCTTATCTTACACAATAGGCTGTGCACTAGACCCTCCAACACTGTTGGTGGATCCTACGTCCTGAGACTCATGCGTACTCCTACTACTCTACAGGACACAATCTGCACATTCAACATGGGATTTTTTCTTGTGGCACACACTACAGCCTGAGGAGCTCGATGCAGAATTGCTGTGAGTGACATTCTCCAAAGATGACCGTGTACACTTACAGATTGGGAGTTGTGTGAGGCGCCCACAGTCGACACCTGGCGACTGTATCCCACCTTGTTGTTGTCCCATGCTTCTTTCAAAACCAAGATGGGCTTTGTCTAAAAATAATTCAGACATGGATGTGACACAACCACTTCTAGGTTGTTGTATTGGGAGGCACTGAAATCAGTACAGAGTGGCTGTGTCTGTTGGAGTAGTGTGTTGTCTGGGCCAATATCCTCTGGGCTTTAATGTACACAGAGGCATCACAATGTTATACTTTTGTGAGTACATTGGAGTTCAGTTGCCCTGCAATGTTTCAGTGTGTGTTGTGGTGGACTCATGAATTAACTTTGTGATACATACATATGTGTGGTTATTGCAATTCCTTTTCCACCCTCAAAAGTGTGTGTCTAATACTATTTGGTGGGCTAAGTGTACCTACCTGATGATGACATTCCCTCATTGGAGATGCACAACATGCTAGGGACCAACAGTCGCATTGGGATCAGAATGATGCTCTGGCACTCTGAAAGTAATTTGCACACATTCTGGGATCATCTCTTTCATTGTAGCTAGCCTCTGTGCTTTTACCTGTCAAGGGAGGTTTCACAACGGCACACTGCTGCTTATCAATAGGGTGATGTGTAGGTTAGACTGTCCAAATGAGACTTGCCGACCTGCAAGTAAAGGGTTTTGGGCATCGTACTGCGTTGTTTGGTAGAACCGGATCCCAGTACGAGTCGTTTGGAAGGTCTGACTCCAAATGGCTGAGGGATGGCCTTCCTGACGACATCGAAATCGGGCCCTTAGTTATGACATTCTCTTAGCGGAGGTTTATTGGCCACCAGAGTTTGTAAGAACAGCTACACAGGAAGAGGAGCTAATTTTACCATCATTCTCAGTGCTTGTCCTCGAAGAGGTTAAACAAGCTTATGCCGCAGAATGGGCTCTTGCACAAGCCCTGGCATTATACCGCAACAATGTAGGCTAGGATAAGGAGTCGCCTCATCACATCATACCCATAAGGTATAGCCCGCAAGTACAACCACAGTATCCCCTTAAACATGAAGTGAAAGTTCCTGTGAGAGAAATTCTCTTGCAACTCGAGTACCAGGGAATTATTAAACCATGCGTATCTCCTATGAATAATACCTTATTTCAGGTAGCTAAACAGATCATTCCTGCTGCATAGTATTAGACTACAGACAATTAAACAGTCATACACGCACATTTGCAACTCAAAACTCATACAGTATATCTCTAATGAGAAACATTGTCCGTAAAAAATACAAAACGACCTTAGATATTTCCTATGTTTTTCCTGCCAAAATAAAGGGTTCACTGACAGAATATCGACCACAAAAATATAGATGTAAAAAAAAAAAAATCGAGGTAAAACTATAGAATGCAAAAATATTGACTCCTCATACTTAAACATGTAAGTACAAAAATATCGGAAAAAAATATTGTTTGCAATAATATAGTTGTATTAAATATCAATTTTAAAATATACATTTTAAAATGTTAAAATAAACAAAAATTAAATACTAACTTTAATTTATAAAAAATAATAATTAAATGTATATTTTAACAAGTACAAGAAATAAACTTATTTTTAAAAATGTAAAAACTTTATATATCTTCCAGTTGTGTCCAAAAACGAAGGCGCACTCCAACAGAAGATTGCTATCAAAGCTTTATTGAATGCAGGAGCATGACTGTGCATTCATGTTTGAATTACAGATTTCGCCTGACGCGTTTCGAGCCTATATATATAAGATGTCAATCAGTCTCCATAAACTTCACTCAGGAAGCAGGCACGGATTCCAATGAAGTGCGAAAGTTATTTATTTTATTTTCATAGTTTAAGTGCAAGTGCATTGTCCATGACAAATTTCGACCGCTTTGAAACGGCCTTGATCACATAGTCGTGCTGCGATTCATCGCGATTATTTACCCCCTTACACACGTGATTGCCATACAATAGATAATGACAACAAACTGTGGATTCAATGGTATATCTTCTCCATTGGAAGACAGACTCCCACCTGGGTGTTGTTTAAATCGTATTACATTACTCCCAATGCTCACTTTTTCCAGGTGTCAAGCAAGAAAAAGAAGAAGAATTGGGCATACAGCAAATTATCCATACGTGCAATACTTTAGACATGAATATCGTCCTTTTGCCAAGACTATAAAAAGATGTACACTGCTTAGCCCAAAAAAAAGATCTCTTTATCCCCTGTTAGATGTGGAGCCCCTTACTTTTCCTACATCGATTACACATATAATCATCCTTATATATTTGACACAAATAATTTAATATTATGTCCTGAATGTATTGAGTAATCACAGTATTCATTGTTTATATCTTATGTCCAGAGTAGCCCACACTTAACTTCGTCTATGGATAAAAAATACAGCTTATATAAATCATAGATATGATTAAAAACATAATCTTCTTGATAAATAATTCTTCTACTTGATAAAAATGCATACAAATTGAGCTCTATAGGATGTGTTCTTAATTGACCTTCAACTGTCCACAGTCACGTCGCCCAACAATAAATACATAAAGTGCATGGTGCCTCAAAAGTGCATTAGTTTACTAAAGTGCTCTAACACGGAAGCCACATAGCAGCATATACCATTTATCCTATTCACATTGATTAGCATGGTTTGACATTCTCTGCCACAATATTATAGTAAAGTGCTGATTCAGCTTAAATTGACCCATGCATAAAGGCAGAAAGTGCGTTCGTGTCACAAAGTGACCTGTGCATATTAATATATACATATATAAATATGTAAATACATCAATAGCAACCTAAAGCTAGTACCCTTAAATCCTCTATCTATTAAAGCAGCAACAGATTTTGTAGTGCAACATTGGGTTTAAAGTGACTAGTGTCAAAAAATGACCTTTCTAGCAGTAATTGAAATAGACTCTTCGAATTTCCCCAATATCAACAACGGCAATGCTCTCACAGGAAGTTATGCAGGTCCTCACTGGCGTTTAGTCCATTCGGTATCTTTGAATCCAGTTCAAGTATGAACTTGGACTCGAGCTGCCTCAACAGTTTTTGCCTATTGCCCCCTCTTCTCAAGAGCAGTACTGCACCTACCGCAAAGTATTTGAGGTCATTTAAGTTATGTTTATGTACCAGTTTGAAATGGCGTGCTACTGGATATGTTGGATCAGAGTTAACTATAGCCCTGAGATGTTGTAGAATCCTGGTATGCACTTGTAGCTTCGTGCTGCCCACATATCGTAGGCCACACGAGCATTCAAGGACATACACAGCAAACTCTGTTCTGCATGTCCCTTAATATCAATGGACTTTTCACTGAATGCTGACTTGTAACTGGACATATTAGAACCAAATTTGCAAGCACGACATGAACTACATTTGAAAAATCCATGTTTTGGGGATAGCCAGTTGGAGTTATTTGCTACTTCAGGGCTTCTGTTTACTAATGAGTACCTCATAGATGGAGCACGCGTAAAAGTCAGAGTGGGTTTCTTGGGGAGTACTTGACCCAATGTAATATCCATTAGGACTATGGGCCATTGCTTGTTGACAATAGATCTGATTTGTCTCTCTTCTCGGCTAAAGGTGGTGAGGAGTCTGTTATTGACCTCATCATCACCTGTGGGGTCATTCTCACTCACATGATAAGTACTGGCAGGGTTTGAAATAAAATAGAGTCTCTAGATCTCTCATTGGCTTTTATTCTAGCTTGATTTATAATGCCAGGATCATAGCCTCGCTCTAGAAATCTTTCAGTGGCCTCTTTCTGACATTCCGCCAAATCATCCTCCGAGCTGCAGATTTTTTGCAATCTCAGGAACTCCCCGTATGGAATGCTTTTCAGTAGATGTTTTGGGTGAAAACTAGAAGCATGAAGGATGGAGTTCCCTGCCAAACTTTTGTGGTATAATTGGAATTCCAATCTACCATTCTTAACATATACATGGACATCTAGAAACTCAATAGTATGTCTATTAATCTGAGCTGTGAATTCTAAATTCATGGTGTTCCTATTGATGCCTTCAACAAATGACGCGGCACTCTCCTCAGTCCCCCTCCAAATTATAAAAACATCGTCAATAAATCATCACCAGCTCACCACATGATTTTCCCATTCCATGCTGTGGCTTCACCCTAAGAACCCGCTCCTCTCACCAACCCATGTGTAAACACGAGTAGCTGGGGGAGAAGCAGGCTCCCATGGCAACCCCCCTCAGTTGTTGGAAACCTCCTTGCTGAATAAAAAGAAATTATTGGTCGAACACAAATTGATCATTTTTATCGGTATTCTGTTGTGATTGTATAAACATATGGGCCTCTTATTCAAAACGTGTTCCACCGCCCTCAGACCGTCCTTATGCTCAATGCTTGTATAGAGGGAAGTAATGTCCTTAGCCATCAGGACACATTCCTCACTCCAAGTCATTTTGTGTAATTTCTTGAAGAAATCCCCTGTGTCCTTAATATATGACGGTAAACTCATTACAATTCCTGAAGGAAAAAATGGACATATTGCAAGATTTTCTCAAAGAGACTCTTTCTTGCCGAAATAATTGGATGAGCTGGCACCGGTGAAATGCCCTTGTGCACTTTATGGATAATGTAGATCACAGGTAGTACAGGGAATTCATTGTTTAAAAATAAAAATTCATCCTTTGAAATGAGACCTTCACGCTTCCATTCGGTGAGGTCAGCCTTTAATGCAGATTTCACAGCTCTGACTTCTTGTATCGATGATCTTTTGTAGCATTCTTTATCATCTAGATGTTTATAGGCTTCCTTGAGGTACTCCGCCTTAGGCCAGAGGACCACAATCCCACCTTTGTCAGATTTGTTGATTATTACTTCATTGTTGTTATGTAATTTCTGCATCAAATTAAGATATTGTCTCTCCTGATGATGGAATTTTCTCTTTGCATGACTAATCCTCTGATTAAGTTTCTTAA
Organism: Calotriton arnoldi; assembly: GCA_963921515.1. NCBI lineage: Eukaryota > Metazoa > Chordata > Amphibia > Caudata > Salamandridae > Calotriton > Calotriton arnoldi. The sequence goes on from CAWUFW010002498.1 coordinate 1,011,480, forward strand.
TTTCCTCCACCACCCTATCATTAAAGATGTCTACCACATCCCTTGGCATCATTGTCATAAACGTTGAAGCTGATTTAAAAGGGCTCCTGAGGGGGCATGGCCAGGAGCGTCAAGATGGTGGTCACACTGTAGAAGTGCTCCGGACCCCTCCGTCATCTTCTCCTTCATCTACCTCCATCAGAGAGTTCTTATCTTGCACCCCGGCTGACTGGCTATCCTGCACCCTCAGGCCATTCTTAGAAGCAGTATGGGTAGCGTGCAGGGGCCGTGAGCAGCCCTTGCAGTGCATCCTACCTCACGGCGCTCGCAAGATGGCGGCCTCGGCGCTGTGATCTCCCGGCCCGCCGCGGCCCTGAACTCTGAGCCTCCTCCATTTGCGACCAGGGAGACGAGGATCCCGGAGAGTTGCTGGTGGCATCCCGCTTAGTCTTTACGGTGCCTCTGCCTCTCACCAGTAACGGACTGAACCCGGCAACCGGAGGCCCTGCGGAGGGCTTGGGGAGGCCCTGCCAGCCGCGTGTCCCGCAGCGGACCTGTGCTGCTGTGCTGCTGCGGAGCGGCGGTGCGTGACCGGCCGCCGGTCGGGCGGCAGAGGGTGGAAAGAGGAGCGCCGCCTTCCCCGCTGCCCCCCTTGCTGCTCCGCCCTGGCTGGGGACTCCGCGAGTCACTGGGCCTGAAATTGGGCCTGCGGCTGGCGGCCCGCTGCGGCCGGGCCCGTTAAGCAACTGACTGCTGTGGCATTGGCGGTGAGCTCCCCCCCTCTGCGCCATCATCCGGGAGTCAGGACCGGTGCTGTGAGGACCCTGTGCCGTACATGGGCCCCCCTCTCTGGAGCTGGCTGCACGTTGAGGGTGGGTGCACGGCCTGGTGGCGGACCACCACACTGCCCAGCGACGAGGTGAGGAGCTGGAGTGTCCCTGGGTGGAGGGGGTTCGGCCGTCGATCGGGCGGCAGGGGTCCATTTTCTTAAGCCCCCCCCATCGTGTCTCAGGACCCCCGGGCGTGTTGCTTCTCTGGCTGGTGGTGGTGGCCTTACAGGTGGACATTGATTGCGGCGGCCCCCTGGCTCGCGGCGTCCCCCCTAGTGCGCTGGTGGTGGGCGAGAGGCACCTCGGCTGCTGATTCGAGCAGCGGTGCTGTTCAGTGGACCTACTCCATTCCGGTGGGGCACTGCGGATCTGGCAGGCGGAGCCCCTGGGGAAGTACCAGCCACAGCATCGAGGGCGAGAGCTGAGGGGTCTTCCCGTCTTTCCACCTCACCCTTGGCTGCCTCCCTCCCCATACACCTTGGGAGCGGAGCTCTGTCTTTTGTGCTGGCCTGGGCCCTGACTCCGGCTTTGACCCCGGCCCACCTGTGGGATCCTGCGCGCCTGGGCTGGTCCCGGGGGGGCAAAGGGGCATACTTGAGGAGAGCATTGGCCGTCGGCCGGGCGGCGGGGCACGGAGCGGCAGGGTCCTCTCCCCTCATTCACCTTCTCCGCTCTTCCTTCCTCCCGCCCAGACGCTGAGGTCCTGCTTGGACCTCCTGCCTTACTGAGGGGCAGACATGGGCAGAGACAAGGCTTCGAAGACCCCCGCCACCCAGACTAAAATGGATCGATTCACTACCATGGAATCTGGGGCGGCTGGGGGAACCGCGGACAAAGACGCCCCCTCCTCTGCGGACCTGTCCACTATTCTCCAGGCTATCCATGCCTCGCAATCTTCGGTGGAGGGTAAGATTGCTGAGGCCCGGGTCAATGTGACCCTTATCCGACAGGATCTCCGCAACGCCACGGCCCGGATTAAAGAAACCGAATCCCGTATATCCACCGTGGAGGATGAGGTCCAGCAACTTAAGGATCAGGTCGCTCGCCTCCAGTCCCACACCCAGGAGCTTCACCGACGGGCCGAAGATGCTGAAAACAGGTCCCGTCGTAACAACCTTCGCTTGGTGGGATTTCCGGAGGATGTGGAGCGAGGCCGGGCGGCGGACTTCGTGGAGCGCTGGCTGCGTTCCTGGATGCCTGAGGGCTCCCTCTCCCCGTGGTTTGCGATCGAACGGGCGCACCGCTCACTTGCGCCCAACACACCGCCGGGAGCGCATCCCAGACCGATAATAATGCGAATCCTTAACTTCAAAGATCGTGACTCTGTACTGACCGAAGCCCGCAAGCAGCAACCCCTCAAGTATGAAGGTCAGACGATTATGATTTTCCCCGACTATACTCGTGAAGTCCAGGACCAGCGCCGCTCGTTTGGGGAAGTCAAGCAGAAGCTGCCCGCCCTCAGCCTGCCATACCGGCTCCTCTTCCCGGCACGTCTACGGGTCATGTTCCAAAACAGAACCCTCTTCTTTAACTCACCTACAGAGGCATGGACATGGGTGACAGAGGAGAGCCCTTTACGGCTCAACACCTGAAATCCGTCTCCTATACCGGAGGCTCGAGGTGCCCCCCCCGAGACATCCCGGCCCCACGGTCACAGCGCAACCGCTCACGTAGGCGGCGAGGCCAGAGACGGGCCAGTTCAGATTCACCAGGAGGCCCCTCTCGTCAACCGATGCCCGGGGCGCCCTCCGGGGCTCTCCTGACCGTGCGCCGATCTGGTTCCTCGGGCCACTCAGACCCTGGGGGTGTCTCACCTCATCCATCACTGTTGGATCTACCAGACACAGATCTTTCTTGCAGTCCGACGCTTCTCATGGTACCTGCTTGAGCCCGTTCTCATCCTTCGGATGCACTGACTCTGCGGCCGGGTGTCGCATTCCTGTTACTTGTTAACTCTATCTCCCGATGGACACAGTCACGAACATCCTACTAAGAGGAGGGGTCCTCCACGATTCCCCATTCCCAAGCGTTTTAGTTTGGTTCTCTTTGGTTACTCATTGTTAGGGCGACAGATGCTTCAGTTTCTGAAGTATAGGGAGGGGAGAAGGGGCCGGGTTGGGGGGGGGGGACTGTTGTCCTGAATTGTTTTTGTTGTCTTGTTTGTTTATTGTACCAGCGTACATCTCCAGCTACACGACAAGCGTGCAGGACCCAGCACTGCAGAATTGCACCCACTACCTCGCGTGAATGCACCACTCCGTCCACACCGAACACCCCTGCTAGTTGTTCTGTCCTTTGCCCACTCTTCCTATGGCTGATACCTCTATAGCGCAGGCCTCGCTTCACATCATGTCTTGGAATGTTAACGGCTTGCTGGATAAGGTTAAGCGCACAGCGGTCCTGCGTTATGCCCAACGTCACACTGTAGACATACTGCTGCTCCAGGAGACCCACCTGGTAGGCAACCACTGCCCTTTCTTGGCGCACTATGGTTACGGCGGAGTCTGGCACTCCGGCTTCAACCGGGGATCACGAGGGGTGGCTGTCCTGGTGCGACGTGGTCTTCCACTTGTGGTGAGCAAAGTAATCCATGACCCTAGGGGCTGCTTCGTTGTCTTGGAGGGGAGCCTTGGGGACCGGCCTCTGAACCTGCTCGCTGTATACTCCCCCCTTCCCTATTGACCTCCACACTTCACTCTCTTGCTACATTGGTTGCCTCCCTGCCTCTGGGGACAACCATCATTGGGGGTGACTTCAACGCGGTAATGGACCCGGATCTTGACACTAGCACGGCCCCTTCCGCTTCCAGAATCGCTCAATCTACCCTCCTCTCGAATTGGGCAGCCACCTTAGGCCTCGGGGACGCCTGGAGACTCTGGCACCCAACAACTCGACTCTACACCCACACGTCAGCGTCCCATCACACACATGCACGAATCGATTATCTTTTCTTGCCGGCCACGGACTGTCGGGCACTTCAAGATGTCACCAGCCTCCCTAGAGGGCTATCGGACCACTCTCCGGTGGCGATGCGGATTGGCAGCCTTCCTGCCTCATCGCGCCCGATCTGGCGGCTGAACGTCTGGTTCCTCCAGGACAAGGACTTCAGGGACCAGGTAGGAAACGAGCTCCGTCATTACTTTATCACTAATCACGGGTCGGTTTCCTCTCCTGGCACCCTATGGGAAGCCCACCATCCGGGGCTTCGCTAAAGGCCAACTCAAATTTAAACGTGTGAAGCAGGACTCCAGCCTCACACTCCTGGAGGCACAGGCTGTCCTAATCGAAGCTCAACCCCCAGAAGAGAGAACTGAGGCCCAAGAGAGGAGACTGGCGTTTCTGAGGTACAAGATTGAGCAGACCTTCCTGGAGGCTGCCAAACTGCTGTGGAGGTCCTCTGTCGCGCGAGTGTATGGGTGGGGAGATAAAAATGGGAAACTCCTTCACTGTCTGGCCACTTATCCGATGGCCAATCGTATCATCCCTGAGGTGATTGGCTCAGATGGAGTGTCCAGCGAGTCCCCGGGGCAGTGGCCCAATGCTTCGCCTCCTACTACGCTAATCTTTACTCTGCACAGCCGCCTTCTCTCTCGCTCCCGGACCTCCTTCAGCGCAAACAGTTTTCCCTCCCGTGCCTCAGTGAGTCTGAGGCAGAGGCGCTAGACCTCCCTGTCACCCCGAGGAGGTTAATGATGCAATTTCGCGTATGGCTGAAGGTAAGACACCGGGGCCGGACGGACTCCCACAGGAGTTCTATGCGTCCTTCAGGGACACGCTGATTCCCCACCTTCTGAAGGTGTATCAGGAGGCGTCTGATCAAGGCTCATTCCATCCTGAGACGGATACGGCCACCATAGTGGTGATCCCTAAGTCTCAGCCTCCCTCGAAGCACTGCTCTGATTACCGCCCCATCTCCCTCATTAACTCGGAGCTCAAAATATTCGCCTCTGTCCTAGCCAACCGCATACGACCCTACCTGGCCAAACTGGTTCACCCTACCAGTGCGGATTTATGCCCTCCCGGGGAACCCGACACTGCCTCAGGTGTCTCCACCTCGCCCTAGAGAACCGACAACAACTGACCCCCTACTTATCTCTCCTTCTCATAGACTTTGAGAAGGCATTTGACTTGGTGGATTGGCGTTACCTGGAGGCGGTATTAGTGGAAATGGGTTTCGGAGCCCCTATCCGCTGCCTGGTTAAGGCGCTTTACTGTAAACCGAGAGCCCAGGTGTTAGTCAACGGAGCCCTGTTGCGCCCCTTTCCCATCGGAAGAGGCACAAGGCAGGGACCTCTCGCCCCTCCTGTTCGTGCTGGCAATGGAGCCCTTTGCCTGCTTGGTCCGATCTGACCAGCTCCTCACGGGATGGCGATAGCCTGGTGTGGAGGAAGATAAGATCGCCCTCTACGCTGATGATGTTCTGTTATTTCTAGCAGATCCAGCTCAGTCAGGACCCCGTTGCCTCCGGGCCCTGAGCCTTTTTGAACAAACTTCCGGCCTTCGCTTGAACCCGGCTAAGTCCGTCCTGGTCCCTCTTCACCTTTCGAGAGAGTGCTTTGATTGGCAGTCGTCGATACCCCTTCGGCGACACTCCTTCAAGTATCTGGGACTCTGGGTCGCCCTACTCCCCGATCTCGCTTGGTCACTCAACATCACCCTGTTGGTGAAAAAGGCTCGAGCTGATCTCCTCAAGTGGCAAACTCTGCCACTGAACCCTATGGGCAGAATAGCTCTATTTAAGATGATGATCCTGCCCAGATTCCTTTATATGCTTCAGAACACACACCTCTCCTTCTCGCGGGCGTGGTTCCGGGAGCTGGACAGCATGGTCATTAAGTTCTTGTGGGGAGGCCGAAGGCCTAGGCTGGCCCTCGCCTAGTGTCGGATCCCCCCCTATGACGGTGGCCTAGGGATGACGAATCTCTACCTTTACTATTTAGCGACTCGGCTCCTCACCGTGCATGATTGGTTTAACGGTGGCTGGTCTGACCCGGCATACCGCTTGGAGCTCCACACCCTGGGCCTGGCTAACATTCAAGGGATGCTGTATGGGTGCACTATTCCCCACACTTTACCAGAGGTCACGCGTGGAGTACTTTTGGCCTGGCGGGCTTCTCTGCATCACACCCACTTGTCGGATAAATTGACTCAACATACCCCACTGTGGTGCGGCACACGGCTCGGAGAGGTTGCCAATCTCTCTGGTTTTAGAACATGGGATCTCATTGGCATTTCGCTTCTGGGAGATGTCTGGGGTGGGAGTCACATCCGCACTTCCAAGAATTACAAACTTGCTACCCCCCCCACGCTTCCCAATTCTACCAGTACCTGCAGATACGCCATGCCCTCCAATCCCACATCTCAGAGGGCACCTCCCTGCTCGAATGTAGCCCGCCCGAAGCCCAAACCATGACCGGTAACCTAGGGAAGGGAGGGATTTCCCGCATATATCGTTCCCTCACCAATAACACCCCCAACACAATATCACAACTCAGAAACAGATGGGAGGGTTGGCTCGGGTCTCTGGACGACGCTGATTGGCGGGACGCTTTGATGGCACCCAAAACGGTCACAGCCTCAGCAAGACTTCGTCTAGTTCAACTATACTACCTTCACACTGCCTATCTTACGCCGCTGCGTCTCCATCGCGCTGGGCTCCGACCTGATGCCTCCTGCCCCCGCTGCACCCACTCCCCAGCTGACTTTTATCACATGGTATGGCTCTGCTCCGCAATCGCACGCTACTGGGAGTCAGTAACAAGGGAACTTACTGAGGTTCTGGGCTGGGAGGTTCCCCTTAACCCCATGAATGTTCTTCTGGGTATCTCGGAGGGGATGGACGGTTCCAGAGCTGAAAAACACTTTCTAAACACGGCTCTGATGGTAGCCAAGAGGGACATTGTGGCCAACTGGCTGAACTCGGCTGCCCCTACCATGAGGCGCTGGCGCAGAGGGGTGGATTGGTGCGCCGCACAGGAGCGGCCCCTGTATGAGGCCAGAGGATGCCCGAAGAAATTTCGTAGAATGTGGGGCAAATGGGTTGGGGTGGTGGAGGATTGACATTCCTACTGGGTGTTCGAGGACTGGATTGGGTGCAGCTTTGTTTTTGCCTTGTCTAGTGGTTCATCTCTGCTGATGTGATCTTCTCTTGTACATGTCTTGCGCAACTTACTTTGCGAACAGCTGGTGTTGTTATCTCTTGTTGGTCTCTCATAAAATCAATAAAATTGGTTATCAAAAAATAAAAGGGCTCCTGATTGTTGCTGATGGATTTATACCCGATCTGATCATTATTCGTTGGGTAGAGGTTGCCATGATTTGGGACTCATTTTCATTATCTAACGCTTGTAGTGTCCTTAAAGTTTCCACATCGGATACCTGTAGATTGTCATGTCCTGTTTCAAGTATTGGTCTTGGATTGATTGGTTGACTAGTGGCATTCTTGAGTCTAAAATACTTTACTAGCTTGAGTTTCCTTATAAATTTGAACACGTCAATTCTGGTTTGGTTGTAATTAAAATTACTTTCGAGGCAAAAAGTGAGGCCCAGTGATCAAAGTTGGCTTTCTGCTTTGCTCAACTTGATGTCTGTCAGATTGATGGAAGTGTTGTCGCCGGTATTTACTTTCTTCTCCACTTTTTGCCTTGTACTTTCTTGTTTGTTGTGGCTTTTGAGTTTTCTCCTTGCCCGTCTTCTTTGGTTTCTCCTTTGCCTTGTTTGTACTGTTAATTCCGCAAGCGTAGTGTTTGCCTGCGGGCCCGACGTAAAAAATCCAACTCTTCTGCTAGTGTTAAGTTCACTGGGTCTTTTCCCCTATTGTTGGCGATCTCTCTGCCTTCCTCTGAGTTTGTTTCACTCTGAGCAGCTCTTAAATCAGAGACAGATGTACCATTCATTGTGTGAATATTGATTTCAGCATTCAGGGCCACTACATTTGCATTAGTTAGATGTTGCCTCTTCACGGTATCAAACTTCCTAGAAAATGTGAATATTAGCCCGGTTTCATAATCCACATTGTCCCTCTCGAATTTAAAAGCTTTTCTTGCTTTGATAGTTTCCTCATGCTTTTTGAGACGCTCAACTATGTGTCTGCGGCTTGTTGAAATTAAATCTTTTTGATCTGATCCATCCAGTAAACCATTGATGCGTTTAATTTCTTTTAATATGTTCACACGATCAATTTCTGCATATTTAACTAGGATAAGTACCAGCCTCATGGATGCTTCAAGGTTACTTTCTGCCCATTCTTTAAGCATTAAGGGGTTTGGGTTCTCAAAACTAGGAGCCAACATGATGCGCAATCCACGAGGCACTCTCCCCACGTCATGATATTTCTCCAGGGATTTTTTCCCCACCACTTGGTTAGTTCTACTCTCATATTTTTTCTCTAATGCCCTTAGTAGAGCTTTCACATCGTTTGCTCCCGATGCCCCAACTGATGTTTTATTGTTCTGGTTGCTTGTTACTTCTGGTAAGTTTTCAAAGAGTGCTTCTGCTGCTGCTTCCTTTTCCCGCAGCGCGTCTTCGGACATTAGTAGCTCTATTTGGTACTATGTTAGCTCGGCGGGTCAAACCTCTGCATGCCGCCAGCTTCTTTGCACACCTCCACACCTGTCAATACTTTATCGCATACCCAGTCTTACCACTGGTTGTTGCTCTGTGTCACTAGTCCTCCGATTTGTGAACCGTTGCAGATGCCAAACTCGCAGGGTGCTTCAGATTCCGACAGGGGGTAACCGCCGCCAATCTCCTTCCGGGAGCTCCAAAACACACCATCGGCTGTATGCCGCTCGACATACTTCCGGGGAGGGGGTCCATAAACCAGAAACAGCCGCCTTCTGTGAGACCGATATAAGATGTCAATCCTTCTTCATAAACTTCTCTCAGGAAGCAGGCACGGACTCCAATGAAGTGCGAAAGTTATTTATTTTATTTTCATAGTTTCAGTGCAAGTGCGTTGTCCATGACGCGTTTCGGCCACTTTGAAACGGCCTTGATCACATAGTTGCGCTGCGATTCATCGCGATTATTTACCCCCTTGCACACATGATTGCCATACAATAGATAATGATAACAGACTGTGGATTCAATGGTATATCTTCTCCATTGGAAGACAGACTCCCACCTGGGTGTTGTTTAAATCATATTACATTACTCCCAATGCTCACTTTTTCCAGGTGTCAAGCAAGAAAAAGAAGAAGAAAAATAATAAGAAGAACTGATTATACATCAAATTATCCATAAGTGCAATACTTTAGACATGAATATCATCCTTTTGCCAAGACTATAAAAAGATGTACGCTGCTTAGCCCAAAAAAACCAGATCTCTTTATCCCGTCAGATGTAGAGCCCCTTACTTTTCTTACATTGATTACACCAATAATCATTCTTATATATTTGACACAAATAATTTCACATTATGTCCTGAATGTATTGAATAATCACAGTATTCATTGTTTATATCTGATGTCCAGAGTGGCCCCCACCTAACTATGTATAAAACATACAGCTTATATAAATCATAGATCGGATTAAAAACATAATGTACTTGATAAATAATTCTTCTGCTTGATAAAAATGCATACAAATTGAGCTTTATAGGATGTGTTCTTATTTGACCTTCAATTGGCCACAGTCACGTCGCCCAACAATAAATACATAAAGTGCATGGTGTCTCAAAAGTGCCTTAGTGTCCTCAAGTGCTCTAACACGGAAGCCACATAGCAGCATATAACTTTTATCCTATTCGCATTGATTGGCATGGTTTGACATTCTCTCCTGCACTTGTATAATAAAGTGCTGATGCAGCTTAAATTGACCCATGCATTAAGGCAGAAAGTGCGTTTGTGTCACAAAGTGACCTGTGCATATTAATATATACATACATAAATATATAAATACATAAATAGCAACCGAAAGCTAGTACCCTTAAATCCTCTATCTATTAAAGCAGCAACAGGTTTTGTAGTGCAACATTGGGTTTATAGTGACTAGTGTAAAAAAATGACTTTTCTAGCAGTAATTGAAATAGACTCTTCGAATTGCCCCAATATCAAAAAAGTCATTTGTTTTTATTGGTATTATTTTATTGTCTGTATGTGGTATATCTTAAGGAATTTAAAATGTACAAATATGTTTTTTAATCAGCTTTTTATGTACTGTTCACTGTGGTGTACTTTTATGGCTTTGGTTAGCCGAATAAAGTGGTTTGATTGATTGATTGATTGGCAATGCTCTCACAGGTAGTTATGCAGGTCCTCACTGGTGTTGAGTCCATTCGGTATCTTTGAATCCAGTTCAAGTATGAACTTGGACTCGAGCTGTCTCAACAGTTTTTGCCTATTGCCCCCTCTTCTCAAGAACAGTTACTGCACCTACTGCAAAGTATTTGAGGTCATTTAAGTTATTTTTATGTACCAGTTTGAAATGGCGTGAATCCTGGTATGCACTTGTAGCTTCATGCTGCCCACATATCGTAGACCACACGAGCATTCAAGGACATACACAGCAAACTTTGTTCTGCATGTCAAATGACCCTTAATATCAATGGACTTTTCACTGAATGCCGACTTGTAACTGGACATATTAACACCAAATTTGCAAGCACGACATGAACTACATTTGAAAAATCCATGTTTTGTGGATAGCCAGTTGGAGTTATTTGCTACTTCAGGGCTACTGTTGACTTATGAGTTCCTCATAGATGGAGCACGCCTAAAAGTTATGTTATGTTATTTAGTATTTCTAACGCGCACAGATACTGCAAGAGTGTCCCGGCGCGAACCTTGAGAGAGTGAAGAAGCGCCAAGAGCCAAGATTAGGGGAATAGATGAGTTTTCAGCTTCTTCTTAAAGAGAATCGGGTCCTGAATGCCCGAAGCACAAAGGGCAGATCGTTCCAGGCCAAAGCGGCCTTCACAGCTAGAGAGCTGCCGCCTGACCTTTGCAAGGGGAAACGCGGGATTTGGGCCAGGAGTTGAGTAGAGGAACGCAGTTCTCTTGCAGGGGTGTAAAAGGAAAACCGTTTCTGAAGATAGCCAGGCCCAGTGGCATAAAGAGCACGGTGGGTGATAACAAGGATCTTAAATCTGACCCTCTCTGCCATGGGCAACCAGTGTAAAGCGCGAAGGTGTTGTCTCACGCTACATCTGGCGGAAACGTTCACAAGCAGCCTGGCCGCCGCGTTATGCACCACTTGCAATTTATTTAATAGGTAGCTTGGAATGCCAGCATATAAAGCGTTGGCATAATCTAGCCGAGAAATAATAAGGGCTCAAATCACTGACTCCTTAGCCGCCTGGGGAAGAAGGGGAAGAAACTTCCTGAGGGACTTTAAGAGACCGAAGCAAGTCCCTGCCAGCTTCTTGACCGGGGTTGAGAATCGAAGATTCTCCTCGAACCAGACCCCTAAGTTCTTAACTGGGTTCCCTGAGGAGGAAAAGTCAAAGTGGGTTTCTTGGGGAGGACTTGACCCAATGTAATATCCGTTAGAACTATGGGCCATTGCTTGTTGACAATAGATCTGATTTGTCTCTCTTGTCGGCTAAAGGTGGTGATGAGTCTGATGTTATTTACGTCATCATTATCTGTGGGGTCTCTCTCACTCACATGACGAGTACTGGCGGGGGTTTGAAATAAAATAGTCTCTAGATCTCTCATTGGCTTTTATTCTAGCTTGATTGATAATGCCAGGATCATACCCTCGCTCTAGAAATCTTTCAGTGACCTCTTTCTGACATTCCGCCAAATCATCCTCCGAGCTGCAGATTTTGCGCAATCTCAGGAACTCCCCATATGGAATGCTTTTTAGTAGATGTTTTGGGTGAAAACTAGAAGCATGAAGGATAGACTTCCCTGCCGTACTTTTGCGGTGTAATTTGGATTCCAATATTTTATCCATAGATGGAAGCGCTTTAAAATATATGCAAATAAAGGCTCCACATGAGCCCCAGAAAGTGTTTGTTACTGGCAAGAGTGGCTGTCTGTACCTAATAAAGGCCTTTCTTTGGGGGAAAGCTGTTCGTTGTTAGAGTGCTGCTTAATGAATGGACCTTCCCCACCGAGCTGAATGTAATAGCGGCCGTCCTGCTGCTGAGCTTGCACCACCACAAAATTGGGGGCCACGGAGCTCGTCAACTGGAAGGCTCCGAATGTGGGGCAACGAACGAGGATTGGGGACAGAAACACTTTCCGGGGCTCATGTGGAGCCTTTATTTGCATATATTTTAAAGCGCTTCCATCTATGGATAAAATGATGAACTTCACCTCCCATAAAGCAACGCTTTACTCATACAGAGATGTCCAATCATGGAAGGCGATAACGCTATATAAGGAGGGTGTGTTGAACTAAGCGCTTTTGGACTGCATCTCCCTTTGATAAAGAGGTGACTCGAAACGCGTCAGTGCTGTGGTCCGATGCTTCATTTACTGGCAAGAGTGGCTGTCTGTACCTAATAAAGGCCTTTCTTTGGGGGAAAGCTGTTCGTTGTTCGAGTGCTGCTTAATGAATGGACCCTCCCCACCGAGCTGAATGTAATAGCGGCCGTCCTGCCACTGAGCTTGCACCACCACAAAATTGGAGGCCACGGAGTTCGTCAACTAGAGGGCTCCGAATGTGGGGCAACGAATGAGGATTGAGGACAGAAACACTTTCCGGGGCTCATGTGGAGCCTTTATTTGCATATATTTTAAAGCGCTTCCATCTATGGATAAAATGATGAACCTCACCTCCCGTAAAGTAACGCTTTACTCATACAGAGATGTCCAATCATGGAAGGCGATAACGCTATATAATGAGGGTGTGGTGAACTAAGCGCTTTTGGACTGCATCTTCCTTTGATAAAGAGGTGACTCGAAACGCGTCAGGGCTGTGGTCCGATGCTTCATTTACTGGCAAGAGTGGCTGTCTGTACCTAATAAAGGCCTTTCTTTGGGGGAAAGCTGTTCGTTGATTGAGTGCTGCTTAATGAATGGACCTTCCCCACCGAGCTGAATGTAATAGCGGCCGTCCTGCCGCTGAGCTTGCACCACCACAAAATTGGGGGCCACGGAGCTCGTCAACTGGAGGGCTCCGAATGTGGGGCAACGAACGAGGATTGAGGACAGAAACACTTTCCGGGGCTCATGTGGAGCCTTTATTTGCATATATTTTAAAGCGCTTCCATCTATGGATAAAATGATGAACTTCACCTCCCATAAAGCAACGCTTTACTCATACAGAGATGTCCAATCATGGAAGGCGATAACGCTATATAAGGAGGGTGTGGTGAACTAAGCGCTTTTGGACTGCATCTCCCTTTGATAAAGAGGTGACTCGAAACGCGTCAGGGCTGTGGTCCGATGCTTCATTTACTGGCAAGAGTGGCTGTCTGTACCTAATAAAGGCCTTTCTTTGGGGGAAAGCTGTTCGTTGTTCGAGTGCTGCTTAATGAATGGACCTTCCCCACCGAGCTGAATGTAATAGCGGCCGTCCTGCCGTTGAGCTTGCACCGCCACAAAATTGGGGGCCACGGAGCTCGTCAACTGGAGGGCTCCGAATGTGGAGCAACGAACGAGGATTGAGGACAGAAACACTTTCCGGTGCTCATGTGGAGCCTTTATTTGCATATATTTTAAAGCGCTTCCATCTACGGATAAAATGATGAACTTCACCTCCCATAAAGCAACGCTTTACTCATACAGAGATGTCCAATCATGGAAGGCGATAACGCTATATAAGGAGGGTGTGTTGAACTAAGCGCTTTTGGACTGCATCTCCCTTTGATAAAGAGGTGACTCGAAACGCGTCAGGGCTGTGGTCCGATGCTTCATTTACTGGCAAGAGTGGCTGTCTGTACCTAATAAAGGCCTTTCTTTGGGGGAAAGCTGTTCGTTGATTGAGTGCTGCTTAATGAATGGACCTTCCCCACCGAGCTGAATATATATATATATATATATATATATACCAAACAAAGACTCTCCTTCCAGAGATCCCAGGCCCGTAGAGGGGTGGCGCGGTGCCGGCGGAGAAAACCGGTAAGTCAATATTATTCCAATGCGGGGTTACCAATCGCGCTCTCAGGTTATCGCATGAAACCAAGCAGGACACCAAAGTTAGAAATGGGGGTTTATTAGCATCATAAACCCTCCGTGACGCGTTTCGACTCCACAGAGTCTTGATCACACAGTGGGGCAACGAAAAAGCAGTTACTTTCATACACTTCCTGTGAAAGGTAAACACAGAAAACGGACACATTTGCGATCATGGCAGTGTACATAAATTACATGGTCGCCATTTGTAAGTGGTGAAGATGCAGTTTAGCCAAGAAGAAAATAATCAAAACATAATCAAAAACAAAATGTGCATAAACCATATGATAGAAACATGGCAAGCCCACTAACTGGTGTATGTAGCGCATGCTATCAATCCCGAGAATGATAATGGGGCATGCTGGTATTTGTGGTCCAGTAGGGAATGCGAGTTGTCTAGTAGGCTGTAAAATACTGGCTGTGTTTTATCTACTAGATCATGGTTGTGGTCAAGAAATGTGCCAGTGGGTCTTCGAATGGCACACTGCTCGCTAAAAGTCAATTAGGTTAACATATTGCAAGTTTCCTGCCTGGGTGAGTCCGCTGCGAAAATTGCAGCGTACCTAGATAAGCATAGTGCACATTGGTGGTGCTCGTAATGGTTGTTCCCTGGTTAGTGGGAAGTATACCGGCATTGCTGCTTGGTTCTTGTGTCACAGTACTGGTTAGTATGCACAACCTGGACGATGCAAACGTCTCTGTGCTGTTCTGTTATCCCCTGGTTAGTGGGAAGTGTACCTGCGTTGCCGCCTGGCTCTTGTGTCACGATTCTGGTTAGATGCTCAGCCTGGACGATACAGGCGTCTCTGTGCTGTACTGTTATCACCATTAGGTGGGAGAGATTGGAGACAATCAAATATGTGTATCTAAGCCTGCTGGGAGTGTGGTGATTCCTCTCTATCCCATATGGAAAAAGTGACAAGAAGTGTGATCCAGAAACCGCTGCTGCCTACCTGTGGTGTTTTTATTATGTGTTATTGTGCCCCGTCTACCACCTATTTTGTGTACATGAACTGAAATATATAGTGAAATAAAATTGATGTAATAATAAATAACAATGCAATAGGTCTTATCTGTGGACATGGTTGCGGCAGAATGGTGTCACGAAGAAAAGGTTAGGGATCCCTCTGTCACAGGCACGAGACATGGTCCCTTCCTTTCCTCCTGTAAAAGAATAAAAGGCGAGAGGAAAGAGTCATGCACAGTCACAATAGTACAGACATAATGCAACTAACAATGAAACATTATTATTATACAAAGGTAAAAGCAGTCACAACCCTGTCTCATCTGTATTGATTGCTGTCTGTCACGGGCAATGCTGCTGTCTAATTATCTTGTAGATGTATAGCCATTTCCTCATCAAGGTTATGCCCTTTGGGGTAGCGTGTGGCCATTCCTATAATGTGCCTTGATTCCCGTTGTCTGAGTCTGAGAGTGCGATTGCCGCCTCTCTTGTTACCCAATACCTGTTCTATTGCGTAGTACGATAATTTGGCACTGTCTGAGAAGTGATGTGACTCAAAATGTCGTGCGATTGGATACTGTTTGTCTCTGTTAGTGATTGCCCTCATATGCTCTAGGATTCTTTTTTTAGCCATATGTGTGGTGCTGCCTACGTATCTCAACCCACAGGGACATTCCAGTACATATATCACGAAGGTGGTACTGCATGTCAAGAATTGTTTGATACTCATCATGCTATTGGTGCTAGTATTCCAGAACTCCTTTCTAAAACGGCTGTTGCTGCACGCTTTGCAATGGCCGCATGGAAAAAAGCCCTGCAGGTCAATACCCCTTGTCATTGAAGTGTCTTTAAGGTCGCTATGTGCTAGGAGATCCCTGAGGTTGCGGCTTCTCCTGTAAGTAATCATAGGTCTAGTAGGTATGGTGCTACCTATCACCGGGTCACCTTTGAGGATATCCCATTTCTGCACGATGGTTTTGCGTATGTGATTGGCGTCCCCATTGTATGTGAGGATGGTACGTGTATCTGTGTTCTCAGTGTTTTCTTCTGTAATCTTGGTGGTATTACCGAGTATGGTATCTCTTTCTACTCTCTCCATTCTTTCCACTGCCCTCTTGAGGACCCAGGATGGGTAGCCCCTTTCCTGAAATCTTTTCAACATTACGGTTTGTTCTTTCTGGTAGCTTTCCTCAGAGCTACAGTTCCTTTTGGCTCTGAGCAATTCTCCGTAGGGGATGCTCCATTTGAGAGGATCTGGATGGCTGCTCATGGCATGTAATAAGGTGTTCCCTGCCGTGCATTTCCTAAAGAGAATGGTTTGTATCTCATTGGACTTCACCTGCACTTTGGTGTCTAGGTACTCTGCCTCCTTCCTACTGATGGTGCTGGTGAGTCTGAGGTTCCTAGTGTTGTGATTCAGTTTGTCTACAAACCGCCGTGCTTCCTGTTCGCTGCCTTGCCATATCACGAACAGGTCGTCTATGTACCTAAGCCATAAGACGACTTTGTTGAACTCAACGTCGAGATTGCTGTCTTGTCTGATGTCCTCCTCCCATGCCCCCATGAACAGATTCGCGAAACTGGGCGCGAAACAAGTCCCCATCGTGGTTCCGTGGGTCTGTTTGTAAATCTCCTCATTGAACAAGAAAAAGTTATTTGATAGGCAAAATCTCATCATGTCCAATATCATTTGGGTGTGTCCCCAATACCTGATATGTCTGCGTTTGAGGAATCTGGCACAGGCTTCTATTCCCTGCTCATGGTCAATCACCGTATACAGTGAATTGACATCCATTGTTATCAACAAATAATCAGCCTGCCATGTGAGATTTTTGATTTTGCTGAGGAAGTCCTTAGTGTCCCTTAAGTATGAGGGCAGTGTACTTACAAATTCCCTTAAGAAATGGTCAACGTAGCGTGATATATTCTCAGCAACGCTGCCTCTAGACGACACTATAGGTCTACCTGGTGGGTTCTCCCTGTTTTTGTGGATTTTGGGCAGAAGATACAAAACTGGAAGGACCGGGTAATCCCTTTTGAGAAAGCAAAATTCTTCCCATTCGAGGAGTCCCTTGTCCTTCCAGTCTCCCAAATTCTCCCAGATACAGGTAATGCTGTTATTGTACTCTGTCCTAGTGGTAGTGGTGTATGTGCTTGTGTCGTGTAATTGTCGCAAGGCTTCCTTTATGTACATGTCTTGGGTGAGAATCACAATGTTCCCCCCTTTGTCTGCGGGCCTAATGACAATGCTATTGTCCTCTGCCAATTCTTGCATAGCCTTCCTCTGTTCAAATGTGAGGTTATGTTTAAATTTCTTCATTTTCTTAGGCCAATTCTTTTGTCTGTAATTAAGTAGATCTCTGCCGACCAGGTCTTGAAAGGTATCTATATTGTCATGGTTCATGGTCGGTAGGAATGTCGATTTAGGTTTGAAATTGGTGCATGCCGCTTTGTCATGACCAATTTCTAATTCATCTAGGATGTTATGGATCTCCACGTTCGTGCGTGCCCCTTCTGGATCTTCTTGTAGTTCGTGTAATGCCACCAGAGTGTCAATGTCTCCTATTGTTAATGTCTCCTCATGTGTAGTGTGCTCTATGGAAAGGTGTTCTTTGCATTTGGTGGGTTTCAGTTTATGCCACTTCTTCAATTTTAATTTTCTACAGAATTTAAAGATGTCTATTCTGGTATCTACATAGTTCATTGGTACAGCAGGCCAAAACGACAGGCCTAAGCATAATGTTCTTTTGTCTTTGATGCTTATTTGCCTGTGAGAGAGATTAATGATGGTTTGTTTTACCGTTGCATCATCCATCATTGTTGTTTCCTGGAGCGTGTCTGCTTGTATCCCACTTGCTCCGTTTCGCTTCCTCTTCTCTCTCCTCTGCCGGCACCTCTTGCGCCTCTTGCTCTGGTACCCCTTGTTCTTCCTCTTCCCCCTCCTGCTGTTGAAGTGTTCTCGTTTTGATTCACCTTGGTCATCGATCTGGTCATCTGCCGGCTCCGTTTCATGAGCCGGTACTCGTCTAAAAAAGTTTTGGGGCGTGTTGCGCCATCTCCATCAGACAGAGAGCTTTCCGATGTGACGGAAACTTCAGAGGCCTCGGTGTTAGTGTCACTTGCAGCTGCGGCCTCTTCGTCATCATTTGCTCTAGGTCTTACTGTTGTTGCCATAGTTCCATTTGAGGTATCATAAAGGTGATCATACTTGCGACTAAAAGTGAGTATCCCCCCAGATTCGTAGTCTCCACAGTCTCGGTGGAGTTTGCGATGTTTCCTCGCCTTTATGTCGTCTTCAACAATTCTCAACCTTTTCTTCATTTCCTCGAGAAATTTGGAGATCAGATCTTGTTCCGTATTTTTAGTCAGATCATTTTTGATACACAGGATCTCCCTCTTGATGTTTTCTCTGTCCGACCACGCGTATTTCACAAGGATCTCCAGCATGTTCCTTGAGCTGTTGGCTGAATTGGCCGACCATTCCTCTAGCATGGCTGGGTCTGGTGAATCGTAAGAAGGGGTGATGAAGATTCTGAGGCCCCGGGGCACCAACTTTTTATCTATGTAGTCCTGCAAAGACGTCGCCTCCCACCACTTGGACAGTTCTTGTTTGTGCAATTTTTCGTACCTCTTGAGTAAATCCATTGTGGTTGATTCTGTGCGGGTGGCTGCCGGCTGGCTGCTGCCAGTAATATATACAGAAACCTGCAGGATGGTGCAACGTTTGGGATTTTGGCAGGCGAGGGAATTGAACATGACATCATGGCACTGACAATTGGAGGCACCACGACCGGATTAATTTCGAGGGGCTGGCTGAGCCATGCAGCGTGTGAGTGACATTGTACCTTGCATTTAAAATAGTCTATGAAAGACTGAGAACTTTTTAAGCAAAAACGATATGTTTCCATCTGGTTGCAAGTAATTAATCACACGTAGACATGGCAGCCAGGGAAAGAGGCATCAAGACCTTGAACTGTTCCAGTCCTTCGTCACTGGTTGTGATTGTGTGCCTCTCCAATGAGATCGTTTTCAGATGTATTTAAACATGCGCAATGTTTAAGTGTCAGTTGATATGCACTGAAGAAGGCTAGACGCCGAAATGCATTTGCTTTATTAAATCAACTTGAATACGTCCCGTGAGTGCTCCGCATTTGTAGCTTGAATTTTTCTCGTGACTTCACCCTCACGTTAAGCGGACCATAGCACCCGCCACGAGTGCAGCAGTTTAAGGGTGAGACCTGGAGCTTGAATATATATACATATACATATATATATATATATATATATATATATATATACACATATACATATATAAAAATATAGACTAATATTTTAATTAATAATATTTAAAAAATCTTAAATAGCATAATATTATCAAAAATATATGTAAGTATATTTAAATATACAAAAAACATAAAATATTTTTAAAAAAGGGAAGAAATGTAATTTAAAATAAATATTAAACACATATTTTACAATTTAATTAAAAATAAGTTACAAACAAAAAATATTACAAATTATAATATTATTGTTATAATAAATCAAACACATAATTATATAAATTACAATATAAAATAAATTATTACTAATTAAAATAAATACATATACATTTCCCACCACATTAAAAAGAAAACATTTTTCTACTAAATAAATTAAAAAATAATTACTCCCACCTAAAACACCACAACAGTAAAAAAATATTTTACACCACACAAAAATAATGTATGCTATTCTAACTATAATAAATTTAAAATTACATAAAATAAAACATTACAAAATACTACAATTTACTATTCCCACTACATTTAACACAAAAATACAAATTTATAATTACCCAAAAAAAAGCAATTCCCACTCCAGTCAGTGCAACAGTAGAAAAAGCGCTGGTTTGCGGAGGGGTAACATTTACTATTCCCACTCCAATCAGTGCAACAGTAGGGAAAGCGTTGGATTGCGTAAGGGTAAAATGTACTATTCCCACTCCAGTCATTGGAACAGTAGGGATAGCACTGGATTACGGAGGGGTAAAATTTACTATTCCCGTTCCATTCGGTGCAATTGTAGGGAAAGCGTTGGATTGCGGAGGGGTAAAATTTACTATTACCACTCCAGTCAGTGCAACAGTAGGGAAAGCGTTGGATTGCAGACGGGTAAAATTGACTATTCCCACTCCAGTCAGTGCAACAGTAGGGAAAGCGTTGGATTGCAGAGGGGTAAAATTGACTATTCCCACTCCAGTCAGTACAACAGTAGGGAAAGCGTTGGATTGCAGAGGGGTAAAATGTAGTATTCCCACTCCAGTCAGTACAACAGTAGGGAAAGTGTTGGATTGTGGAGGGGTACAATTTACTATTCCCACTCCAGTCACTACAACAGTAGGGAAAGTGTTGAATTGCAGAGGGGTAAAATTTACTATTCCCACTCCAGTAAATGCAACAGTAGGGAAAGTGTTGGAGAGTGGAGGGGTAAAATTTACTATTCCCACTCCAGTAGGTTCGACATAAAAACAAACAAAATACCTTCAACAAAATAAAAATATTTAAAAAACAAAGGGGCCCATTACGATACCCGGCGTAAAAAAATCCGCCAGACATGGAAGCGGCAAAAATCCGCCCGCACACACCGTCTGAACACCGACCACGCCATTACGATTACACAAACCGAAACCGCCATCGGCGGAAAAATCACACAAAATACCGCCCGCCAACGTCCGAGTCGGAGTCAAACCGCCCGCCACGGACGGAAACACGCACGACAACACAAAACCGCCCGCCCTCACGGCCGACACACCGCACGTGAAATTACGATCGCACCGCCATGAGCGCGGGAAAACCACAAATATACCGCCCGCCAGCGCAAACAACGCCGATGAGAATCGACACGGCAGAAGCCATGGCGCCCACGTACCTGCACAGAAACCATCCGCTCACAAAACCAATAGCACACAACATGGCCAACAAGTCCACACAGCAAGGCACGCACAAATACACAAGCACAGTACACATCCCGAAAACACCCCCGGACAAACAAAAAATACAAAGGCCAGAACCCCAGACACAACACACCTGAAAACAACAGACCATGAGGACACACCCACATAGGTGAGTACAAAAGCAGCACTCCCACAGACCACAACCCCTTGCTACATTGCAAACCAGAGAGGAGAGGAGAGGACACAGTGACACAGCAAGGACAGCAGCACACCACAGAAATGCACACATCACAACCACCACCACCACCACCACCAAACACCTGCACCACAAACCCCCTGCACATTACACAACACACACCGCACCAGCACCACAAACACCATGGCACCACAAAGAATGCCCAAGTACACGCCCATTGAGCTGACGGTCATGGTCGACGAGATCATCAAGGTGTACCCACAAATCTATGGGAACATGGTCCAGCACACACCACTAGCCACCAGAAACAGAATGTGGAACCGGATCGTAGACCAGGTCAATGCAGTCGGGACCCTGCCTAGGAACAGAGGAGAAATAAACAAACGTTGGAATGACGTAAAGAGCCTGGTCAAGAAGAAGGAGGGCAAAAACAGAGAGCTGGCTGCCGTCACTGGCGGAGGGAATCCCGCGCTCTTCAAGACCTTCAAAGCGTGGGAGGAGAAGGTGCGAGTCATAATACATCCGGAGATCCTCGCCGGATTAGCAGGGGAGTGGAGGCTGGTAAGTACAAACTAATGTATACCAGCACACCGCTATGTACTCACATGCACTACCACCATGCCACAGCTCCCAGGGACAAACACCCCCATGTCCAGCACACAATACACAACACATCACACACACATGCAACAGACACCACCACACACAGCCCAAACCGAACAACTGTAACATGCGTGGGGACATGTGTACACTCAGCCAGCCACGTAACCACCAACAGGTCCCCAAATATGCCAGAAGCGCCACAACGAGACCCACCACACCCATGTGTCCGCCACAGCTGCACTAACCGACAAGTAACAGGTAAGTGGCAGGAACACAAAGTGCAGTGGGTGGGACGGTGGACAGCCCAAGTACAACACACACCAGGCCCCTAGTCCCACAGCACAGCAAGGAGGAGCATCCCCCACACCCCACAGCCACGTGTCAGCCACCGCAGTGCACAACGACAGCCGAAAGGCAGACATCACGGTCCACAGCAATCGGTGTCAGTGGGTGTCCAGCCACCCCCACGACCCACAACACCCCCCCACCCCCACAGACCTGCAACATGGAGCACCCCCCGCTTAGAGCCATGTGGCATCCAGTACAGTGCACGCACGAACAACTTGCAGGTGGGAAACTGGACAGGGCTGGATTACTGGAGGCATGAGGACCATAACACGACCAACACATGGGACATGTCACGTAGCAGACGAACACGCAGCACCGCCCACCGTCACGAACAAGTGAACAATGTGCACACGGACATGAACAACAGACTCACACCCCACATGACCCATCACAGACATAGCAACACCCAAGGAGCCACGTCTGCATGCACAAGCCACACTGAATATAGTACCACACGGCAGCCACTGTGCAACTCATCACACACAACCGAAACACCATTGAAGTCCTGTCCATGTAGCCCCTACTGCCTGTCAACCACACACCCCACAACTACGCCTATGTAAGACAAACAACACTAGACGCAACAGAGCGGAACAACATAAATGCACACGAACACCACTGAACCCATCAAACACACAGACACACCATGCACATACAACATACCATCCATCCCATCCGTCAGCCCCAGTCTCATGAAAGGCATGTCATCCGCACAGCTGCCACACATACAGCAGTCACGCTAAGATACATGCCCATGACCAACCATGTGCCAGAAGTCAATGAAGCGCACGACACACTGTGAGCAACAACACACAACATGGGCCACACCCCCCGAGCACTGCAGTGATGCACATGGCACAGGGCAGCACGCACACCAAGGAGATGGGACAACTGCAATACGTTGGCTGGCACACAACCATCACTCACTCATAACGATGCGTCCAATGCCATGTCCAGTAATCACAACAGACAGCAAATATGCAGGCCATGTCAAGCATGCACACACCTCAAACCATGCACTGTCATGCTGCCACAACACATGTCACGTTCGGCACCCATGGCTCACAGCATGTACCCCAAAAGCATATCCCCTCCCAAATGCGAATCTGGGGCATGGCCCCCATGTTGCCATATGCGTTCCTAAGCGTTCCATTTGAACCCCAAAAGCATATTCCCTCCCAAATGCGAATCTGGGGCATGGCCCCCATGTTGCCATATGCGTTCCTAAGCGTTCCATTTGAACCCCAAAAGCATATTCCCTCCCAAATGCGAATCTGGGGCATGGCCCCCATGTTGCCATATGCGTTCCTAAGCGTTCCATTTGAACCCCAAAAGCATATTCCCTCCCAAATGCGAATCTGGGGCATGGCCCCCATGTTGCCATATGCGTTCCTAAGCGTTCCATTTGAACCCCAAAAGCATATTCCCTCCCAAATGCGAATCTGGGGCATGGCCCCCATGTTGCCATATGCGTTCCTAAGCGTTCCATTTGAACACCAAAAGCATATCCCCTCCCAAATGCGAATCTGGGGCATGGCCCCCATGTTGCCATATGCGTTCCTAAGCGTCCCATCTGAACACCAAAAGCAAAGTACAAACCAGACCCAGGATGGGCCAGGAGCCCGCATACACCAGAGTCACAATAAGTAGGGGCACAGCAACACACCCATCGGCATGGCCAATCCGTCCCATGCCACATGTGCACAGCACACAGTCCCATTGCCAAGCACACACAACTACAGATGCTACAGCCACACACACGCCTCCGGGAAACCCATGTACGAGATTGCACGAACTGTTAATGTCAGACGACAAATACATACTTCGCCAGGTGCAACACAATAACAAATCTCATTCTCTCCACAGGTGACGAACTGCTGGATGCTGGGGATGGAGCCAGCAGCCAGCACAGCCAGCCTACAAGCCCCCAACGAGGACACACGGATCTGGAGGATCTGTCCTCCTCTTCGGACACGGACCACCAAGCAGGCCCATCTGGTGTGGCAGGGCCCAGCCGCTCCCCAGGACCCCTCCTACCCACCAACCCATCATCCAGGGCTGCTGAACATTCCCAGCCCCCTGCTGCCACTGTCGTTGCGGCCACACCCACGGTCATTGTGGCCACTACCACTGCCGCAACCGCCACCATCGCCGCACCGACCACCACCGCCGCCACCACCACCACGTCTTCGCTGGCACCAGCCCCAGCGCAGGTGGTGGCCCGGCCGACTGGATCCACCCTGGGAGCCACAGCGAGGACCGTGGTGAGCAATGTGGCTAGTGGGCAGGGCCGGTGGCAGCAGGACTGGTAGGAGGAGCAGGGTCAGGGAAACGCCAGCCTCCCCTGGGAGCCATGCCCTGCCTCAAATGGCCAGAGTCCTTGGGGCCTATGAAGAGGCCCAAGGACAATGGGTCCGGTCTGCTTCAGACACGCGTGAGGTGCTGGGGGTGCTGAGGTCCATGGACGCCCGTATGGGCCAACTCGTGGACCTCATGGGCCAGCTGGTGGTGGCGGTGAGGTCACAGCCAGGGACAGCAGCTCCCCTCCGCCACCACCTGCCGGGGCGCAGGGTGGAGCAGCAGTGTCCAGTTCCCCTGCATCCACAGCCAGTGAGCACACCTCAACCACCAGCATGTCGCAAGCAGGCACCCCCCTCGCAAACGTGGAAGGGGCCGTCCAAAGTGGAAACAGATCTCCCGGGAGGACTTCGCACGCTCCAAACGCAAGTGAGGCAGCCAGCCAGCCTTCCGCCAGCCTTCCTTGACCAGCCACTGCATTGACTTGGACTACGATCCCACTCCACACAGCCATCTGGATGGCATGTGTGTGTTGGACTATGGACATAGAACCAGTGGGTACACCCTGAGCATCACGCAGCCATGACCGACAGCTCATTGTCACTGCACGCACCACTTTTGTCATCACCTTACACACAATCACATGTCACAGTTTGAAATAAATGCACCTTTTACACTAACTGCTGTTTGTGCCCTGTGTTTTATTTGTACGGAATACAACGGCCACCTTGGGCGGAAAGGCACCTGATGCGTGGCATGGCAATGGAATCCGGAGGGCCTGTAGGGACCTAGGGGTGGGAGACAGAACAGGAGCACATTCAATGAGTGTGTCACACACCCATCACACAGTACATGTCAACAACTACAAGCAATGTACACACATCGCACAGAGCAATAGGGCACAATGCCACAGCCACCAACAGTGGCATACTACCCTGGCCATGGAGCGTTGACACACAGCACGCAGTGAACAAACGGCCACCCTGACACAGCACACACACACCTGCACAGATACAGCCACATCAGCAGTCGTACATGGACACTCACCGTCAAGTGAAGTAGCGGGCGATGAGCTGCTGCCGCACATTACCAGCTTCCTCCTCTCCGCTGTCCTCCTCACTCGAGCTGTCCTGGTCTGCGGGCTGGGGCCCTGGTTGATCTCCGTCATCCACGATGAGGGGGATCTGCTTCCGAATGGCCAGATTGTGCAGCATGCAGCACGCCACCACTATCCGGCACACCTTCTGTGGGGAGTACGCCAGCGCACCCCGGTGCGGTCCAGGCACCTGAACCTGGACTTGAGGAGGCCAAAGGTACGCTCGACCACACGTCTGGTCCTCCCATGTGCCTCATTGTAGCGATCGTCTGCTGGGGTGCGAGGATTCCTCAATGGACTGAGCAGCCATGCCCCATTCGGGTACGCAGAGTCACCTGGGTGTGAGGGACACAGAGAACCGTTGCAATTCCAACTGGACAGGGGACAGCATCGCACAACCAGCACGCTACACCACTCCACATACTCACCGACAATACAGGCACGATCCTGTTGCATATTGGACATCAGTCGTGGAAAGATGCTGTTGCGCATTATGTGTAAGCGTCATGGGCCGAGCCTGGGAACTTTGCACACACGTGGGTGATCACCATGTCCGCAAGGCACACCACTTGCACATTCAGGGAGTGCGTGTGCTTCCTGTTGCGGTACAGGTGCTCAGTGGCCTGTGGTGGAACAAGGCCGACATGTGTGCAGTCAATGGCTCCAACGACATGTGGGATTCTGCCAAGGGCATAGAATGCACCCTTCACTGCCGCCAATTCACGAGCCCTGGGGAAGCGGATGTACCTGTTTCGGTACAGCATCATGGCTGCCAGTACATCCCTCAGCACCTTGCTGAACATGGGCTGGGACATCCCTCCTCCAATGCCCACTGTGTGCTGGAATGACCCAGTGGCGAAGAAATGCATGGCGGCCATCACCTTAGCCGTGGGGGTGACAGCAGTCGGATACACCCTGCGGGGACGGAGATGGGGTTCTAACATGGCACACAGTCGATGCAGGGTTGGCCTGTCCAGCCGAAACTTCCTAATAACCTCTGTATCGTCCATGTCCGCCAGCAATTGGTATGGGCGGTCAATGTTCGGTCTCCGCCTAGGGACAATGGCAGAGGACACATGTCAAAGCAACACGACACATAGCAATTTCGCATACACATCACTGACATGACTGAGCAAGCACATGAGCCACAGCCCAGCTGTCAAGCTGGGACGGCACGGCCACAATACACTTACACAGGTCTCCCAACAATGGCAATGGCTAGTGATACAAACCACTGCCATGTGCATGCACATGGGGATCTAGGCCCCAATGACTTGCGGGCGTGCTGATGGGGACTGACTGCATATCCGTCAAGCGGCAACGCCACGGCAACATGAATATCTGCTGAGCATGGAACTGCTTCCGCGGCTGGATGAGTATGGCACACGACGACGACGATGTGGGCACAGGCTGAGCGGCCAAAACAAGTGGGACCTGTGGCACGAGGGGATATGAGACAGTAGTAGGTGTCAGCACTGCACCCTATGTACAGCACTGTACGGATCACACCTCCCGAAACATTGACAGGTGTCCACATTGACAGCCCCATGCCAAGACGGCTGTGTGCTTGCAGTCACACGTCACAGGTGAGAGGTTACATTGCACGTGCCAGGTGGCAGACGTACATAGTGGGAGCTGGCATGTGTGTGCATGTGTCTCCTGTTCAGGATCCACCAGATGGGCGCTGACTCTGTACTGACCATTGGACACAGCATGTTCCGTGGAAGGCTTGTGTGTGTGGGATGGTGGCACTGGATGTGCCTCCGTTGGGTGGGGGGCCATGCACAGGGCGGGTACGTCGATGATTGCGCATTGTTGGTCACGGTGGGTGCACCAACTGAAGATGTGTTGCCCTGTGTTCAATTCCTATGTCCGCATGATGATGGACTGTAGATGTGGGCAGACTACACATTGGTCGATGTGCTGTCTATATGCATGTGCCTTCACACCAGGCACAGCTGCCCCTGCACATGTGACCCTGCTGGACTCGCTGCTGGGTCTGTGGAGCTGATGCACCTTCTGCGCGTGGGGCGGACAGCTCTCCTCACTTCCCTCATTGCGCATGTCATGACTTTGCCGCAGGTGACCTGGATCATGGAGGGCCCACATGTACGCGTGGGTAGGCTACACATGATTGTACACTGGTCACCACCCCCAGTCAGTGTTTCGAATGGGAAGGTTGTCGTGCTGGTGGTATGTTCGATGTGGCGGATGGGCGGGCCTAGGTGCGGGCTTACATTCCGGACATGGGGGGTAGTTGGATTGGCGACTAGTTGCAGTACACACGGGACACGTCTCTTCCTTTCCACATCTGGGTCATCCCTTGTACTTACTGACAGTGATACAGTCATCTTCGCCCCAGCCCTCATGTCCTCCCCTCGCTCCCCCAATATGCATGCTCACCTGCGAGGCTAGCGCCTGCACAGGCAGCCCCAAGCTCGCACCAGAGAGGGCAAGGAGTGTATGTGTGGGTCCAGTTGCACGAGTGGGCTGTCTCAGGGTATGATGTGTGGCGGGACGCCGTCCACCTGCGTGGTGCCCCAAATGGAGACCCGGCCTGCATGGACTATGCATCACAGTCTTCGCCTTCTGGATCACCTGCGACACCCAGTGGCTGTGGCTGCCCTTGCGGCCAGGCCGCGTCCGTCTGTGGCTGATGGCCCACACATTCACTCTTTGGCCTCTCTGGGGAGGGCTCGGGGGTGGTGGCGCACACGCTTGCACTTAGTCGCAATGGCATGTGGCGTGGTTGGTATGATGGGCAATGGATGGGATGGTGCGAGCCACCTCCCGTGACGTCAGTGCTGCTCGTGCTGTGGTGCGTCCCCCTACACTTCCATTTGACTTGTGCCATGCTAGACGTTGAGGTTCTATTGCCTGCGTGATATGACCAGGAGGAGCGCGAGGAGACCTCTCACACACCATGCTCCACTGCCATCCCGTGCCCTGTATCGCCTGTGCGGATTGACTATGTTGGGGTTACACCTGGTCGACTGGGGCTGTGTGTGCCTTGTCAAGGGGCATGGCGGGCGCACAACAGGATCCAGCTTGTCCACAGAGGGTGGGCTGAGGTGCGCCTGGTACCGCTTTGTACGTGTGCTCCGGCTGCTGTGCACACACGTGTTCACTCCCCCCCGACAGGTGTCCTCTCACAATGCCCAGGGAAGCGGTGGTGTACTGTTCATGACCCCTCCCAACACGGCGTGCTCCAACTTGGCATGTGCGCATCTACCCGTCGCACCCACCCACCTGAGCACTGCGTCCATACGACTTCACACGACACATGTGTGTCTTCCACAGTAGTGCTACTCATTTGCGTTGACATCCAATACCAGTGGACTACATGGTCATGTCACGACTGCCGTGTACTTCACATACTCTCATCCTCTCTCATTCGTACTTGTGAAATGAGTCAGCGGAGACAGTTTTGGTTTCAAACATTATATTGAGTCTTCTGTCCTCTGTGATGCAGTATAGTGGACACTACTGGCAGCGGAATACATGTTGAGGATATACTGAGCATGATTGCAAATGGGATAGGGTGTGGGGTTACATGTGATTGGCTGTTGCATGTGGGATGTGGGCTTCAGAGTGACATCCGCTTGGCCAAGGCTGTGCTAATGTACATTTACGTATAGCTGCGGAGCTGCGGACTTTGACACAGACGGTATACATGTAGCCTACCAGACCGCTTGGCATCATGGGCACAGTCCATCTCAGTTCCATGTGACAGGTTTGCTGCGGTTGTTCCTCATGCACGCGTGCATGTGAGATGACATCAGGGCATGTGCTTGCGTGCATGCAGCGGCGTGCCACTTGTTGTTGCACTGTGGTGGTTACTGGACATGTCACAGTCACTGGGGTCGTGTTGTTGTTGTATGCACTTGTCGTCCATGCAAAGGTCCTGGTATGGGATTCCCGGGGCGGGGGTGGGAGGGGTGCAGCACCCACAGACTCCAGGCGACCTATTCATGTCCACTGAGCGGTGTGTGTGTCCATGGGCGCTGGATCCATGTTGTGTCCTGGTTGTTCATGCAGTTCCGTCCATGTGGGTGCGATACACAGAGCCCATGCCACTGCCTCCCACGATGCATGCGGTGTTTCTGGATGTGATGGGGAACAGTGTGCATGTCCCGGTCATATCCGATGTCATGGCGATGTCGTTGATGGTGTGGTTACAGTTGCCGGTCGTTTGGTATGGCTGTTGTGGTGGTGACTGGCCAGTCCGTGCGGAAGCTAAGCATGGGTGCGGGGTTGGACATCATAGGTCAATCGGGGAACCTGCGTTGTGGTCCGACGAATTTACAGGTTGTCAGGTATGCGATGCCGTCCAGCAGGGCTTCCATGTCATTGGTGGTGTACATGTTTGCCAGCCAATGTAGCGGATGGTGGCTGTCAAGGTGTTGTTCGTAAGTTGTCCCTTGGAGGACCATGATGGGGCATGCTGGGTGACATTCGATGTAGCTGTTCTCGATGATCCGTCGTGTGGAGGCACAGTGGTCCCATTTCAGTGCGGGTGCGATGTTGGCCACATACGCCATGCCCCCATAGGCAGAGCAGGCCCTGTCGTAGTGCGTCCAGAGGGAGGAGTAGTGGTAGCAGGTCCGCCTTCAGACATGCCGGGTTGGAGAGGCATATCTCCACGGGATGCTGGTAGGGACACCTCCGACAGTAGAAGACGGGCATGACGCAGCTGAACAATGTGATGCGGTAAGTCAGTCGGTAACTTACGTTCAGCAGGGACAGGAGATCGCATCCCAATGTATGAAACAGGTTGGTTTTGTACAGCTTGAGCTGTTCGGCGTAGTTGGGTAGGTGTGTTGCGGTTGCCATTTCGCAGCGGTGCGTTTTGGTGGCGTGCTCCGGCTGTGTGTGCAGTCTGCAATGTGCACGCTCCGAGGTTGCTGTGAGCTCTGTGTAGTCGTAGGGAGACAGGACTTGTGTTCTGTTGGCTTGTTTGGAGGACACGGGCCCTCTTCCCACATGCTTCTCAGACAGTTCAAGGTCAGTGATGTGTGACTCCTTCCAATTAACTTGCATGTGGCCGACATGGGGGAGTGTTTTCTTCTTTCTTCCCCGTCCGTTGTGTGCTTCTGTGATATGCGCTATCTGCCCTGTGGTCGGTCTCCTCGGCATGCCTGTGTTGGTCTATTCTTGGACAATGGCTGTATTCACCGGCTTCTGTCGTAGGGCTGTGGTTTCGGAGTTGGAATGGAAGGTCATTCAGTGCTGTCTGCTCTCCCTTGTGTGGGCGGCAGGCTGCCTTTCCGCTCTGCGTTGGGCCTTGTGTGTGAATGTTATTCTTGGGCCACCTGTTGTCGGTCCCCGGGCTCTTTGGTGTTCCGTTTTATATGTCTTGTTCATATGTGCAGGGTGGTATGGGTGTTTCAGTGTGGTACTGGCGTTCCTCTTCCCGAAGGGGCCCTGCTTCTCCTAGTTGGTGTTGCCGCCGCTGTGTGCTACGCCATGTTTGTTACACTGGGGTGTGTCCTGCTGTTGCGTGTCTTCACTGACATGTGTGCGTCGGTTGTGTGGCGTTGGGTGTTGTCCGTGAATTGGGCGTTGGGGACATGTCTGTGGCAGGCCTGTCACGTGTCATGTGCGTTCGGGGTGGGGCTGATGTGTGTGCTGCTTGGTTGTGTCCCTGTGTCTGTGTGCGACGCATGCATGGCGCTGCGGTTGGCCTCTGCGTTGTGCGCATGTGTGGCGGCGTCATCGCCGCTTTGGGGCCGTGACGGGGTGGTTGGTTCCTAGTCCCAGGTGGTGTGTACACATGTGTTACGCGATGTTACGATTTGGCCTGTGTGTCATATGTGGATGCAATGGTGGATGTGTAGTGTACACGCGCTGGTGGGGGTTGTCCGCTTTTTCCGCCCTTGCACTGTGTGCGCTGTTTGCGTGCACTTGTTGTGTGTGTGCCTACCTGCGTCTCCGCGGTACGTTGCGTCCTTGGTGGTGCATCAGCAGGAGCATGGGGAGGGCCTGCAGTGCTGGATTCATGCTCGGGGAGCCGCTTCTTCGTTGTCCGTGCTCGGCGTCCGTGTTACCGCTTCGGTTTGTCGTACGGTATCTCTTGGCCGTGGGAGCCGTTTGTTTGCGGCATCGTAATTTATGCGCCGGGCGGGACGTGTTTCGCCGGACGGTGTGTGTCAGTTGTGCTGCGCCGCTACGTGTACGGGCGCACTTTGATGGCGGACGGTGTTGCTGGCTTGCCGGCGGTGTTTGGCCTACTTTTCGCATCGTAATTGTGCAGGCGTGTGGACTGCTGCGTGCCGGCGGTAACTGGTGGTTTTTGCATCCGCCAGCACGGCGGTTGTGCTTCCGCCCGCCATCGTAATGAGCCCCAAAGTAAATAAAAAAATATATAAATATGTTGAAAAAAATATATATATAATATTAAAAATCTAAAGAAATAAAAACGTATTATAATGTTAAATACATATCACAAATACCTACAAGTAAAATACAAAAATGATTTTCATACAAATAAATATTTTTATTTAGCAATTATTTATTAACAAAAACAGTAATTATTACATACATTTTGTTAAGTTACTTCCCACCCAATAACACCACAAAACTCACAACCTGCACCTAAAAAATAATTTACACTATTAATATAAATAATCATCA
Organism: Calotriton arnoldi; assembly: GCA_963921515.1. Taxonomy (NCBI): domain Eukaryota; kingdom Metazoa; phylum Chordata; class Amphibia; order Caudata; family Salamandridae; genus Calotriton; species Calotriton arnoldi. Next base: position 1,043,426 of record CAWUFW010002498.1, read on the forward strand.
ACAAATTAATTTTCATTAATTAAATATTCCTTATTAATTATTTATAATTAATGTACTTCCCACAATATACCCCCACAAAACACACAAGTAATTATTAAATTAATAATTATTACTAATTTAAAATAAATTATTAATTGCTTAAAATTGATTTGCTTCCCATCCCATACCCCTACAAAACCCAGAACCCACATCTAAAATGTAAACCAAAAAATTATTTGCACAATTAACATAATTAATCAATTAAACAAATATTAATTAAAAACGAAATTAGAATTCAATAAAATTAATTAAGTTCTCACCCTTTACCCCTATAATCCCCACAACCCGTACCTAAAATTGAACTTTAAAAACAATAATTACCTAATTAAAATTAATTTTCAATTAAATAACTAATTGTATTTAACAACTATAAATAAGTAAAATTAATTTACTCCCCACCCTTCACCCCTATATAGCCAAAACCCACACCCAAAAAATGTAATTAAACAATTAACATAATTAATTATCAAAGAATTAATTAATATTAATTATCATCTAATTATTAATTAATAAAAAACAAATTAATTCCCACCCTTTGTCCCTATTAACCCCACAACCTGCACCTAAAAAAAGTACACAATTACCATAATGAATTATCAATTAATTAATATGAATTAACTAATTATTAATTAATTAAAAATACATTACTTCCCACTTTTTAACCCTATTAGGCCCACAACCCAAACAATTACACAATTACCATAATTTATTATCAATTAATTTAATTAATATTAATTAACAACTAATTAAAAATAAATTACTTCCCACTCTTTACCCCTATCAGCCCCACATTCCAAACCTAAAAAATTACACAATTACCATAATGAATTATCAATTAATTTAATTAATATTAACAACTAATTATTAATTAATTAAAAACAAATTACTTCCCACCTTTTACCACTATAAACCCCACAGCCCACACATAAAATTTACCCAAAATGTTTTAAAGCACAATTAACACTATTAAATAAATATAATTAAATAAAAAATAATAATTTATTATTATAATTAAATTACTTCCCACCCTATTCCCCTATAAACCTACAACCCGCTACGGAACTAAAAGATGCAAAACTTAATTAAATTAAATGTAATAACTACTAGAAATTTAAAACATATATTAAAAAACAAACAATACTTATACCAAAAAATTACATGACATACATATAAAATATGTACTAAAATACATAACTAATTAAAAAAATCGATATTTAAAACAACTATATTTTTGCAAACGATATTAATGACTTCTATATTTTTTAAATCGATATTAGTTACCTTTAAATCGATATTCTTGACAATGATTCTTGCACTCGATATTTCCATTCCACGATATTTCTCACTCGATACTATGTAGTTTGAATTTTTTGCCTCAATATTCGGTCTCATTACCAAAACAAAGAGCATGAAAGCAGAGATTTGACAGCGTTTTCCATGCTCGGCTCACAACATTGCTTTTGCTGATTCCCTCAGGGGTATAAGAACAGTCCAGGACTGTTAGCTGCCCAAGTAACATCATTTCTACATGCATTG